>JAOXNZ010000054.1:4605673-4616031 GCA_028566095.1 Kryptolebias brasiliensis | reverse complement strand
AAAAGAACCAAGATTTTTATAACTCAGCATCATAAAAATCTGTTTTTCTTTCAGTCTCAATGTTTTGAAAAACAGAAGTTTCAATAATTGTTATTTTTGAACTATTTTCATTTAAATATATGATTTTAATGATTTACAGATGTCTGCAATCTCTTTTTATTGACACTGTGCACAGCTATAAAGCACTTTAGCAAGCAGTGATCTAATAATGTTTTTACTCTCTTCTTGCCTCTGTCAGTAAATTGACCTGTTAATGCAGAAAATTCTGCATTGTCAGAGATAAACCAAACTGACCACGAAGACGCTCACAGT
Organism: Kryptolebias brasiliensis; assembly: GCA_028566095.1. Classification (NCBI taxonomy): domain Eukaryota; kingdom Metazoa; phylum Chordata; class Actinopteri; order Cyprinodontiformes; family Rivulidae; genus Kryptolebias; species Kryptolebias brasiliensis. The sequence continues at coordinate 4,615,719 of JAOXNZ010000054.1, read as the reverse complement.
GCTTTGTTTTGTCAAGTCAAGCTGAAAATAAGACAATGACTGAGTTTGGCAGAAACTGGGTCATGGAGGGGACCTTTGGCATACTTAACTGACAAAAATACAATTCACATACACAAAAAAAATTCTAAAACATGTGCAGACACAAATACAAAGTAGAAAACAACTTATGTTCACTTCAGCATGTTTCTCTTGGTCGTCTGATAATCAGAGTTTGGTTTAACTGTTGCATAATGCAAATAGTGATTAGATCAGATGTGTCAAGAGTCTGCAGAGGGTCAGCGCTCTTAGCTGTTAAGATTTAATCACATTATCTGTGCTACTAGCAGCTCTTCAATGCTTCTTAATTGAGAAATCAATAAATGGATGAAATTGAGGGCAGCAGAAAGCAGTGTGTACGTGTTAATGTTCCTGTTTGGGTTCATCCATAAGATCTTCAGTGCTAGTGTCAGCTTTTAAATTTGTGTGTGAGTATTTGTTTCTGTCTTTTTATTTGGCTTCCCTGTTTTACGCTGTTAAAGTGGTTTCTTTTGGTATGTGTGCTCGTTTGTTCATGCATGTGTGTCCTGATGGACTGGCCAGTCATTAGAAGGTTAAATGGGATCTGTTGTTTGAATGCTCTGCTGATTAAGCTGAACTGGTCGGGGCTAGTGGGCACCTGCCATAACCAGGCCAAATCTCATCCATCACACAATGACCTGGCTACAGCCCAAGCCACTAGTCACTGCTGAGGCCTGGGGGCCTTAATGCCCCCCCATCCCGGAACTGACCACCACTATTACCCCTGGACCTGGAGCCATGATGACCCACAGAAGCCCCTTCAACCATCTAACCCTGGTCACAGCCCTCACTCTGACCCTTCAAGCTGACCGTTGCTATAACCCTAAGAAATCCAGATAAATATAGCTTGGGAGAACTTTTCAGAGATCAGAAACTGACTCAAAAATGCTGACCATATCAACCAAGAACCCAAACAACACGAGTTATGACCAGGCCCCTAACACTGATTTAAACTGATATAAACTTAGAGTTGGTTTCTATCTATCTATTTATTTATTTTTCAATGTAAAAAATTCACTTTCTGTACCGACTGTACCATTCACCATCATGACAACTCATTAAAAGTACAACAACTTAATCCTCCCAAATTTGACTTTGAACTTATAAAATAGAAAACAGAAGATCACTGAGATCTTGCTTCAGTTTCCAACATTCAGATGTCTCACGCAGTGTTTAACACATTCTCTAAAACTCAAACAAAAGCCAAGTCCAATCTAAATCTGAGGCCTTTCAAAGAAGAAGAAGCTTCAAATACCCTAGAAACAGATTCTCATATTGTGTTGCTGGTGCACAGTAACGTAGTGGTTAGAGCTGTCGCCTCTCAGCAAGAAGGTTGCAGGATCGCATCCCGGCCTGGGGACTTTCTGGGTGGAGCTTGCATGTTCTCCCTGTGCACTTGTGGGTTTACTAATTACTAAGATTTCCTCCCACAGACCAAAAACACGAATGTTAGGTTAAATGGTAATGCTTAAAAATTGTCCCTGTTTGTCGTTTGTCTCTATGTGGCCCTGCGATGGAGTTGCGACCTGTCCAGGGTGTCCCCCCGTCTCTTGCACAGTGACCGCGACCCAGAATGGAAAAAGCGGGTAAAGAAAATGGATGGATGGATATTGTGTTGCAGAAAATCATTTCTCTTTAGACCAGGGGTGTTCAATCCTGTTCCACTATCCTGCATGTTTTAGTTGTTTCCCTTTTTTTCAGCTGGTCTTCAAGTTCTTCAGAAGCCTGTTTCTCATTCATTCAAATCAAGTATATCACAGCAGAGAAACAAATAAAACATACAGGACAGCAGCCCTCCGGGACCAGGACTGGACACCACTGCTTCAGACTGTTGGTGTTCAGTCCTGGTTTTTAAGGATGACCTGCATGTTTTAGATGGTTCTCTGCTTCAACACACCTGATCTGAATGAATGAGTGACTAACAGGCTTCTGCAGAACTTGCTGAAGAGTTAATTCAACCATTGATTCAGGTGTGGATGGTGAGCCTCAAAATTAAACCCCACTGCTCTAGATCTTCATTTAGATTGTTCTAACGCTATTAGCGCTTATCCTCCATTGCAAAATCTAAATTGTAAAGGGTTTCCTTTGGTTTTCTATTGCTAAAAATATGTGAAAGTTTTTACAACCACAAAAGTATTTCCAAACTACTGGTTCTTAGGAGAACCTTTCAATTAGTCTATTAAAATAAAAATGAGTTAGGTCATGCAAAGGTGGTGTCAGAGCTGATGATGTCTTTGAAAAACTTTAAGCATTTAGAAGCTGATTTGTATTTCTACAAACAGAATAAAGTAGTGCATTTCACTTCTTTTTATAGCTGGTTTTGTTTGTGTTAGTTTAGGCATACAGCCACCTCAAGTGCACCCTGATGCTACCTATTAAAACATTTATTAAATTCACCATTTTGATTGTATCCATTCATCCAAAACAAAGCCTTAACCAGACTAACTAAGCTGAAAGCACTCACCTAATCCAGGCTTCATACTTCAAACGTTATCTACCTCAAAAAAATCAATAAAAACATAATAAGTGGTTCATGCACTGCACAGCCTCCAGCTGTCAGCTATAAATGAAAATCAGATTACTACTCCGATTAATAACAATATATCTAAATTAGATTCTCCTTGTGTTCATTTTGAAATTAGGCCAAAAGCTGCAGGGGGGTCTTAACAAAAAAAAAGTAGCTATCAGAAGATGTAAGTCTTGTTTTTCTGTCAAAAACTAGACTTTTAAGCTTTTTAATAACTATTAAGTTATGATCACTGGAGCAGCTGCAGTTAGGGTTTGAATTTTAGGGAAAAGAGAGGAGGGTGGAATCAAACTATTTAAGTAAAAGTCCAACTTTTAGAACATAGGATGTATGCAGGAACATAGGAACACGGGGAGGCACCAATACAGTCAATATGCTAAAAATGAAGTATTTTATCTTAATAGGAATAACACAGTCATATTTAGGTGTGGATGAGAGTGATCTGAATATTAACTAGGCTAACAGGTTTAAAGTCTAATTAAAACTGATAGGTGTTTAGTTCACTCTTTCTTAATAAGCTAATATGCAGCGTATATGAGTTCTTATCACTACAGACAGGCTGTATAGCTGGAAACACTAACCCAGTGACCCGCTGGCCTTGAAAAGTGAAATTGATTTATTGCTTGTCTGTTTTCCAGCTTTTTCATTATTTCCTTTCACTCTTGCTTTTTAAAAAATGTATTATGAGTGTATATGCATTGCAAAAAAATTAAATTAGTTTATTAACAATAATAGGGTTCTAAAGCCCAGTGTCATTCTAGAAACACTTATCTTAACTCAGTGGTTCTTTATATACAGAAATATTATTCCTATGTCTACATTAATACATTACAATTTTAGAACAGACCTTCAATACAAAATCTGATCTCAATGTTTGGGCACAATTCTAAGAAAATATGTTTAAAAAAACTAAATGTTAAATATACTTTGTTAAATAGAAAACAAGCTTGAGTTTTTAGGCTGACATTTGTTAGGGTTTTTAGTTTTTTTTTTTTTACCAGCTTCACTAAATGTGAAGAAGAGAGACACAGTTGTATCCCAGGCCACAGATAAAAACAAATTTCTTTTGTGCATTTTGTGGAAATTTCTATTTTCATATGACTTTGTTCTACTTTGGTACTACTTCTTGATAACCTTTTTAAATATATCCACTTGGTCTGCATGTTTACAGCATCTTATCTTGGATTTATTAAAAAAGATTTTGAGTTTTATTTATAATGGAAAATCAGTTTTATAATTTATTTGATAACATCATTATTCTGACAGGTTGTAAATCTTTCTGTTTTAAATGCAAGCGATAATTTGACTATTCTTGTGTTGCTCTCAACAGCTGCCACTCCCTCTTTTTGAATATCTAAACCATGAAGGTGTAACCTGCCAAAAACCTCTGCAGAGAAGACACACAACATAAGCCTTGCAGTGCAATGCACACTGATACTGACAGCACATAAAATCAGAAATTATATAAGAAAATTAAGCTAAGTGTGGGTATACTAGATTTTAGCTCACTAGTTAACATGTTAAATGCAGTCAGGGACCGAACACTGCTGTCAGTTGCATTGTTTCCAAAAGTCCTACAAAGTCATTAAGTTATAAGGAAGCTCCAACAATGGACTGGCAACCAGTTCAAGTATACCCTGCCACTAGACCCCTCACCACAATGAACATGAATTATGGTGTATTGAATGTATACTTGGAATTTCTGAGCTCCAAGTCAGAAAAATCAACTGGAATGCCTCCTGAAGTAAAAAAAATGAACGAAGAAAACTCTACCATGACCTCAAAATCCAAAATGGCTGCTCTGCACACCAAAGGTTATAATAACTTTTTATTTTCGCTTCTGTCAATTTGTAGCTCATTAAATCAGTTACTCATACTACTGAACTTACTGAACTCCCTGTAACAGAAAGCACATTGCAGTGCTTGAATGCATAGAATGAGGAAAAAGACTTTACTGGAACACAATTAGGTTGGGTATGACAACATTCTCAGGTCCGGTAAATGAAACACAGCATTACATTAGAAAATGAGTAAGTGAAATAACAAAGAATCTATATGTCTGAAGAGATATACATTTGCAATATATTTTTAGAAGAGGAAACATTGGATTCAAGGGAAGATTACAGTTTTTAAGAAATATTATATACATCACTGCTGGAGATAGGCACCAGCTCCCCGCGAGCCGGAATGGAGAAGTGGGTAAAGAAAATAGATGGATGGTTGGATTATTTAAATCTTTTGTATTTTTATAAATTTGCAAATGCTTTTAGCTTTAAGTTTTATGACCATTTGAAGGGTCAGAGTCTTGCTTTAACACATCATAAAGACTTTTATTGCTACTTGGTATTTGTCTGTTGCTTAAAATAGTGAAAATGTAAATGATTTATGCTTGTTAAATACAATCATTCAAATAAACTGTGTGATGTTAAATTTGTTAAAATATAACTAGTGAGAAAAGCATAATTTTGATCTAAAGAATAAATAGTGTGCACTTACTTCTCTTGGTCTATTGCTCAAATGTTTTGCCCAGTTGGAGAAAGCTGAGACATGTAAAAATATCTAGATAGAAACATTGACACACAGCAGGCACGTGGCTGCTGTTACAGAGAGAAGTTTGGCTTCGGTCCTATTTCCCTGGCAGCCTGCCAAGCTAAACACATAAGCACACACACACTGAGAAAACACACACAACCATTCACAACTTAGCACCGAGCTCAGATAAAGGCTTCCCTCGATCTGGCTGGGTGGTTGTATGTGTGGATAGAGAGAGTGAAGAGACGAGGTAAAGTTTAAGTACAGTCAGACAGGAGAGAGTAAACGCTGATAACTCCCAGCTGTGTGTGTGTGTATTCACAGTGCAGTATGTGCACACCACCCCCGACATGCACACACACTAAAACACTTCCGAGACCCCCAACCTTTCCATCAAATCCATCATCCCACACACACTTCCACCACTTTGATGAGGTGAAATAAAGTGTGTCTGTCTTTAGTATGTGGGTATATGTGCATGTATGTGTGTGTGTGTTGGGTGGTGTGGGTGTGTGTGTGTGTGTGTGGGGGGGGGGGTGATAGAGAGCATGATCTGTTTTGTGTAAAGATCAGAAGATTTAGATTATGGGCACAACGGAAGTGGAAGCCACAGACTTTGAAGAAAACAGAGAGAGGAAAAAGAAAAAGAAGAGGAGAAGGAGGATGAAGGATGAAGAAAATTAAGAGAAGTTTAAATTCATAGGTCTATGAAGCAAAGTCATTTGTCTGTAATCAGGTAGATTTCGGAGTTAATGAGTCAAATCACTACAAGTTGTTTTGTTTCTTGATGAATAGCATAGTGTATTTTGAAGTTTTCTGATGAAAACAGTGTGTTTAAGCATCCTTCACACACAAAATATAGCTAGAGAGCAGATTGACTCTCAAGACAAAAATCATAAATCATAAATCAGCAAATTATTTTAAGCCCTTGTCAGTTTACCGATAATTTTGTTTGTTAAAAAATAATCCACAATAAACATGGCAAAAACTACCTCTTCTTAAAAAGCCATATATTTCCCATAAAGAAAATAAATACTTAAAGTGTTTCTTTTTACAACATAAATCAGGACAAAGCAGTTAGTCATAATTTAGGAAGTTATATGCATTGTGTCATTTGGTTTGTTTGAAATTAAATAAGTGCCACTGATTCCTCACAGTTCCATGTCATTTGTTGTTTACATTTGGTTTTATGCTAATTATTTAGTGTCATTATAGAGATCAGAGGGGTTTATTATGTGCTGGTATGTAAAATATTAGATTTGAAAAAGGATATACTTTTAACCACTATGGTGTATGGCAGTGGTTCTCTAAATGGTACAGTTTCCAAGTACCACCATTATGGCAGACATTAAAAACAGTAGCACAAGTTTACAAGCTTCTACTTGTGTGGAAACGTTTTAAACAGATTGAGCATCTGACATAAGCAAACTAACCAATCTATTTGAACATTTAACTCTAACCTAAAAAACAAACCCACTTCTATATCCTAGCCCTTAAATAAACCCAGTTGACTAAGGGACATACAGAATTGGGTGAGGGTGTCTGGCTGTAATGGCTGAAACACCTGATGAACTCATGGGCCACTACTGAGGATGTGTCCCAAACTTCTAATGACAAACCTAAACATGCTTTGATCTTAACCTTAATAATTTTAACAATCTTTTACATCACATAGGAGATGGGAGCTTGTTCAGCATTTACTGGCCTGTGCCTGGCCTTTGACTCCAAACAGTTTCAGTCATTAGTCTTATTCAGCGGAATCACTGAAATATAAAAAAAAAATAGTAACTTAACCCTTGTTAAAGGGTGCAAGTAAAAATGTGATGATTCTATGCATTAATTGTTCAGAACAGCACCATAACCACTGCTGCCTTGAGTCTTCCTCTGTCCACAACTACTGAATACAAATTTTGGATAACCTTAATCAAATTTCCACTCTATTCTGCACTTTTTGTTGCTGGTAGGTCCTATAATAATTTTGCTGGCTCTGTTTAAGTAGCCACTAGCACATTGGTTTACTATTGTCCACTCCAGTTTCCACTGTTCTCAAAATCTTCTCCATTGCAGTTTTGTTTTCAGTAGTTTTCATTTGGAGCTAGGATCATGATTTGGTTGAATCACTCATCTTTTTGGCTACGTCTGCATTTTAGCTTAATGTTGAAGTTCAGAAGTTCAGCTCAGGACAGTTAATTAGGTTTTGTTTTTTACTTTGTAAGTAATTGATACTAAAATATCCTCTAAGTACTGCCAGTAGTACCTGCACCACAGTTTGAAAAACATGAGCATATGCTACTTGATTTTTTATTTCAAATGGGCATAAAAAATATTCACATAAAAATGTTTACACATTTAAAATATAAGTACCTGTTTTAGAATCTATTATTTATTTTATTAATAGACAGCAATACAAGAAGAAAACAGAAGTAATTAAAGGTAAAAATTATTAAGGTAGTCAGTTTTGTTGGGCATTAAAAATCATAAAAAAATAGCAATTAATAGATAAATGTTTTAAAATCTGAGTAATGCTTGGTTTATCGTGAGGACAGAAAGTAAACACTGAACAATGTTGAAATACTTTTTCATTACTTGTAGACATACTATTTGTTTATCTCTGTTCCTTTTGGGCTGAAGCTGGATTTTTGGCTCCATGGTGCTTCGCCTGATGACACACAACTCTGTCTGGCCTGTGGGTTTCTCTCAAGTGGTCAACAGACCTCCCTCACAAAGCAGTACACACACATGCATGTGCGCACACACACACCCATGCGCGCAAACACACACGTAGCACATAAAGAGCGCACCACCTAAAGGAAGAAGTAACTAAAAAACCTTTTGTAGGATTGTTACAGATAAACAAAAGCTACAGAAAATGTTGCATTGAATCAGTTTTGCTATTATATTGTTTTGTTTTATTTGTCCAAGAATTCAGGTGACATACAAAAAAAATGTTTAAAGTTTTTGGTTTTGTTGTAACCTAGAAAGAAGAAAAGCCTTTTTCTTTTATTGACACTTACTGTACATATAAAAATAGCTCACAAAAAGATGAATCTTTACCTCAGATTGTGTGCAGCACAATTCAACCGAAGTGCAATCCGCTACCATCTATAACACAAGTGTAAAAAGCAAAACCAAACTTCTTTTGTTCTTTTTGTTGGATACCATGACCTAAGGTTGTTTTATTTGTTAAAAGTGCTTTTGAAATTTTAGGGAGTTAAAAGTTAAAACATATTTTAATATCTCAAAATACATGCATACAGTTATTTTCGAGGTTTGGCCAAAACAACTACAATTCTTTCATTTCTCGACATAAGCTGATCTCAGTCTAAAACTCTGGCATGAAAGGCAACGATCATATGCATTACTTCAAGGAATGCTGCCCTTTTATTGTGCCTATTTTTACTTGATTTATGGATCACTATCAGTCATTGTATACTTCTGCTTCTCATATAGCATTTGTTACATTTTTAACTAACTCAAATATTTATGACGAAATCTGACTTAATGTATTTATGATTTTATAAAAACATCAGTAAACTTGTTTGTTGCTCAGTTAATAACTGAATGTGAGATGTAGGTGTTGTTTAATGTAAACAGGAGATGACAGTTAGGAAAGCAACAGTAGGTTCATGTTTATTTGCATATAGAGTGATTAACTAGATCTGATCACATAGTGACCTGTGTGAACATACATACCACTTACAGGTCACCTGGTACACAAGAAATATAAGGAAACAAACTTTTGTGTGTGTACATGCCCATAGCCAGGATTTTGAGTGGAGGGGTTCATTTTTAGAACCTCAGAACAGCATTGTTCTGAAGTCTTTATCTGCAAATTCATGCAGCAATTTCGTCAGTCACTGTAAACTCCTGCAATTATTTCATGTAGCATTTGTTACATTCCTGAACTGACTGAAACATTTATGAATAATTCTGACTGAATGTGTTTGTGATTTCACAGAAACATCAGCGAACCTGCTTGTTACTCAGCTGAATGTGAGATGTAGGTATGTGTTATTTTGCATGTAGAGTGAGTAACTAACATCTGATCACAAGTGGTGACTTCTGTGAACACACACATACGTATCATCTGATCACCTGGGATATATAGTAAATGTTTAGACCAGGTTTTTTTTTTTTTCTGGTATGCAGATATGTCCTCATAGATTCTGTGTGACAAATGAGAGTAATATACATTATTCGTTACTTAACAAATTGCATGCTTTAGCCTTTAGATACAGGTGATGGCGAACCAACCGGACATTATGGTGCTCAAAAAGAAATGGAAAAAAGCAGTGGTGATAGATGTAGTGATCTCAAGTGACTGTAACATCAGGAAGAAAGAAGGAACAACAGAAGATGAAGAAATACCAAGAGCTGAGAGAGGAAATAAAGACATTGTGGAGAGTCAAGGCCTCAGTAGTACCAGTGGTCATTGCTACACTGAAGGTTTCCTTTGTCTTTTGATCAATGTGCAATAAGAAAAATAATCTCTGGTTCATTTATGCTTTAAGGTCATGTTCTTGGTAACAATTTTCTCTTAAAAATACAAACTGGCATTATTACAATTATGGATATCTACTGATACCTGTTTCCTGTTTGTCTGTCTCAGTAGGGTGCGGGTGTACAGTTGGCTCTGATTGCAGATTTCTTTCTGTTGATCAACCCAGAACGTCCTCAGCTTCTTCAGAAGAACTACAAGAACTCAGAAACACCTAATCCCTTTGTGTAATTACCAGTTTAAAAATCTGTTAAAATGTATTTGCTTAATGGTTTGATATTGCTGACTTGAAACCCCCCCCCCCCCCACACACACACACAGATGCACGGCAGACACAGGCACATGAAGAACTGCATAGAAACACATGCAAAGAGATACACAATTTGATGCAAACACACACAGGATGAAAACATGCTGCTCAGGACCAAGCTC
>JAOXNZ010000054.1:4578001-4592908 GCA_028566095.1 Kryptolebias brasiliensis | reverse complement strand
AACAACCATTCACACTCTCACTCACACCTAGGGACAATTTTTTTTAAGAGTTACCAATGAACCTAACATGCATGTTTCTGGTCTGTGGGAGGAAACCGGAGTACCCAGAGTAAACCCACGTGTGCACAGGGAGAACATGTAAACTCCAGACCGGGATGAGATCCTGCAACCTACTTGCTGGGAGGCGACAGCAAGCTGTGCCACCCAAGAACTATAACGATAACAAAATATAGACATGATTGAGAATACTTTCCATACAAAGAACAAACAAACAGCTAAACTTAAGTCAACTTACTACTTCAAATCATATCAACCCCTCCTATATGTTCCATCTTCTTATGATGTATAGTATCAGTTAAACACCTCAAAGTAATTTGGTGAATAAAATAAACATTTATTCTTCTGTTAAAAGGAATAAATGTTTTCAATACTAAGGAGCTTTTTTCTCATTAAAGCAAAAATAGTTAATTAGTATAAAACTTACATGTGAATATTTTTAACAAAAATGTGCATACAGTATATCCCCTAGTGTTTTACCTTCTCTGGTCAGCCTTGTGTCAGATAAGTTGTAGAAGAATTAAAAGGGAAACACAATAAAACAGTAACACAAATTATTCAGCTAGAATGCATTTTGAAAAATTTTTCTTGGCTGTTTATGACATGCTGACCCAACTGAAAAGCTGTTGCTGGACATGCCTCATAAAATTAAAACAAAGGCAGCTGAAGTCAGTCAGCCAGACAGTCAGACAGTTAGTCAAGTAAATCACAGCACTGATTGTCAGCTTGTTTCAAGAAATGTTTCTAGTTGTCATTCAAAGACATTAGGAGCATCAGAGGAGACTATAAACAATTTATACTTGGCCCTATTATGAAATTGTGACATGTTCAGTAGAAGATGTATGTAAAGCGTTTACTATTAAAAATAGAAAAGATTTTAACTTATTTTTAAGCCAAATGAATTAAAGTAATCAATGGAAAATTTAAAAGAAACTCTCTGCACTTAATGTTTTTATACTTGTGTTTACGAGCTTCTTGTATGAATTCTTTTTTTTAAACTCACTGGATAATTGTGTGTCACAGTGAGAGTGACAAAGAGGTGCAAGCCTTTTAATTACACAACTGACATACGTTGGAATTCAGTGAGTGGTGTGTGTGTGTGTGGGTGGGTGTGTTTATGTGTGTGTGTGTTTGTGATGGCCCCGACCTGGCCCTGGCCTCGTGCCTGTGCGTATGCATGTATATATATATGAATGCTTTCAACCCTCTGTCGGTGTGGATGAGTGTGTGCTTGTGAAATGCGAGCTGTCCCAGTTATCCCAGGCAGCCATCAGTTAGCTAGTTCACCTGTTGTGCGGCACGAAGCCCAAAGCAAGCACAACAGCAGCTGACAGGGTCAAAGTGCGCTTCAGAGTGTGTGTTGGAGTATCAGCTATTGTTGTTCTTTCTTTCTTTTTCTTTTTTTTTTAACCCCACCTTGTGTTCAGTAACTCTGGTCTTTTTATAGCTGCTCTTTTACTGCACACACACACCCACACACAGTGATGAGGCAGTGAAAGCTACACTGTTGCTGTCGATTTTCAATCCTCCCTCTGTTGATCAGCCACAGTGCAGATCAGCTTTCATCCCCGTCTGTTCAGTGCTTAACACCACAACACCTTTACTTAACACACAACCTGACCAACAGCTACATGGCGACAACTTCTGAATAGATTAAAATCAGCATGTTTTTACCATATGTTTTTTTATGCTTTTTTTTTATCTTTACTGAACAAATGAACAAATGCACAGTGTGTATAAAAGTTTGACAATGAGATCAGTAAGCAATCAAAACAAGGTTTACCTGGTTCATTTCATTTATTGTCAGCTGTATCTTGTGGAAATTGAATTGTTGGCAAATTACATTTTGGAGGGAGTCAACAAAAACGTTAGTGGAGTTTTTCATTTTCCTCTTGTGAGTCATAGAGGCTCACAGTCTTGTTGCTTGAATTTTAAACATGTCAAAAAGATTTATACAGCAACTTTTTTCTCAAAATAGTCACAAAGTTGTCAAAGGCATCTCAAACCCTTCTCTATTTAGTTTCCACAAATTCTAAAGTGCTACTGCTGTCTTTTGACACATACTGAAGCTCTCCTCTGAAAAAAAAATCTAAGGCTACAGGCCCAGATTCCTCTTTTCATATTCAGACTTCAGCTTTATAGAAATCACTTTGGTCTAGATCAACATAAGCAGTTTTTTTTAGTCTGGAAACAGCAGTAAATTTTGACATCAACTTAACTTGGAAAATTACACAGACACAAAACCACTAGTTGTAAGTGTCAGTGCTTTTTATATCTAGATTAATTTATTGCTCGAAAACTGTCAATAGTAGACATTTTCAGAGCTCAAGGTATTGTAGAAAAAAATACTTTAATATTAGCTTGTCAATGATATGAATAATTTTACAATAGTTTTAGCAGTTTATCAGTAGCATGTGTTAATCCTATGCTGATGATCATTAATGATAAATCCTCAGTTAGGTTCAGTTTCTCTTAATTAAAAAGGTGATTATACTTAAAACATTTTTTACCACTGATCCTTATTGTTTAGTTGCACATGAGCACAGACACAAATTCAAAGAGCAGGGTGTGCGACCTCTGTCTGTGTCTCTATTCCTGTCTTGTCATAGGGATCAAAGTTGACAGCGGTCTTCATGCTGCTTTTACAGGCAGTAAAAAGCTGCAACTGAATACACATGTCAAGGTGAAAGGAGGAGGGGGCAGGTGTGGACGGTGTGGCGCTGCTCCAAGGTCCCGTTTAAAACCCGAAGAAACTGATCAGCGTTCATGTGTGTTTTCTTTGTCAGGTGATATTGTATTGATTTTAAAGTCGGAACAGAATCTTGATTAATGACTAAGCTGATTCCTCAGCTCATAGCAGGTGTCTGTGTTGGAAAAAAAGAAAAGAAAAGTTAAAAAAAAAAAAGTTTGAACGTTTGGCTGTATGCAACAATTTAACTTTTGTAAAAGTAAGATAGTGTGATTGGTTTGTGATTTGAAGCAGAAAAGGACAGTTTTTTTAAACTGTTGTTTCAAAAGCCAACTTCATTGTTTCCAGCATGCAACAAAGGAAAACTTCAAAGAGAAGAAAGGAAAGGCAAAAATAGTAGATTTAGTGACCTAATTAACTTATTTGAATAAAAAAGCCCATTGCTGAGTTAAAATAAGGTTTCACATTGTTTTTGAGTTGTTAGTGCACTTGAGCAACATGTGCAAATAGGGTTACTAACATGAGCTGCAAGTCTCCATCTTACTGGATCTGAAACTCTTCATCAAGTGCAACATCACAGACACAGCTGTTTCAGGCTAACTGTGACTAAAAATGGGTAACACCTTGGTACTGGTTAAAATGACTTTATAGTATCCGGATTGACAGATACTGGAACAAAACTGACTTGGCTCATTTAAAACAGCCCTATTTTAACCAGTGCTTTTGAATTTATTAGTTGTTTCATTATATTTTTAATGATTAAGTTTAATTGTAATACATAACACTCATTTCAATGCATCATATTTAAAATTAGGTTCATTTTGCAAATTTTAGGTTTACTTTGCAAACATTGGCAAATACAAAACAGTTTAAGGTCTCAAATAATTGCAAACATTACATAAAATAATAGACCACCTTTGTTATGAAAGACTCATAAAAGTTTAAATAATTAAATATCAAAGGAATGTCACTGCATACCGCAGATGTTAAGACAACAAACTACTTGAAAATATACAGAATATTTATAGCATGTCCTTAACTTTCTGGGATCAATAAAGTGTCTATTTCTGTCTATCTGTCTGTTCAACTCAACCAGAATTTAAAAAAATGGTACCATAGCTCAAAGATGATAACAATGAACAAATTACAACTGTGTTTTTAGTAAGTTAAACTTCAAGATGAAGATACTGAGAGTGGGGAAAGACAGGAGGAGAAAGGGAGACATAATCATTACAATTCTACCCTTTTTTAAGTGTGAAAGGAAGACGCTCTACACACACACCCACCTGTCTGAGGAACAGCTGTTCTGGGAATCGATTTTTCTCTCCTGGAGCGTGGCGAGGATGAGCTGCCTTTGTGTGTTTGTAAACGGAGCCTGTTGCTGTCTTAGTATTTCTGTGTGCATGTGTGGATGAGTTATTGTCTGTTATTTTGTTAGAAGTATAAAGGAGTGTGTGTGGGTGTCTGTGTGCGTGCAGTTTTTGGCATTCGAGTCTCACTGGAGTCTGAAGATGTGAGGCAGACGATGAGACAACTGACAAAAGCCTGTCCATGTCAGCAAAATTCAAAGTGTGTCTCTGTGTGCATTGTCTTTAACTGATCATGTGTATAAATAAATAATTCCAAATTGAATTAATTATCCATTAGATTTGGTGATCATGGAAGGAAATTTTAAAATATTGAATGTACACATTAACTAATATATTGTCATTAAAAATTAAGTAAAGAACTACTTTTGGGGGGTTGCTGGGAGAAATTTCTCAGTGGTGGTCTTTGTCTGTATTATATGTTTGGCAAACCTTCTGTTTAGCATCATTTAAAGACAAACACAAATATGTCTACAATCCTATGTCATGTCACCCATGCTTAAATTTACAACTGACCTATAAAGTCTGTATTTTACAGTTTTACACTTCAGTGTGACAATAATCAATTCTACATCTTGAAAAATGTTTTTAGGCCAAAACATAGTTAAAATAAGAAATTATTTACACCAAGTTTGCACTAATCCGTTTTTCCTGTATTTGGTGCTGCAGAGCCACAATAAGCAGCTTACATCTGCAGGTTTAAATTTGCAAAAATGAAAGAACAAAAACAAACAAACACACAAATAAACTAAAACCCTTTTGTAAATAAAATTTATTTAGATAAAATCATCATATTTTTTTTGCTCAGGATTATGTTTGAAGTTCGATTATGGATGAATCAATAATCACTTCATAATCTTATCATAGCCCTCTAAATCTTTAAAAAATAATAAAAAAAATAAAAAAAGATTATGCTATTTTCTGTAAGCCTTGTGAAATCACAATTAAAAGAGGAACACTGCTGTGTGAATGACTTACACAGATCACTGTGGGAGATGGTTTGAGCCAGCCAACCTATTTCAGTAACAAAGACAGAAAAAGTCATTTTTATTTATTAGTTGGTTTATCATCAGAAAAACAAATTTTTTCAAAGTACAATCAAATTTAAGGCTGGTGTGTTGTGTAATGACACTAACACTTGTGCTGTATCTTCTGGCAGGGAATAATGTTTGACAACAGGGATGAAATGTGTTTCATCTGTACTGGAGCTGTCGTTTACACAAGGTCACACACTCAAACACACGTTTAACCTGATGCTGAACTGACAACCTGTGGCATCTAAACTGATGACTAGTTAACTGTGTGTATGTGTGTTTTTTTGTGTGTAACTGGGACACTGATTATGCCACATTCTCAGCTGAGCCTTACTAGTAAATCACACACAGACACACACACACTGCCTCCCTCAATCTCCAACAACAACACACCCTGATTAGTCTCATCCGACAGTTGCTAATAAAGTCTAATTAGTGAGGATGTGTGTACATAGGCTTATGTGTGTGTACGTGTGTATTACTCTTAGTGAGTAGCTGACCCTCCTCCCCTTATCACCCTCTTGGGAAATCTGTCCCTTCTCTCTCCTTCTGCCTTTACTCCTGACTCACTCACCTTTATGTCCTCCTTTCATCCTGTACTTTCTCTGTCTTACACTACATCTTCTCAAGGTTTTCTCTCTGTTGTGCTTGCTGTTCTTCTTTGTGTATGTTCAACTTTTTTCTTATTTTCCAAGATATTCTGCTCTTTCATCAAACTGTGAACAAACAAAAACATTAAACAGCATTAAAATTACATTAGCTTGATTGTTTCTGAACAATGCAGCTTGATTATCAGGGACAAAATAAACATAAAAGTAAAGCAACCGTTATGACATTTCTTGAGTTCAGACTCCCATGAGTAGAGGACATGGTGGTTTTGTCTCTCATTAATCACTTTCTTTTTACATCATCAGTAAGAAAAACTTTGGCTAGACTTTTAGATTTTCTTACCTGTCATTTAAATAAGACGTTCAGTTTCTAAAATTACATTTGCTGAGTCATTTTTTGTTTGTTTTTCAAACATAGTTAGACCTTGTTGTTCATAAATGATTATTTATTTTAATGCTAAATTAAACAAAGTAATGTGCTGAGAGTGATACAGTAATTTTTTAGAATTAGCCATGTTTTGCTCTATTTTTGTATAGCTAAGTTCCTTTGCAGAGTAGATTTGAAAGCTGTTTGATGATGTAGGATGTGAGGTAGAAGTTGAACTGTTAATACATGTTTGCAGGAAAGGTATGACAGATTTGAATGAATGTGATCTTTGTTTATTAGTTATTTTCTTTTCTTGTTCTGCACTGAAGCAATGGACACTATGACTGGAATTATAAGTGTTTGCAATGTAGTAATGTTATTATTGCACTATATAATGATGTGATATATAGATATTACATTTAATTTAAATAAAATATCTTTATAATAAACAGAATTTTGTCATTTTAAACAAAAATGATGGAAACAAAGGGTAAGAAGAAAATGTTCAGGAAAAAGTGTGAGAGTGTCTCTGAGAGTGTAATTGTATCCAGTTAACCTTGGTGAGTTTCATTAGAGGTCCAAGGCCAGCAGGCAAAGGATGAATTAGGGGGCCAGGGGCCACAAATTTATCCTGGACAAGGCCTTCTCTGATTAAATCTGCTGGACATACACGTACATGTGGACACTTCCACACAAACACACACTGCAATGTGTAAAAATGGACATGAAGGACAAGGTGCATGTACTGTACGTAAAATTGAGTGATTATTATCTGAAAGTTTACCCATCTCTGTATGTTACTGTGTCTAAAACACCCACACCCACAACTGAACAACACATTTACACCTCTACAAAAGTGAGAATTTATGTAGAGAATTTAGAAAAAAACGCACATTAATGAACTCACATTTTCACATATGCACAAATGTGACAGAGAATGTAGTTCCTCATCTTAATGTTCACTGCTCTCAGTCTAGAAGCTCAATATGAGTGTTTCTTTGCATGTGCTTGCATGGTTGTATGTGTGAAAGACAGAGTGCTGACTTTTCTTTACTGTGATTGCATTACAACCCAGAAAATGTGTAAAGCAATCAAGTTGACTTTACAAAGAAAAGTGCATCAATGGAGAGCTGTAGCAGGTTTCCTTGTGACAAGATGACTCTTGATGGCCGCTGTGAGTTCAGAGTTTCTCCTTTAATCCCAGGTGGCTCACCTGTTTCATCATTGTGGAGAGATGCCCATGACAAGCAATCGTTGCTTAGTCATTGTTACCAAATCACAAATAACTGACAGGTTTGGACACTTATGGTTGACAAATTACATTTAAAAAACTTATTTAAATTTTATTGCTATGTAATTAGAAATAAGGAGATTAAGCATGTGCTTGCACTTTATTTTACACAAAAATTACACTGAACACATTGCAGTATTATTTTGACTAAACCTCTCAGTCTGATGTTCTCTGTTTGGAATTTTTAGTCTTAAAAATGCGTGAGTTTAGTTATGATAAAATACATAACATTCTTTCCTTCTGTACTAAATTTACCTTTTCTATTCAAACTATTCTGTCTATCTTAGGGCCAGCATACGGTTGCCCAATAACATTTTCAAAGGTGTAGAAGTTGAAAAACAGACTAAAGGTCATCCTATATGTGCTAAGTCCCCCTCCTCCACTCATTCTTTGTAATCTGGTTGAGGAGGGGTCAGTAGGTTTGTTGGACAGTTAGTAGGTCACACTTCTCAACCTTTGGTGAATATTTTTTGACTAATACCCTACCCAGCCAAGAGCCTAAACCTTGCCAGGTCAGTGGCACTATGTGCATCTTTGAAAACACGCCCTTACTTCAACTTAGGCTTTTGAAAGCCCCTCAACATTTGGTTGCTCAAGATCCCCAAGCTAAGCAGATAATGGCTGTGTCTCTGATCCATACTGGGATGAGATGAAGGTGGACTAATTGGCCTTTCTCTCACCAGGACCCAGTGAACACTGGCTTAATATCTCAATATATCTTAGTATCTTAAATATCTTGTTTTTTTGTAAGACAAATTTGTATTTTAAAAAGAAATTCTCAAATGAAGTTGAAATGGGTCAAAAGGTGCTTTGGCTCTCAAAACAATGGCTGACACTGTAAACAATTTATATTTGCTACAATTCCAAAATATAAAAAATACAGGAAATGTTTGAGGATTCAAGTGGAAAAACACTATATCTTGTTTATACATCAAAATTGTGCTATAATTACAACTCTCAGTGCAATAGTATTTTTTATAAAGGTTTGTTTCTCATCATTTTTTATAAAGTAGCAAATCAATGCAGAAAAGAGATATCACTTCTTAAAAAGAAAGTTTAGTGTACTTTATATAAAATAGTAAACAAAAAATAATCCGAACATTTTCCTGAGGTGCAGTGAAGGTACTATCTCACTGAGCTGTGACTAGTTGGCAAACAGCATTCATGAGGGAGTCTCTGGAATATCTTGCAGTATTTGCTGGAGTTCTCAGTTTCCATGAATGTATTGTACACAATTTTGTCACTTGAATTTTGAACATGTCTGAAAGTTTGTGCGACAGATTTTCTCTTAAAATAGTTAAGAGTCATCATATGAGTATCTTAAACCCAGCCTAAAATCCATCTCGGTTTTGAAGCAGGCGTCTCCAGCTCATCTCAAGTGTGCAAAAGCCATATTTTGACACTTGCACTGGAGCTCTCCTTTGACAGAAAACATATCCAGGTCTAAAAACCACACCAGTGATGAATAATAATTAAAGAACTATTCCAAATCTACCTATCTTCATTTCAAAAGCACACTTCAGTAAATGAAGTCATAAATGCGGGGGCGGCTGCCATGATGGGTATAATGTGGGCAGGAATGGACATTTAAATGTGCATGGCCTAGTATACATTTTTCCAAGCTGTGCACACAAAAATAAGCTGTCATTTTCTAAAACTGACTGTGCAAAATGTGGCTACATGGCTCACTGGTTGCTTGTTTGCAAACTCTCAAAATCTGAGTTTTCAAAACTACTGTTTGGAAAATGTGAGTATTTAATTTCAATATTGAGTCAAGTTTGAGTCATCAACTAGTCTCCTGTAGTCATAGCCCAATAAGATACTACTTAATATAAGATGTAACCTAACTGAGCACTTTTATAAATTCCTAACATTCATAATGTGTTGTTTATATTTTTTCACTTTGTTTCTGAATTTATGTGAGCTAACATTTCTTTGTTTTTGACTAAAGCTCTGACAGGTTGTTGGTCAAACATCAACCAGTTTTGAAACATGGGTAAAGTTTTGGAAACACTCTAGTTTTAATCCCATCTGCTAGCAGATTTATGGACTCTTTCTTCCACTTTGCTGCATTAAAAACATCAAAAGAAAAAAGTCTCCATCAATCTGAGAAACTTTCCCTCTGTGTCTCTTTTTATTAGTTTTTTACTCTTTAACCTTCTCTCTCAGACACACACACACACACACACAGACGCACTGTAAAACAGATCGCACAGGTCGAGTGCATTTGATTTATCCCACTGTGTTTCCTCCATGGCTCATTTCCATAAATCACATGTCAGTGTGTTTGTAGCCAGAGAGACGTTAACAAGAGGCTGCAGTCCAAACACAGAGTGCATAAAACCCTGAAAACACTTCCGACCCACAGCGCTGACCGGCTCCACCACTACATCCATCAACAAAAAGAGCAGGTTGGAAAATTTCACGTGGAGATAGTGGAGAAATGTTTTGTCATTTGAAGAGCACTTTTGAAAGAAAAGTGTGTGTGTGCTTGAAGTGTGTTTGTGTCATCTACTTTCTCACACTGCACAGTTAAGGGAGGGAGGGCCTGCGAGTACAGCTGAAATCTGCTTCACTGCATGCTTCAGTATTTTTGTTTACCATGTCGAGTACATATACATGTGCTCACAAGTCACGAAGTAAAAGTTGACCTATAACCAGGATTACTGCTCTGGTGGCGGCCATTGTTTCCATGGAAATGGCCACTTAGATCCTCCTTCCTGTGTTGTCGTGTTGAAGGCAAAGAAGCTATTTGTGTGGGTGAGTGTGTATGTGTTTCCCACGGTGGTGATTGAATCAGCCTCAGATAGTATCTACTGTCCTCCCCCGCACCTCCTCCTGTTTACCAAACATTTCCTGTCTGGACAGAGGAGTTAAAGGTCACAGAGTAAAGTGAGACTAGATTCTGACCTTGAGTTTGGCTTAGACTGCTTTTATATAAAACTTTTAGTCATTGCTTTTAAAGATGTATACAATCTGCTGAAAGCTATTTTTTGCATTTTTATTGGTACAGTAATTCAAGTATATTTATACTTCTAAACCTATTTTGCATGTTCTCTATTAAGACATAGCTTCAATGCAGCTTACACCATAATCAAATAAAGACAAATATAGAAGAATGCTTGAAAATAAAGCATCTTTGTGTGCGGCTGTTGGGAATATTTGTTTTTATCTTACCCTTATATAGCATTGTCCTGACTGTAAATGGTCTAACACAATAGTTTTTTAGAACCTTGTTGTAAAAAACCATTATTTTCCTTTAACTTCAGAACTTAACTGAGATTAAAATAAACCTACAAACACAAAATACACACTGACACATGTTGGAGTGCTGACTTTATACAAAACTGTTTTCCTCAATCCTGTATTTTCAGCCATGAATCCATTTTCTGCTACCAATTAGCTACATTTAGCATGTTCCTGCCAAAGGCTAGAGATGTCCCAATCATTTTTGTGAGTAAAAGTAGGGCAAAGGGCAATGGCTGTCAGACCTAACACACTGGCAATTTTCAGGGGCACACACCAAACAAAGTGTACAAGCAAAAAACCCTTTAGTGTGAAAAGCTGACATGTAAGAAAGATCTGAATTATAGATGGAGTCATTTGTGATTTAATACATGTAAAGACTTATCTGAGATTAAATTAAATTCAGTTATTTTAGGAAAGTAATGCAGTTGAACAATGACTGACAAATAAATACAACTGTTTCTTTCAAACTGATTATAGTTTACACAAAGTTTTCCCCACAGGAGCCTTTATGTCAGCCCCAAGCACTGTCGGCATATTGACTCATTAACGGCCTCTATGACAGATGTGTGGATATGTGTGTGTGTTGACTGTAATCTGCATTGCTCAGATTAGCGTCACAGAATCCCTCCTGCCCCAAGAGACAATCTGTCAACGCAAACAAGTAAAACAGAAAGAAAAGAGTGATAAAATAAAAAAAAAATATTTGTGACAGATGTAAGAGGAGAAAGACAGTGACAAACAAACAAAATAATGAAGGTAAAATATAATCCTGAAGACGCAGTTTCAAAGTCCTTTTTTTTAGATCAATTTAATTGTTAACATATTGATGTATAACCTGGACATTACTCAATGTTTGTTCATTTAAAAAGTAAGCAATGTAGACTAATTAACATTAGTAATTTAGTCCCTGATGTTATTGGCCAAATTTAGCCATACAACCTAATATTAATAGTAATAACAATATTTCAACCTGCTGTGTAAAATAAATAAAATACAGCCAGACAATTCTGAAAGAGTTTACTATGTCAAGATGTAATTAGGAAATTGGAAAAGCAAGAGTTCCTAAAAATTTGTATGACATTTTATTCTTATTATATCTGCTAGGCCCTGTGACCATGAAGATAAGACCACCCAGTGCTTGTTTGGTAAAAAGTTTTAAAGTTATAGTTAGAGATGTGATTTAGGAAAAATTCTTACGAGGATTAGGACATTCACAGAATCAACGCTGTCATTGAATCAAAAAATAAATAAAATAAAATGAAGGTGGAAAGAAAAACATTGAAAAGGTTGTTGAACAAGCATTTTTTTATGCTTGTTCAACAACTTTTTTAATCTTAGCGAAGGAAACAGAAGTAATACATGTAGGGAATTTTATCAGCCCTATCTAAAGACCGATACCAAAAAAGAAAGTTGACGTGACTAACGTGTCACTGTAATCAAGAGATACTGAAAGAACAGAAAGAATGTTTGGAGAATAAAGCAACACATGCTTTTATTTTTAAATGTCTGTGTGCAGCAAAGAGAAAAAGAGCAAAGACTTAACACTTAGTGTGATCACCAAACTATAACGTCCTGGTTCAGTTTTTTAAATATTACAGGTTGGTTGTTCTGAGCATCCTCTAAAACCTTGACACAGTTCTTCTGTTTAGTCTCTCTGTTTTCCTTGTTCATTATAGTGAAATCAGGTGTCTGTCAGGTTCACGTCATCTACTGCAGGACTCTGTTCTCTTCTGGTTAAAGGTATTAATTATGATTAATGTATGTTTGGAATAAATGTGTTGTACGTAATTATCAGTTGGATCTGCTGTCACTGCTGAACGGTTAAGAATAGGAGTTACATTTCCTTTAATCACTGTACAGCACAAGATAAAACCACCTTTCTGTTGTTCTGTTGCTGTCCATTGTATTTTGGAATCCTGTTTTCAGATGCATAAAGCATTACCTTGCACAGCACGTACTTCTGGAGAAATTCAACACAAAGATGCAGTAGTACTTCTGTTTTTGAACCTGTCAAGCCTGTTCAAATATCATTGTTTAAAGAATACTGAAGAAGAAACACCTTGTGGCATTTTTCTGTATAACAGAGTGACTTCATGCTGAAAGATTTTAAGTCACCTGTGTGATAAACTTGTTTTGACTGTTTTAAATTTAAGCAAGACATTAATACCCTGGCTATGATGTACAATCTCACACTGACATTCAGACACAGTCCTCTCGACTACCATTTCATTCTTTCAAATATGCATTCGACTAGACAGTGTAGTACTGTCCTGTATGTGTAGTACTCTTTGTAGGGGAAATATGTTGTCTTAAGATTTACTCCTGCTGGTATGCGGAGGTGTCACATTGCCTTTAGTTATATTGTGTCTAATAACAACACAGCTTTCTCATCTTGTCTTTTCCTGGATTAGTTTATTAGTTGTTCTTGCTAAAGATCAAAAACAAGTTAAAAAAAATGTAGATCTCTGTGGTAAACCACTTTCAGATATCACACTATGGTTTAAATTCACCAAAATATTGCACATCTTTTGCATGTGCAAATTTCCATTTGCAAATCTCTCGTCTTCACAAAGGAAGGTGCGTGCTTCAAATTGCGCTGCATGTCAGGAAAATTATAAATGATCACCTTTTTAAGTGATGACTGTCAGAAATTGTTGCATTCTTGGTGTTTTACATTTAGAATAAAAAACCTTATGATTTTAAAACCTTTCAGCACACAGTGCTTCACAAGGTTAACAAACAGAACTCAAAGTAATCATTAAGCTGTTATTACAAGTGTGAATCCTGCAGAATTTTGATTTCTTCTCAGTAGCAGAAGGGGTTCCATATAATGATAATGTTTATGTGAACAAAAATGTCTTAGTCTCATTGAGCTCCTTCTGATTTTCCTTGTAAAACTCAAGTGTTCTAATTTGAGTAAATTAAAGTGAATAAAATTGTATTTATTTTGAATAACACAAGCGCAGTTTAGGTGCTTTTGTTTTTGCTCCTTCTAATGAAGCCGTAAATTCAACAGTATGTAAAAATGTCCTTCTCCTTCTGTTTACAATCTTTGGACTTTTATAACTTCACTTTTCACTTTTTTACCTGTTTAGCTGCAAACTAAAACATGCAAAATAAAGTCAGAGTTAAAAAGTATAGGGAGGGCATTGTCTTCTCTAATTCCAGCAATCAGAAATTGTACAATGGGAAAAAGGGAAAAGACAGAAGGTGACTGTATTCAAGAAACCGTACACTGGAAGACAAACAGGAACAGTGAGAGCTAGTTATTTCAGGTGATAGTTACCTGGCCTTGAAGTCTGTAATTTATGCCTTGACAACTGGCGACATTTCCTCTGGGGAGGAACTCTTGTGGCAAACTGATGGAGCCACAGAACCACGCCTCCTTTTGTCTCCCTCTTTGATCATCGATGTCACGGACCTTTTAAACTAATGCTGTTTGCGTAACTTGGGAAAACCCCTATTTTCAAGTGCATGCTACCTGTACATTAAGGCCTGCATACTTGTTCTGTGTCAGAATGAGTGGTTCATCACCCAGTTTATTCAGCGTAAATAGAAAAGGCTAAATATAAAAGTACATGAAGTCTTTAAGAACATTTTTTTTGTACTTGCATAACAAATGTTTATTGCCCTTACTGTACATGAGTTTCACAGCTGATAAAGATCCTCAAGAACATTTAATATTAAAGGCCTAGCATTCCTTAAAGGAATGCACAGTCTGCCACCTTTCATACCAGAGTTTTAGACAAAGATCATCTAATGTTGAGAAATGATAGAGTAGCCTTTCTGATCAGACCAAGAAAATAAAGTTATGCACTCCCCATTTATTTATTTTTATTTATTAACCTTTATTTAACCAGGCAAGTCTCATTGAGATCACAGATCTCTTTTTCAAGGGAGGCCTGGGCCTGAAGGCACCCTAAACTGCATGTTTTTAAACCATGCATATTGCATATGTATGCAAGCTTTCACGCTCACAGTATGTGCTGTGAATGTTTCTCAGCTATAACTACACAAAAGTTTAGCACAATGTATATAAAACTGACTAAGTTATAGTCATTTTTGGATTTTCTAAGGTAAGTTTGGCTGTGGCCGACATCATGAATTGGGTTGGCTCCAAACCTTGATAAATCCAGCTGTAGATGTACATTTAATGATTATTTCCTGAAGGTTTCATTAAAAAACATTTATTGTTTAATGAGATATTTTGGTAAAAGACAAACACAATTTTAAAAGAAAGCATCC
>JAOXNZ010000054.1:4451117-4473943 GCA_028566095.1 Kryptolebias brasiliensis | reverse complement strand
ATTAAAAAATAAATAAAAACTTGGGTAATTAAATTTTAGTCCCATGCTTATTTAGAGCAAAAGTAGTCATGTAAAACCCACCTTTGAGAAAAATAAATTAATACTACAGTATAATATAGCTTCATTAACAGAAAAGGAAATATTTCATTGCAACAAGTGCAGCAAGATAAGAACACATGTTGTACCCACATTCTGCTGGAAATATAAAAAAATAAATAAATTGCCTGGCAAAGTGGTGACAATCTTTTTGCCCGTGTCTGTGTGTGTGTGTTTGTATGTCTGCAGCGTTAGCAAAATATCTTCTGAACCACTGGACAGATTTTAGTGAAACAAAGTAATCATTCAACATACAATTACAACTGTTTAACTTTTGGAGTCAAACTTATTCAAGATGGCTGGCATAGCTAAGTGATCTTAGTAAACACAAAAATGGCTATAACTCAGTCAAATTTACAGATTGAGTTCATTTTGATTTGGTAGTAGCTGATAATTTACAAGGTTAGACCAAAATAGCTATAAGTCCTTACCTTCTCAAGGGGTCTGTGTGCAATTTGTTACCCTAAAGTAAAACCTTTGAGCCATGACAATGACATAAAAAATAATATAAAATGGGTCAATTAAAATAAACAAAAATTATAGTGTTTTACATATTTGTTGTTATATTATTTATTTGCTCAAAAGGTTTGTTTAAATATTTAAGGACTTGGCTCCACTTCCTTTTTATACTGTAATTAGTGAAAAAAGACCATAACCTCATCAGTCAGCACGTTGTACCAGTGACAACTGAAAATAAATGCAGTGTTAAACACCAGATCACCTCAGCGGTTTGTCATGATTAGTAAGGTTAGAACTGGGTTTTGAGCTCTGAACTAGGACAAAAAATGAACCAAAAATACATTTTCCCATTGGGGTTTTTGGGCTCTGCTCAATTATATGATAACCATCTCTTTTGCTGTAGTTGCACAGAAATGTTCCCATTTTGCATTAATTAAGATACAGAGTGTGGGAGAGAGCAGATGAGGGCTCACCAGCAGCTTCCCCGCAAATGGAGGAGTTTGAATCATCAAGATTCTGAATAAGTGTCCTGTAAGTAGAAAAAAAAGAACGAGAGAAAAATTAGAAGCATGAAATTATTTCACAAATGAGTAATGAGCTTTTATATAAAGCCTCTGTTAATGCATAAAAGAAGAATGGACAAATCATTTAACAATTACGGTGGAAAAGGAGAAAGAAGTCAAAAGCTTATTCCAAATCATGTCTCTTTGTACACTAAAAATGCACAAGATATTTCATCTAAAAGGAATTAAAAAACCAAAACACATACAGGCAAAATACTATTAAATTTAATGATAATCAAATTCTTTCTTGGTGTTTAAAGTACATATTCTTTGAGCAGTGGGTTATTAGTCAAGGCATATGAACATGTTTTCATGTAAAGCTCTCAATAACTTGTTTTTAAAAATAAATAAAAAGCTTGTTCTTGTCTCTGATTACTTCATATACAAACAACTGATAGCTCTGCTGCAGTGACATCAGCTTACCCAGACGTGACGTTGTATCCAGGCGGGATGGCAATGCACTTCCTCCTGGCCTTGTCCCAGCCACAGTAGGGATCCCGGGAAAGGATGCACTCCCTGCATGTGTCGCCATAGCGATTGCAGTCAGCCAGTGGCAATCGCTGGACTTCCATGGCTGTACCAACATACAGGTGTCCCTAAAAAAATATATAGTAATTGTAATCTTGTTCTTTTTTTTTGGCTGTTCCCTTTTCAGGGGTTGCCACAGTGAGTCCTCCTCCTCCATCTCACTCTGTCTTCTGCGTCCTCTGTCCTCACTCCAGCTACCTCCATGTCCTCTCTAACTGCATCCAGATATAATAGTAATAGTAATGCAGTACATTATTGAAATGATGAACCCAGTTCCATCAACAGTACTAGAATTGATCAAACAGTGTTGTATTATTGTTCAAACTGAAGCAAAATTATACCTCTTTTATGAAGACAGAAGACAAAGAACATTTATTTTAGCTGAGGAAAGCTTCAAAACTGATCGTGTGAGAGCCATAAATAAAACACAACATGAAGAATACTTCATTAGTTAGTTAAGTAATTTTTTAACAGAAATTACACTTTTACCACATAAAAAAGAATGAAGCAATTTCTCTTCATAGTTATGCACAATCTATCTATTTTATGTAATTCCTCACTTGAGTTTGTTATGTTTGTCACATAAATCTAGACCTGTTTATCAATCATCTTTGGGCATTTTAGTAAAAATGTTTTCCTACTGGATTTTTTTTACAGTCAATTCATGTTAACTATGTGTCAATGTAATGACTAGATCTCTTTTTTTGTCTTTAGTTTGGTTATAACACTAAGAACAACATGATCCATTCCAATTTCTTGTTATAAGTTATCAGTGTGTCATTTTTCAGAACAATAAATAAATCTTGCAGACAGAAAAAACACTTTGAGATCCTATTTCCTCTACAAGAATATTACACATATTCTATAACTTATAACAAATTTGTGATCATTATGGATTTTCAAAAACTTTTTCAAAACAGTATATATAATTTTTTATTTTTTACTTTTTAATGTTTTAACTGATGGACTTGGGACTTGTCCATGGTGTCCCCCGCCTATCGCACAATGAGCTCTGGAGATTAGCATTAGCTCCCCCGTGACCCGGAAAGGAAATAGCGGGTAAAAGAAACAAAGAAGAAACGTTTTAACAATAGTTTATAGTTTTTGCTTGTTTTTTTACTAAAAGTTTTTATCTTACACTGCCTATTCTCTCCTGCAGCTGCAGACTTTCCTTGTCTTGTATAGAATCTGAAATATTATGATGAAAACATCTTAGCACTCTTACCTTTTGTGAATCAATGGCCATGTTTAAAACAGGCCCTTCATTGTGAAACAGAGAGTACTGAGAGATGATGAAGACCTCATCACTGGTGTGAAGAACTTTGAGAACTTTTCCTTGTTCTGTTGAAATAAAGAGTGAGAAGACATCAGAAACTAAGTGTAGGGGTGACTCAAAGGTCTACATTTATAAATAATTTGTTTAAATTTCACAATAATGGAGTTGTATGTAAAAATCAAGAAATTATCTATAGGTTTTTGTTTGTTTTAACTTTGTTACACCTCGTTTTGCAGTTAAACATTTCATAAAGACATGGATTTACATTAAGCATTTCCCATTTTCAATGTAAAGTGTAGATTTGCATAGAAATATAATTGTTAGACATCTTTGTAAATTTAGGACATGCAAAAACTGAACTTTCTTGATCTGAATTCAAGCCTTCATGATGTAGCAGGCTGAAATTGAACTAACCCTACTGCTAACACTGGGATGTGATAAACAAGCTAACTGCCATCTAGTTGTGGATCATTGCCACCACCACCTCATTTTAGTCTACTGGATTTGTAAATAGGTTGTTTTTGTAGAATTTGCTGAATACATACATACAACAGAAATCAAGTTTTACATTTTAGCTTTAGTTTTGTAGCTTTTTGCCTGAATTGTGTTAAAAAACAACAACTTTATTTTAGCTTCTAGATAAGATTGACTTCTGCCATCACATTAAATGTTTTTACAGATGCACTGCAGACCTGAACTTAGCAAGAGTTGATTCTTTGTTTGGGGTGTTAAAAACTAGTCCCTTTGCGGGGTTTTATGAAAAAGATTTTTTAAGGTGATGTTTTAGGAAATAAATCAAAACAAATCAGAAGATCAGATGTTTCCTGCAGCTCTGTTTAGTTGACTGCAGCCAAAAATAATCCCTTTTTGGTCTAATTTTTAAAAATCTCTGCAGACCTTTAACATGCCAAAAAACCTATCTGGAAATCAGTAAAAATTAAAAAAATGTAATCATTTCAGATCAGGCATGTCCCACAGGGAAGAGAACTTGAGGCAGACCCAGAATTTTCTGGAGGGATTATGTATCCTCTCTGGCCTGGGAACGCCTTGGGATCCCCCAGAAGGAGCTGGAGAGTGTCGCTGGGGAAGGGGATGTCTGGGTTTCTCTCCTGGACCATAAAGGATATTTAAAAATATTTGAAGAAGCGTCTGGAAGAAAACCTAAATACATTCACTTTTTAGCAACAAGAAAAAGAGAACTAGTTGGCAAAAAGCTAATTTAATTGGGTTCTGTCTGGACTTCACTCTCTGATGCATAGCTCAAGAAACACAGTACCTTGAACAAAACCTTATGTATTTTATTTCTATTCCTTAGTAGAATGACTGCATTGATTCTGTTGGTCAATTATAAATATAGATTTTTTCCTTTCAATTTTGTGTGTTTTCCACATAAAGCATTGATTGTCAGTGTTGCACAAATTGTAAATAGGTTGTTGAGCTTTTCTCAAACTGTCATTTAGCCCAAAATTAACTACGTCTCTTGGGTGTGTCTGTTTTGAGAATGAAATTTTTTTGAACTTTCCAAGTAGATGAACACAAAATCCTGCTAGAATTTCAGACAAGATTGTTCAGGCTGTTTATCTGACTCTGTCATTGGTGCATGCAAGCTCAGTTTGAAATATTATTTGTCATTATTATAGCTTATATTATGAGCCATTACTTCACTTTTTGCATTACATTTCTTTCTTTTTTTTTTCTGAATAGATTGTGCCACTATCAGACAGCAACAGCTGTTTACAAAAACACACTCTTCTCACATTTTTTTGAATGCTTTCGTGATTGTGACAGACAGACAGACAGACAGACAGACAGACAGATAGACTTCATTTTTCCAAGCTTGAAAAATTCCTTTGTTGCAACAACAGACAAAAATACAAAGAATAGACTGAAAAGAATGCATTCAAAAACCAGTGCAACAAATTGATTATAGCTAAACTGGCCTATATGATTGAAACTGTGCAATAAATAAACAAATAAATTAAATAAATAAATAAAATTTGCTAATATTATTTAAAATGTGCAAAAACAGAGTCAACATTTGTTGTAGAGATGACAGATTTTGATGGCCTGCACCAGGAAAGATTTCTACTACCAGACTTTGGGAATAAGATGCTCCTCCTTCTGTTTAGTGTGTGGAGGAGATAATATTCTGGGTTGTTTCATGGACAGCAGTTTGTACAGCATCCTTTTCTCCACAACCATTACTCCAACCTGGTCATTCAGCCAATAATTGAGCCAGCCTTTGTTACAAGTTTATTCAGTCTGTTGTTGGTGTTGCTGGCTCCAATGCCGCTCCTGCAGCAAACCACAGACCGGTAGAAGAGCTCCAACATTTTGCTGCGCATAATGAAGAACCTTAGCTTAAAGAAGTAGGGTTAATTCATCCTTGGCTTGTTTGGTGCTGGGCCTTCAGTCCAGTCTGTTATTGATGGTACATCCAGGTACTTAAAGTCCTCTCCTTCTGCCACCTCCTCAAGTCAAATATAAAGTATTTTGTTATTTTTTTACTATCCCTAACTTGTACAATTTTTGCTCCTTGGCAATGGTCCTTTTATTACCTCCAGCAACCCTTTCATGTTCAAATGATAAGTTGTCCGACTGAAAGGCTTATTTTAGAACTATGTTCTAGCTTGTTTTTTTGTTTTTTTTGTCACAAACACACACAAACAATAAAAAAATTCCCAGAGTGATAGTGTGAATACAGGGATACCTTTTATCTTAAATTTCCAACTTCTGAATGCTCCCTCTGCAGCATTTCTTTCATTTATTATTAGACAGGCAGCTTCTTGCTGTCACTTTGTTTTCATTTGTCTTCAAACTGCATGTCTTTTATTCACAAGCTTCTTTTTTCACCCTCTGTTGTCAAAGATAGCATTCACCCTTCTATCTAGTTTATTTTCATTTGTTTCTAAAATCCTTTCTGCAGCTATTTTCAGCTCTTTTATCAAAACATGGTTTCAGCAAAAAGAAACCAGATGA
Source organism: Kryptolebias brasiliensis (assembly GCA_028566095.1). Classification (NCBI taxonomy): domain Eukaryota; kingdom Metazoa; phylum Chordata; class Actinopteri; order Cyprinodontiformes; family Rivulidae; genus Kryptolebias; species Kryptolebias brasiliensis. Next base: position 4,468,042 of record JAOXNZ010000054.1, on the reverse strand, counting down.
GGAAAAAAAGGGTGACAATGCTGCACTTATATGACATCTGCTGAGTGAATCTGTTTTTAGCTATATTTATGCAGGCAAAAGTTGCTGATGGAACATATTCTCTTCCAGTGAAGATCACCCTCACTATCTCTTTACACGTGTACAATTAGATGAACCTATTTAGACAAAAAGCCAATGTGCAGTTTTCCTCAGGTTTGATTCAAACTTCATATTTTTGCTAACAAGATTCTTTTTTTTTATCTACACTATGATTTACTTCCTCTGGTTAATTTTTTCCTCAGCTAAAAGCTTCTTTTTGTTTATTGCTAGCCTTTAAACCAAAGTATCGTTGAATGCCTCAGTGTGTGGAAAGAAAAAAAGGCTCTGGATCTCAAACATAAAGGCAGCTTTGTCCATTTTGTCCATCCCTGAGGGGACCTTTCTGGTGTACCATTACCGGAACTGAAAAACAAGCAGCTTTACACTTGTTGTGGTCAATATGTCTCAGAGTTACTAAAGAAAAATGAATCTCTTAATACAGTCTGTAGTTTATTCCCTCTCCAACAAACCATTGATAAATATACTAACTATTCCAGTTTTTCTACCGGCACTCAAAATGTTAAAGTTCTCCTTCTTTATGATTTTATTTAAAATGACTTTTTAGAACTCACTGACAGGCATTTTTGAACAATTGAACTATAGCAAACAGCTCATCTAAATCTTTGGTTTCTTTTTTCCTTCCTAATGTATGTATTCCTAAAGCTCTGTCTGCCCACTATCAATAGACTTAAGCTCCTATTAGATGAAACTGCAATTTACCATTTTTTATTAGCTATTATTGTTATTGTTGTTGTGCTGCAACATAACAAAGTGAGTTAACAAGTTTATTCAAAGTTAAGGAAGTGTGGATAGAAGATTGAGTCAATATGAAGGTTGAATCTTATCTGAGTATAATGGTTAGGAAGGAAACTCTGAGCGGGAGGTTCTGTCTTGCTGAGCAAACATTCTGACCAGCTTAGGACCCCCCAGAAGGGAGGATGAAGGATGAAAGTGGTAAGAAAGTATGAAGTACTGGACTGAACTGGGCAGAGATGGATTTGAATCAGACTCTGTGGACTGGACCTGCTCTGTATAGCCCTCAGGAGAATCTTCGCCAAAGGTGAATGACTTCAAAGGCGTTCAGATACAAAACTGAAAAGAGATGGAAAGGAATGAGGAGGATGAGAGAGATGAAAAGAGGTATAGATAAAGGATGAGGGGAAGGGAAGAATGGGGTAGGAAATGGAGGACAAATGGGATGAAAAGGGTTGGGGGAGGAATTAAATGAAATATTAAAGGACTGAGAAAATGAATTGGATAAAACAGGGGATGGAGATGAATGGGGGTGACATAGGGTAGGGATGAGGGTATAAATGGGATGAAAAGGGGTAGAAATGTGGAGATGAGTGTGATAAAAATGTTGGGAATGGGATGATGAATGGTATGAAAAGGGGTAGGAATAAAGGATGCGGTGAAGGTTAAGTGCACAAAATAAACTCTGCTGGAAGGGTGAGTGACTAAAGGAAGGCTTGTTAGGTGAATACAGGTCTGGTTGAAGTATGGCCCTGCTCCCAAACATAAGTTAACTTGTTAACTTCATTTGTGGTAAGGCACAAGATGCAAGCACACCAATAACTCTACTGAGGTGCTGATTACTGGATGAGACTCCAAACATTTTTGAAAAGTGCAGCACACTACAGTTCCATCTGTGACAGAATAACTTTATTACATCTTCTTTTCTGTCACTATGATCTTTCTCAAAGGCATCAAAACAGTTTCCAAGGTACTGGATCACTTATAAAGGCCAACACACTACAAACACAGCTGTTTGTGATTAGACTAGTCATCTTCTACTATGGTAAGAAAAGTATTTAAAAGGCCTTCAACTAATTTCAAGAGTTATTACAGTGCAGCTCAATTAAAATCAATTAAATAAACTGTTCAACTAACTGTTAGAATAAAAAAAATTCTAATATTTATATATTTCTTTATTCTTCTTTGGTTTGCTTTAGTGATTTTGAATGAATTATACTGTAACAGTTTTTGGAAATGTTGATTTAATAAAGTTATTTTTCTACATAAGGAGCTGGAATGTGCTGCATTTTCCACTATTTTTTGTTTGTTTGTTTATGAAGCAGAACAGAACTTTACCAACCATTAAGTGTTGTACGTTGCCTTATTTTGCGAGCACCTTTATCTAAATGTCAAAATCTGCCATAACAATAATCTTTCCCCAACACATGTTTTGCTAATAATTAGAATTACCCATTAAGAACATTGCAACTGAACATTAAACAGGATGTGCTGAATTTTTAAGTAATCTTTTCACTATGGTTCCTCTGGGATGCTTGTGGTATCCAAAGAGCAGCTTTAAAAGGAATCTAATTGCCTCCGTTTTAGTCCATTCTAAACACATGGCTGAATATAGGTCAGCATTTTTAAATGAGTTTCTTTAGCCTCCAAGAAGATGCTCTAATGCTTAAAAATATTATTCAAGGACAGTCTAACATTAGCCGTTCTCTGCAACATTATTTGACTGCAGATGTAATCTTGTTCAATCTTCAATTAAGTATTGGCTTTTTTTCAAGAGAGTAACTTAAAATTCCCTTAAAACTTGAAAAGAAATCAGAAATCAGATAAATGCTTCGAAACAAATCTTACTTTTTGTTTTTATTCAAAGCTCTAACTTTGGAACTAGCAGAGCTGCATTAGAGGTAAGGTTTTACATTCACACATTTCCATTTTCATATTTATTTTTGAAGACGTGAAGCCAATAGTGCCACTGAACCGAATCAGGAGGGAAGCATTACATAATATAGCCCTTAAGTAGTATGTACTTGGTACTTACCAGGAAAGGGTACATACCTGGTATTTACTGGGTTTGTACCTGTTAAATACCTGGTATAGCTTCATTGAGAGTGACTTCATTTCTCATCTTTATATTTTATTTGTTCATGCAGTTATATGTGCTCCTCTGACTCATCAGCTTATGCACAAGAATTTACAATGTGATGTATTTACTCATATTTGGGAAGGATATATTTGCTGGATTTTTCCACCGAGGAGGACCAGTTTCCCCAGTCTGCCAAAAAAACATCTTTTTCATCAAAGGAAACATTTGTCTAGATGTAGATCCTCAGACAAATTGTTTCTCTGATTCATTCACTCAAGACTGTCTTATTTTGAAAATGAAGCTTCTCTGCATCATTTGCACAAATATAAGAGCTTCTTTTAAATTAATTATGTAGATTGATTAGACTGACTTGGATCCAGTTGTGAATATTTAATGCTTGTGCTCTGGAATGAAAATGATGCAATACCAAAAAGGAGGAAAATAAAATGCTTCTGTAACACTTATCTACAAATTGCATGCCAATACTTTACTTATGTACAGAAAATTAAACAGAAAAAATTAAGCATTTTTTTTAAACTGTGGAACCCTTGATTTCCAGTTCAACTTTTTCCTCCTAGCTTCAGACATCAGTGTGTCAAACTGCTCTACTTTTTTTTTAGGCCACCACAAAGATCCATGGCTGTTCATATCTTTCCCTTTCCTTCTTATTAGTGACACAGTTAGAAAAACCCACAGAGAAAGACCATCAACCTGTCTTCTTTAACCTTATTTTCTGTCCATTAGAAATATACCCATCCCAGAAAGCCTTGATAAGTGACAAGCATAGAGCCACTGTAGCAATGAGAAAGATGACACTCATCTCATGGTGAACTTCGGGGTGGCAAGACACTCAAACATACGGTGCGTAAGCATACGACTTGTGGTGGTTGCCATAGTAATGTCCCTGAGGCTCATCGCAATATTTAGAGTAACTGCTTTGAGCGACAGCTGTGGCTCAAAGTTACTGCCTTGATCAAATAGAAGCAATGTTTTGAAGGCAGAGAATCTTTAGATTGCAAGTGAGCTGAAGAAATACTGACCTTGTATCATTTTGAAAAGTCTCCTGTTTCTCCCACTATCTAGTGCATAAACTTCATAATGCCTGTAATGTTTTAGGTTAATTTGTTATTTGATTTTTTTCTTGCACTGTTGCAGCTGATAGAGCATTAATGCACAGTCTACAGGCTGACTTGTCCTGTTGTGCAAATACTGTTGATCAGATAGAGAAAATTGGGTTTTCCTCAAGCTACAAGAAAATAAGCAGGTGCAGATAATGTAGTAGTATAACTAAAATGTTTCATTGAGCCTCTTTAAAAAACTGGACCTGCTTTCAGTTGCAAAATGTATTTTTGGCCAAAGAGACAATTTGCATTTTGTGTATCTCTACAGGGTTTGAAGTCTCTCCTGAGCTCATTTACTATTTTGTTTGGTTTTAGCAACCAAATCAATTTTTTTTATAGACAGCATTTCCAAACCAGCTGAGGATTAAAACAAATGTAAAAGAGACATAATTAATATTTTACCCAAGCTTGTGTTGTTGTCAAAAATTCTATCTAAAAGAAAACAAACAAATTATATTCCAGATATTCATTTTTGATGAATAAACATGTTAGCAAAGTCTCATAAAAATGGGCATTTCTGATTACTACAGCTGTGACACTGATTCTTTCAATAGAGGACAGCTTCTAGAAATAAATGTAACAGTTTATGTGACTAAAGTCAACACACAAGATGAACAAAGCAACTCCATTAACTTCCATTGACCAAAATTGAAGCCAAAATGTCTATTTTTTGGGCACTGCCATATTGAATGTGGGGCTACAAAAGTCTCACCTACAGACCCTTTCAACTCACTATCAGCCTGTCATGTTGACAATCACAGTAACATGACACTTTTTTAAGCCTCAAATTACTAACTGAAACTAAATGTATAAAAAAAAAACACATTTGAACATGTAGCAGCAAGGTAAGCACTACATATATCAACAAAAATTAAGACCTGAAAAAAAAAAACACTTTTCTGTCAGGTAAATCTGCAGTGTATTCACATGTTAGGACAGGACTTAAAAACTGTACTGCAGCCAGCCAACTTATACAACAAATACTTTTAGATTTATGCAAACGCATACCTGTTCCGAGGTACAGAACACTGTAGTGCTCATCATTAACTGCAAGGACAATATCTGCCACAGTGTGTGTGATTTGGTCATCTGTGGGGAGGTCAAGTGGAGCCACACCAACAGGACGGATCACATCCTCAATTTCTGGGTGGTATCTGATCACCCCAAGGTTTTTGATGTTGTTTTGACTTTCAGCTGCTGAGGGGCTCTTGCGGGCACACTGAGGAGAGAAGTGGCATAATTTACTCCCATCAGGACAGACTCTTGAATGAGTAAGACATCCTTGGACAAAGAGCTTGAAATTGCTTGTCTTTTATTAACTCATCCCTTTTCAAAAATAGCAATTCAGTCTTTTTGTCTCTAAATTACAGGCTGACTCATGCATTTGCACATTTTTTTTCAGCATCGTGACACAGAGAGAAAAAAAAGAAGGATTTTCTTACCATGCCAGGGCGACTGCCAATGAATGGACTACTGTAGCCTTTCAGTTTAGAAGTAGAGAAGGCTTGGTCAATATCTTCAATAGAATAGGCACAAATCACTGTTCTACCCCTGAAACAATGATGAGAAAAGAATGAATGCACCCTTGCGGTAAACAAAGCAAGTGTTATAAGGAAAAAAGAAACATAAAAAAAAAATTCTCAACTCTGAGACAGTAATAAGTATTTATATGAATATATGTTTGAAGCTAATGTTTTAATTACTTTTATTAACTATAGTACAAACTCAGAATAACCTTTGTTTATAATTAGTTACCAATTCATTTTTTTCCTTTTAATGTCCTAGAGTGTTTTTAAGACTGCAGTCTGAAAGGTCAGTACAACAACTTGGAAGAATCTCAAAGCAAAATAATTCGAGTTTAACTTGAATTTAAGATTGTTTGAATTGTTTACTTTGCCTGTGTTTGTAGTCTGAAAAGTAATTGAAGAAAGCCACCATAATCACTTTGTGTTTTGAGATGTGGAAGATGTAAAGTGATATCATGACCTTCAGACTTCAAACACAATTGTTTACCTCAGCTCAAACATAGCTATGAAAACTGCAGATAGGTTCATTAATAGTAGCAAATTCTGCTCAAGCAGAACATTATAAGCCAGTTTGTTTTTCACCTACACTCGCTCTCTTTAGGTACACCTTGTTAGTACCGGGTTGGACCCCCTTTCGTCTTCAGAATGGCCTAATCGTTTTATGGCATAGATTCAAGAAGGTATTGGAAACATTCCTCAGAGATTTTTGTTCATAATGACATGATAGCCTTACACAGTTGCTTGAATCCATGATGGTAATCTCACACATCTCTCTACCACATCCCAAAGGTGCATCATTGGATTGCAATCTGGTGGCTGTGGAGACCACTGGAGTCCAGTGAATCCAGACTCATCAGACAAGGCAATGCTTTTCCAATCTCTTATTGTTCAATTTTGGTCCCTTTTGAACTGTAGCCTCAGTTTCCTGACAGAAATGTCACTTTGTGTGGTTTTCTGTTGCTGTAGCCCATCTGCTCCACTTTTCACTTCAAGCTCGGGTCCTCTACCTCTACCAGAGGGGTTTGAGCGTTCTACACAGTATCTTAGGACTGCGCTCTTCTGGACCTCTGATCTGAGGTTGTTCCTGGGATCTGTTGGAGCCACTCTTCCAGGTTGGGGGTGCTCCAATAACCACTGGTCTCATATAGAAGCATTCCAATAGTGTTGAGTTCTCTGCCCTCATCCATGAATGTCTTGTTCCAGTAGCCCATTTCTCATCAGAATGTCCTGTTTCCACAACATCTGATGCAAACCTTGTTAATCCGGGTGACGTTCGAGCCGGCATGGCATCATTTTTATGTCTCTTGCTCATTGTGTAACTGAGGTTTCTCAGAGGTTGGTACTGAGATTCGAACCCTTGAACCACTGATCTCCTGTACCAAAGTTGTGTGACTTAACTACTGTGCCAACTCTCAGCTATATATGCGTATGTATACACACACCTTAAATCTCAACATCCCCAAACCCCACTGAAGATACATCATTTATTCATTCAAGCTGTTGGGTGTACTTTTACGGCTTATATGTTAAAATCTCACCATGCATTGGAAAAAAGGCCATACATGACCCCTGCCCTCTTGTCCTGAGCTGTCAGCACTACGGCCTGCTTCATGTTGTTGTACTGCTGCTGAGTGTTTCCGGCACCACACATCACCCGTGCCTTCATGAAGGTGGTCCAGGAGTCTGTCAGCAGAGCTTTGATGCCCCCTTCATCCACCTGAAAAACAAACAAAAAAATAAAACACAAGAGGGCTGTTACAACAAAGTCATTCAAGGGCAGTAAGGTTGCCAAACCCTTTGAGACTCCTTCTTTGTGTTTTGCTGCCAAGATACAGTTCTGTCTTTAAACCCATGCTGTGAAGAAGAATCCCCATTTTGAAAAAGAACAATTTTCCATCTCCTTTTCAAAGCGTTGATATCAAAATTGGTCCAAGATTTTTGTTAACACAAAGACTGGGTTGCGGAAACTAGATTTTGTGCTCTCAAACATATCAAAATCTATTATTTTCACATTCTGCATTGAAAACCAAGCAACATAACTTGCAGACATACAGGTTTGAGCCCAGGTTGAGTCAGGAAGATCATACAGCATAAAAACAATTACCAAATCTTTTATGCAAGTTTGTTTGCTGTAGCCACCCCTGCAGAAGGCAGCAGCCGAAAAATCAACTTGTGTTTAAAATACTTTTTATCAGCTATAAAACCTGCAAAGCTCTACTATCTCTTCCAAAGTCCTTCACAGCTTAAATCACCTTATACTAAAAAATTTACAAATGGTAAAATACAAAGTATAAATTGTGAAGTAATATGCATTTAGTGCAATTTTCAGATATGTAGAGTGTGATATAAATATGCCAGGGGCATTCATTTCATCTTTAGAGACCGAAACAAAACCAAGTATATGTTTTACTTCTTTAATGATGATGGTAGTTTTGAAGTAAACCTTATTTATGTGTGAAACACACTGGGGCAAAAAGACACTGTCTTCTCATGTACTTCTCAGAGAGCAGGCTAAGAACGACAAACAAAAAAAATTTAGTTAGCAAACAAAATTATTCCACAAATGGCTGAATAAGTCATTCATCACCTTATATAAACACTCCTCTTTAACCTTTTTCATTCCATTTGACATCATTGATTTGAGAATAAATGAGAGGATGAGTCGTGAATCACACAGAGCAGCAGGTGTTTTGCCTTTCACAGCTAATTAGAAAACACCTAATCTGATTTTGCTGATTGCAAAGTTTCATGAAAGGAAACATCCTCACAAGTTTGTTCCCAAAGCAAAGCAGAAGCACTCTGAAGCCCTACAGCACAAGATTCAATTTAGATTAATTTACAGCATATAAAAAATGTTTTCATTTAATATACAGTACCACACCGTGTGTGGTTTAGACATTTTACTTTTCAAAACTCTATATTCTAGAAGAACGCTGCATTGTCATTCTGCTGCAGTAGCTCCTGTTATTTAATTCTGCGCTTTCTTTTGAGCTTTTTCTGTCAAAACACTGAGTCTCAGAAGATTTTTCCATGATAGTTTGAATGCTTTACTGTATAAATAATTTATGCTATTACCTTTGGCACATTTCACAATGCTAGTAAAAGAGTTGTTTACACTGAGAAGCATCTGATTAGGCTTCCTAAACCCCAACGAATGCTAAGACTTCAAACACATGATAAAGGGGAAATTGAAGCATTTTAAAAGGAGCCTGCAGCACAATAAAACTTTGAAGGTTTGGAAGGTTCTCTGCATCTTCAAGCTGAATTTTTACCGTGCAGATACGACCAATCCGGGCCCTGTATGGCTCCTCATCCACCCTGGCTGTCTTGTTGAACTCAGTGAAAAAGAAGTAGATCTCCTCCTTAAATTTTTGCGAGGATGGGATTATAGCTGCACCAGCGAACTGTGGATCTGAAGACAAGATTGAAATACATTCACTAAAATGTGATCAACTTACAAAGAATGAATTATACCTACAAGACAGCTCAATGAGAATAAGTAAAACGCTTAAACTATCCATATTATGACATCATTACAACAAGTTGGAGTTCTAATTTGAATTAAAGGCACTGCATTTCTTCAAGGAAAACATATGACCTGCCGCCTTTCATGACAGAACTTTAATTTAAGATGGCTGCCAGAGTCACATCACGCAAGCCGTACTAATTCTGAAAATATGTGATGAGAATGACTTTCAGCTACTACCAAATAAGCTTAAACTCATTACCTGTAATTCTGGCTCTAAATGCCAGTCAGTTGTAGATGTAGATCTAATGATTACTTTGACAGTTATAATTAAAATGGTCCAGTAGTTCATGAAGTATTTTTCTAACAGAGTGATGCCAATAGTTAATGTCAGCGTTTTACTAACAAATCTTATGTTATTAGTTTGTGCTCAACGTTTGTGTTGTAAATGACATTCAGCTACTACCACACTAGATTTTAGCACAATATCTGTAATAATTGCTGAATTATAGCCATTTTTGTGTTTGATCAAGTATCTTGCTGCGGTGGGTGGCCCTCTTGGATGGGATTAACTCCAAAATTGAATCAGTTCTAGATGTACAACCAATGATTCCTTTCTGAGCATTTCATTAAAATCTGTCCTGTGGTTCATGAGATATTTTGCTAATGCTACATAAATGAACACACACACTCAGAGGCTTTTGGCAGTGGATGATAAAAAGGACACTGATGATCAACAGGAGCATAAACTCAGTGGAAAGGTTTCTGCCAGCAACTGTGAGTACGCCTACATGTTCTTTTTTCTCATAGGAGTGATAGTAGATGATTTACAGAGAGTACCACCCACCATCTCCATATGCATTTATTTTTTTTCTAAACCTGTATGGCTTCTGCACGACTCCCCTCCTCCTACTCACTCAGCAGCCAAACGTTCTCTGTCTTCAGGAGTTTCTGTGAGCCAAATGTTCGCCGGATCGAGCCAGCGTGACCTCCCACCGACGACATAGCAGAATACAGACTCCCATCTGAGACAGCCAGGAAAAAAAATACAGAAGAGACAGTGGAAAAGAGAGAGAGAGAGAGAGAGAGAGAGAGCTTACTTGACTAATCAGTACAAGGTTGGGAAAGGGGGGAGGAACAATTGAAGTGACACAAGAAGGGAAATGACTGAAGCTAGAGGACAGGGTGATACAGAAATGAGAGCATTAAACACAGAGTAAAAAGGAAGGACAAAATAAAAGAGACCCAGGAGGACAAATATAAAAAGGAATATAAGAAATAAGGGAATGGAAGTAGATCCGGAGCAAAGAAAACATGAAAGCAGAGAAGCTCACTGAATAAATGAGCAGCTATCAGTCTTCATATTCTTAGAGCCCAACTCAGAACTCTGTCTCCAAAGCAATGCAAAGGAGGAAGCATCTGCAATCATGGCAGTAACATCCTAATCAGGGCTGATCGCTATTTGAATGCTGCTCAGCTTAAGCAAAGGCCTGGCTCATTGCATCCACAATCATTTCCCATCTGGAAGAGCACCCTGCAGCGAAAACCAAACCCTCGCTGATTTGAGTGCCTCTTCAAACAACTCATCTGCATTAGATGGTGGAAGAAACAGCCAATTTTTGTGTCCCTCTTCATGCACTGTGACTGCTAAAGGTCACTTTAATTAGAAACATCTCTATTTAGTTAATGTGACATGCTGCTTAATAACTACACAGTTAGGATTTTCATTTCCTGTGGGGTGCACAATGGCGTTTGTGGTCCTATTTGCCAGACTTGTGAAACTATGGAATTACACCACCTGAAGTTTGCCTTTTTTCAGTATGCAAAGGGAATGCATAATGTTCAATTTGAAGACCACACAATCCAGGCCATCCAGTGTGACTGTTCTGAGTAAAAAAAAAAACTAAAATACTGTAATCGTTTTTCTTAAGAGTCAAGGAAAAAACAGAGTAGACATGCCATATTCATTTCAAAGGTCTGCAAATGTTGGCCCAGGATCTGAGTTTTTAAGAGAAATATTTACACTTTCATTCTAAAAAATTGGAATTATCAGTTCAAAACCAATCTAAAGCTTTTTTCGGTGTCTAGAAAAATATGCCCAAGTATGTTTTGGTCAAATTTCTTATAACAACAAATTCGATTAAAAAATACCCTAAGATAAGTTGTTTTTATAATGTGCTACAACAGATGGTGATGCTGGTGAATCCTCCTCTTGATTTTACATTTACATGAATGATTTATAAAGGAACAAGGATGGAATAACAGTGTTAAGCGTTAATAGGGGTTTTTCCATCTCCAAATAAAAATACTGTTCTGGTGTTTCCTTCTTTTCTTGTTCTCAGCTCTTGTCCAGCTAAAGTGAAGCACACTCTGACACTAGTAGAAAGGGGATTTGAGAGATTTTATGTTTAGTACAACAATTTTGGGGGAATCAAAGTGTGTATTCATACTCATTTTGTAAAATAAATCAAGTCGTCTTTTCTAATCTTATGTATTCAAACATTTGTGTGATTTTCTGACATACAAACTGAATACAAGCTTGATCAAAATGTGTAGAAAATATTTGGTCAATGTGTCTTATAATTTTAAAGACTGTTGTCATTAAAACCAGACAACTATATGCCAGAGTTTATAAATTCTATTAAAAAATTAAAATCTGCCTCTGTAAATCTATCATATTCAGACTGACACTGAAATAATGTAAGGCACTTCAGATAAAATGAGTTTCTCCATTCTTTGATATGAACAGAGGGGGACTATTAAAGGCAGATCACTTCTGGGCACCTAAAACTGAAGTGTCGCTTTACTGCTCCTGACTGAAATGAGATAACTTTATATAAAAATTTGAAGGTGGTGTTACTCCTGAATAAGACATGTACCAAAGTGACAGCATTTGGAATTGATTGAAGGCTCCTGAACTCATCCAAAGTTTGAAACTTTGGTTAAGAGAACAGTTTGATTTAAATTTATTCCTGAGTTTTGACAATAATTACTCCCTTATATATTAAGATAATTAATCTAATTTTATTTGGCTCTTTGTTGGAAAACTAATTTTACAAACATTTTAAAAACATTCATATGCTGTAAATGTGAATTTAAAAATAAGTTGTTTGGGTTTGGTTTGGGGTGGCACAGCAGTGCAGTGATTGGAGCATTTGCAGAGCAAAGGTCGCAGGATTGTGTCACAGGCTGGGGCCTGGTTTTCCCCATGCACAGGTGGGTTTACTCCTGGTACTCCAGTTTCCTCCCACAGACCAAAAACATGCATGTTGTAATGGAACTTCTTCATTGTGTCACACTAAACTACTATTAACTGGGAGTTGTGTCAATTCAAATACACAGACATGGTGGACGATTTCAGTATCCAGCAAGAAACAAAGGGAAGAGTTTTCTTTTTAAATGTTCAAAGGGTTCTGGGTAAATTATTTATACACAAGTATCGGTCTTTAAAAACTTTCCCCATTTGGTTTAGTACTGTTGACAGTTTAATAAAGTAATAAAACATTTTTGGCCTTAGATCATTTGATGTAATAACAAGGGGTTGTTGCTCTGCTCTATTTAAAGCAATTGTATTGTTCACCAGCCTTGTCTGTTCATTGCGGTAATACAGTATACGAAGGTTTTGCTGTAGTTGAGCAACTAGAGTCTGCAACACAAACACAAGCATGTAATCTGTCATTATTAGGGTCGTAGGTTAGCTTAAACGTGGGACTATGACATCATTATTTTCAAAGGTTTATGTTTAGGTTTTCCACACAAGAACATAATGCTGGCATCAAAAGATTTTTTTCTCACTTTGAAACCAGGTTTCAAAAAATATTTTTTAGGGGCTCCTAAAATGCCATTTCTGTATGGATGCAAGGCTGAAACAACAACAACAACAAAAAAGACCTTTGCATACTTAGAAATATTGCTGTTCCTGTGCGGACAGGACCTTAGACATTTTCATAGAGGTGTGTATTTTCCTTCTTGTTTTTATTACCTGCAGGTAAGTTGATGAACTTTTGTGAAGGGTAGGGTGGGGAAATGTCAGAGGGGGAGGCTATCTGCCCAGCACCCTGGACATCTGTCAGCATCGAGTCATTTACCTGCAGGAGGAGGGTGAAAGACATGAGAGTCTGTTCAAGGCCTTTTTATTACTTATATTACCCTGCACTCACTCAATAAGCTCCACTTTATCTGTGTAGGATCATATTCGTTACTTAGTAAATTGTTTTTTGAGGGAATTAATAACTCAAACTTGTATTCAACCAGCAAAAGAAATAAGTGAGGAAATAGATCAATGTTTGTTGAGATTGCTGAGTTTTTAAGAGAAAGCACTTAACAGAGGCTGAAAGAGAGGCATGCATGCTCAGAGAAACTTGTCTGGAGATATTTACCAGCATCCAGCATCTGGGGCTTCCAGCATTTGTCCCACATGCTATGAATGTGTCATTTACTTTCTGAAGGACAGTGATGAAATTATCACACTCCATCTGTGAGAGAAAAAGGAACGTCAGTGAGACAAAAAACAGGGGGAACAAAAACAGAAAATGATGCAAAAGTGAATGGAGAGGAATGCACAGATTTTCTGATGGATTAAAGATTAAAAGAGAGGAGAGAGGATATGTGAAAGAGGGATTAGAGGGAAAGAGAAACAAAACAAAACGAGAAGCCTACCAAGGGACTCAAACAAACAGAGGAAGATGGAATCGAGGGATGAGGAAACAAAGCTGGAGCACAACATAAAAGAGATTACTGACAACAAAAAAATGGCTTGCTGAAAGAAGGAGATTGGAAGCCATCCATGCTTGTGACATTTTTGGCAGACAGCACACAAAAGGCTTAGACCTGCAGTACAATGCTGCTATACTGCATAAGCATAACTTATTCATCAGGTAAAGATTTGCAATAGTACTAGATGGAGGAGCAAAGTAAACATGAAGTAAAACATCAGAAAATAAACTCTTCTTTGAGGTCATAGTTTGGTGAAATGTGTCTAAATGTGTGTTTTTTTTTTCTTGTAGAAAGAAGTTAGATCATAAGTTCAGATGGGCATCTGGTGACAATGAAACAGTCTTACAAAAATTCAAAAACCAGGAGTAAGTAAGTGTGTGTGTAGGTGGATATGTAGGCAGTGAGATAGGCGGTTGTGTGGGCAGAGATTTTATTTTATTTAGCTCTTTTGCTGTGTGTATGCACATTTGTATCCTCAAGAGAAACAGTTTGTGTTCAGGCATGTTTGTGCTATGATTTTTGTGAGGTACATGATATGTTGCCCATGGAAAAGTGCATGACTAAAGTTAAAGCAAGAGAGCTGTAATGGCAAAGCTTTGGGTGACTTTGAAACAGATATTTGCTATCTAGCAGAATAACAGATACACTTGTATTGTTGTGGGTTGTTTGGGTCATTGGTAGACATCAACCTCAAATCATATTATGCAGAAGTTTAATATGCTTTATGTTGTTGCAAAGAAATGCATGAATTGTATTTACATACTGTAACTGTTTTTTTTTTTTTATAGACTGTTGTAAAGCAGGTCATGGGTTATTGATTATGTAGCTGTTTTGCCATTTCTTTTTGCAGGTTCACAGCTTTTATTTGCTATTTAGATCTACAATTACTGCTATTTAAATTAACTGCAGCAACAGTCTTCCTTAAATCATTTTTGGTGCCAACTTGACTAATGCTGATTAGCTGTGTCAGCCATCTTGAGTTGTTTGAATTCAAAAGTTAATTATTTGTAGATGTTAACCCAATGATAACTTTCTGAAAGTTTCATCAAAACTTGTCCAGTGGTTCATTAGATAGTTTGGTAAAAGACAAACAGGGCTGACACCAAAAGTTATTGTTAAAGTTTTAAGCAAATCATTTTCACAATGATTAGCACTTAAAGTATTTGTTATAAGTGTCTCTCAGCTACAACCAAACCAAACATTAGCACAATATCTGTAGAATTGACTGAATTATAGACACTTTTTGGGTTATCTACAGTCAGTTGGGTGTTGCATCTTAGATTGGGTTGGCTCCAAAAGTTAATCAGTTGTAGATGTACATCTGCAAGTTTCATTAAAATTCATCAAGTGGTTCATAAGATTTTTTGGTAACAGATATGTACATACACACAAACAAAAACATTATCATTTGCCTTTGCCTTTCAATGTTGGGCAATAATAATTTTTGTATTTCAGTAAAGATATTTGGTGTTTGGCTAATTTTTAAAATGATTTAAATCAAAACAGAAAAGTAGACTCTACTTTCAGAATGCTAACTTCTTTCCCAGACATGCACCAGTTCTGTCCTCATGTCATAATGTATACACTTGTCAATATTACTCTCTTCAATTACCAAGCCTATCTTCAAGAGCAGAAAGTTTTTCTGTTGAAGAAGAACCCCAATTGAGATTTGATTGAGTCATGTAGACTTGTAGGATTAACGAAAGATTAGCTTTCCTCTTCCTGTGTTGTATTGTTATCCTAGGCTTTTGGACACCGTGTGCATTCCAGATAAATTTATGCTGAGGTGGATGTTGAGTTCAAAACATGTTGGATTTGCTGTTAGCTCCTACTTGCAGACTTCCAAACTACCTACTGTTAACCTCAAACTCCATCTCATGTCAAGAGTGATGTTTTCCACCAAATCTGTGGTTGCCTGTCCACACACTCTCTTAACAGGATCACTGGTTTTACTTTTTATTTTATTCATGTATTTATGTAATGCTCTCTCAAAATGTGAAGATTATGAGCATCAGGGAGTTTCTCTGGCTCATTTGGCCAAGCTGTTCTCATTAAAAACATCATTAGCATATGACATGGGTCTTCAAGACATGTCAAATGTTGAAAGACTCCACTGCTCACATTTAAATAAACTGTATTCACAACACAGCCATAACTGAGTGTTTATTCCTTTAACAACTGAGCAAAAAAATGTTGGCGCTTTATGGAAAGTCTTTTCAATAACTGAGCAGATTGTTGTTCCTTTTTTTGTCATAAATTCAACTTTAAAAACTGAATTTGTAAAAACTGTATTTATTTTTCAAGATATGTGCTTGAAAGGTTACAACAAAAAGCCGTGAAAGGATTACAGCTGGGCTGCCTTGCAATAACTTCTGCATTTCTTGTGTTCAATGAAGCAAACCTGGATTTTTTTAATACTCTATCAAGTAATATTGCATAAGCTACAGTGAAGGTCAGTACACATTGGCAGTGGGTACATTACAAGTTTGCATTTAAAAAAGATGTGGGTGATCAGTTCTCATTGCCCACCTCTGACAGACTGTAGCTGTGATAATTCTGCAGCCTTGAGATGACACAGCTGTCACACTGACTGGGGCTGCAGTAAAGGCTGTCTTCTTCTTGGTATGGTTGTGACACAGTCCTTTTGCAAAAGGAGGGACTATTAACATTGAAACGTACAGCTGTGTGTGTGTGTACTGATCATTTTCCTTGGCTGAAAATAGTAATAAAGGTCATATATTTATCAGCATTTTTGGCGTTGAAAACATTTCAATCTTGGATAATAAAATTAAACCACAACAGCAACTGAAGTGTGAAAAAAAAAATCCAGCTTCAGCCTAAACTGCTACATTCAGACTGAATGGCAGCACAATCTGCCAGTGATAACATCACTCATTAACCTTTTACAGGTATTAAAATCCATTAGATGCATAAAGGAGCATGATATCATTAGTCATATCCATCTCCAGTGAGCTTCCCTTGATTATAGGTTTACAATAACTGGACTAGCCATAAAATAACTGTTCATATGTGCAAAGGAAAGCAGAAGTTATTGCAAGAGAGTGAAAATGGGTGAATAATGAAATAGTAAACCCCCAGGCACCAAAACAAAAAGACCTACCTGCTTTTCACAAGAGAGGAGGATTCAGACACTGGTCAAGTGTTTAAAATATACTTATGAATAT
>JAOXNZ010000054.1:4434233-4451091 GCA_028566095.1 Kryptolebias brasiliensis | reverse complement strand
TTTCTTTTTTTTTTGGGGGGGGGGCAGGAAGGTAAAGACTTGGAACAGTGACACTAACAACAGAAGTAATAAAAAATACTTTTTTTGAATCCTTCTATTTTTAGGCTTTGTGGTTGGATGGTTTGGACCCAAGATGCAGACAAACAAGGAGCTCTAAAGAAAACTAATTTATTTAAAATAACAAAACAAAAGTCTTTTATGTCAGCAAAAACTAAACTAACCAACGACTTACAGGAGCTGTGCTCACGAGGCAATTGATACAAGGAACCAACCAGTGCATTAAAGCAACAATGAGCCAGCCAATAGTGGCCAGAGATAAACAGGTTTTAAAGGCTGAGGGTAATGAGGAAGTGGAAACAGGTGACTGATTGGTAACACGGAACAGGTGTGAGAGGAAGCGGCTGCCTGCCATGGGAATTACTGGGAGAAAGAGTGATGCCACACAGAGGGCACAAGGAGCAGAATACACAACAAGTTACAGCATAAAAAACTAAACACAGAAACGACAAGAAACAACAGAATTGAAGAAATAAAAAACTTAATACAAAATAAAAATAACTGAAACCCCCACATTTGTGAGGTACAAAATTCTCTTTCCAGACCCTCATTTTCTGTGACACACATCTTAGGTTGTACTTCTTATGAATATTTCTTTATATTTGTGGATTAAAAAACTTTGAGCATTAATGAAGGTTGGATGATGTGATAAAATTATTAATGCTTGTTTCTCTGTGGTATGTTAACAATTTACTGCAATTACCTGCTCACTGAACTGTACATTGTTTTGGTCAGCTGTTTTGAGGTAAACTGGTCTCCTGTGTAATTATATCTCCTCTGCTTAAATACCATTTTAAATGTTCTCATAGGTTTTTACCATTTAATTTAACAATATGGATCAGAATCTGAAAAATACACAATAACAGGAATAAAACATTCTAGCTCAGAGCATAGTGGTGATGAGAAACAACATGATATTGAGACAAATGCACTGATTGAGCCGTTTTGCAGAAGCAATGTGATGAAGACGCTGACAGTGAGGATGAGTTTCTACCTCGAGCGGTGCAGCCTTTGCCTTGCAGGTATCAATTGCAGTCTGATCCGAGGCCGCTGGGATCTGTAGGAGAGAAGACTGTTTATTTTGTGCCAAGTTATTTTACACTGAACTGTTTCAGTTTCACAACAGCTTCAAGAAGACAATCCTCATGAAAAAAAAAAATCCATCCTGCTGGGTGAGATTCTTGCTTTCTCACTATATGAGATTTATTTCAATATTTGTCAATTGTTGTAGTTCTTATCAGGGTCCTGTTTTTCTCAAACTCACCTTGAAATTTTCCTGAAACAACCTCTTAAAGAATCACCATGAATGTGTTGATCTTAAGCAGAGAGGACAGTAGAAAGAGCTGAATAAATATTCCACAGGAATCAATTTTTCTTGGAAACCTGCTGAGGAGTATGGCCTTGAGTCAAGCAAGCCTTGGTTTGTCTTTGCAAAGTAGATAATGGTTTTCTAACCTTTATAACAATAAATGTTTCTTACTTCATCTGTGAGCACTCAAACACTTAACACTCAAACCAATGATTTTCATGTTTAATGTTGCTACTTTTAGGAAATGAAACCTTTTTTTTCCCATACTGTTATGTTCTACTAAACCAAGCTGCATAAAAAATAACTCAGATTGACAAAGTGTGACCTAAATGTTTAAGTAAGAAAAATAAGCCATCACACATGTTTACCATATCTGCAAGCAGTTGTTACACAAGAAACACATCATTCTTTTACATTTTTCCACCTGTCATCATATCAAAGAAAAATCCAACCCTTACGCTGCAATTATTTAAGAAAATACAGCAAATCCATATCTAGCTACAGCAGCTAGGGCCCTTTAAATCACCCACTGTGTATTATTAAGCCTAAATGTGAAAATTATTAGTTCAGTGAATTATGTTTTTTTTCTGTCTTTTCAAATATTTGAAGTCACAAGTCCAGCTGCGTTATATTGCATGACCTAATTTCCACACTCTTTATTGAATCCCAGCTGCTGTTCTGGGTCAGCAGCAGGCAGGCCATCAAATCAAGTCTGACCTCCTTGCTTCACCATGGTACCCTCACAGCAAGATGGCAACTAGATTTAGATTTTCTTTATGACCCCTTGGCCATAGTTTGTGGTCACAAGGGTTTAGTGGTTCAGATGTTTCTCTACAAAATAGACCATCACTTCCATCATTAGTTGTTGGCAATTCTTTGTAAACAAACTTGACAAGATTTTCTTGGTGTTCCAATACTGTTTGCTCCTCAGTTGCTGTGATTGTACAGGTAGTACCTCACTAGGCTGCAACATTCCAGATGTCTCAAACTTATCTACATTTTGTCAAGCATTTCCAATTTGTCTCAAGAATGCAAGAGTTGTATTTTGACACATGCATAGAAGCTTTCCTCTGACAGAAAACATTTCCAGGTCTAACCCTAACCCTTAACCTGTCTTCATTTCACAGGTGTAGTTCAGTGATATTAGATTTAATTTTAAACATGGAGACAACTGTCAAGGTGGGTATTAAGAGGGCCAATGTGCTTTGTTTAAACACAAAATTTAGTTTGAGTTATGACCTCTTAAAATCTCCACTTGTTGGACCACATAAGTCCACCAATTTGCCTTCAATCCAAATGCCAAAAAAGACAAAGGACAGCTCACTCTTAGCATGAACATGCAAAACAGAAGCTGAAGGTGTAAAATAAGACTGAACCTTAGTTTCATTGTACAGCTGTATCTTCTTAGATGTACACTGCATCATTTAAATCATATTAAGTTTGACTTATGGCTAAAGTTCATCAGCAAAAAATATGTTTTGAAAAAGAAAGAACATATATACCATAATGATAAAATGTCTGATGGTTGTCTTTTTTTTTTCCTAAAATACAATACATGCTGCATTAAAAGTAAAACTGTCCACAAACTGCAGTACCTTAAAAGTTGTGACAAATGTTTATTCATATTTTTTGCCAAAGCACCATTCTTGGTTCACTTCCGGTCCTTTTACCCCAAAGGAGGGAGAACTCAGAAAATGTACCCTTTAAGGATGACACTACAAAAGAACTAGAGTTTAACTATTTATTCTAATAAGGCAGAGAATTAGTACAAGGCCAGCGCTGGGACTTCTGTCTACAACATCTTAAGGATGAAGCCAGAAGCAGAAGCCCCAAACAAAGGAATCATCGGCTCATATAGATCCTCGGCTCCGCCCATTAACAGTGGGGCGGAGTGCCGCCTCACGTGATATCAGCAATTGTACTATCTGTCGCCAAAAAACTGGCTTTAACTGGTTCAAACAAGTGATTCTGTGGGTGTAATGCAACCTTGACGTGTAAGCATTTGGCAGCCATCAGTAAAATGCACAAATTGCTCACTAACAAGAATAGTGATGGTCATTAATAACAGATTTAAAAGAAAACAAAATTGCCAGACGTTTTGGTTTTAAATGCAGTCCATTTAATTGGTCATTATGTCAAAACTCTACAAAAACACTGACCCATCTGAAGGGAATTAGATAATTATGCTGCACAAAATCAATCAAGAAATCTTCAGTAATTAAAAACAAGAGACACAACCAATTCATTAAGAGTCAGTGTTCAATTAAAGTGGAGAGCATCGAGGAGCCAGAATCTTCTGATTTTAAGCAACACCTCAATCTTTGTCAAACCCAAAGCCAATTAATTAGATGAATCTGATTAACCCTCTTTAACTCAGAAGCTGCTATATTAACTGAAGTTCATTAGAAGCCCTTTCTAAATAAGGCCAGCAATTTCATTAGTCAATTTGACTTTGATGTTTACATACAGACAAGGAACCGTTCATTAAAAATGTACGAGAGAGGAAGGCTCCCCTTTCTTACAGTCTCCATGCTGAGCTAACTGCCTGCTGGCAAACACACAGAGCAGCATCAACCCTCTCACAATGCTCTACAGAAATGCCAGAGTTTGGTGCAGACAGAAAAAAGCTGCTAAGTCTGCACTAACAGCTATTGATTTATGCATGACTGCCCAGAAACAACAGCTCAATGTTAGGCTCAAAGGTGCCTCCCTTTTAACTAAAAGATCATCCATATCTGCACAAGCTTAGAATTTCCAAGTCTGGATGCACAAATCTGTTTTTAAAGTAGACTAATCATTGTAGTAGATTTGACTGCTGGTTGATCTAATCTTTGATAGTGCACAATAGTTTTTCAGATCAGAAACAAAGATTATTTGTGAGAAAAAGCTACCTGGTTACATTATCTTGGTATGGGTCAGAAAAATCAACTTGAGGTCAGTTTTACCTGTTGGTAGTCAACCCCCCTGTCGGTAAAGTTCAACACATAGATCATTGCCCGGCCGCCTACGTAGAGAGTGTCACTTCCTTCCTGGTGGTACATGCTGATGTAGTTCTCAGGTCTGTCGAAGTGGTACCTGGGTGGCTCTGAAGGTGAGAACAGAAAAGATGAAAGATGAGCTTTAATAAAGTACATTGGTAACTTTTTTGTTTTATTTGTGCAAAAAAATGCCATATTGTTATAAAGTCCAACTATTTTAAATGACTTAAACTAAAAGTACCAACAATGTCTGTTGATTAAATTGTAATAACATTTCACAATTTAAACCGATGCCTTAATACTTCAACAGCTGAATACAGGACAGGAGTACCACTTTATATTAGAGATACCCTTATATATTACTAACAAATAGTCAATAGTGCAATTATTAATAAGCTGTAAACATAAAAAAAATACATTTTTAAGCAGTTACAGTGTTTTAGATACAAAAGACATTGCTGATTCATTTCTTTCTAAATAGTGAGCCAAGATTTATCTGTACTTTTCATTCTTTTTTGTAACCTATATTTTTCATATTGTAGGTTTTAAATATCAAATATTTGTCTGCAAGTTACCTGCATGTAAGCATTAAAAGCATTTGTATATATGATGTTCAATGGGAATATAAAGGTATGGTAAGTACCAGGTATTTTCCATTCATACCCAATAAGTCTCAAGTACATAACCAGTAAGTACCAGGTGCCAACCAGGTACATACCAGGTCATATGCTGTAAGTACCCAGTACCAACCTCGTAAGTACCCGGTAAGTTCCAGGTATGTACCAGATTTGTACCCAGTAAAATACCTGATAAGTACCAGGTGCTTACTGAGCTGTATTAGGTATCACTACCAAAGTAAAAAAGAAAAAGTAAGCTGAGCTACTAGCAAACATTGCATTTACATAAGTAAATGAAAGTGCATCACTTGAGCTTGACAAATAGTGAGTCTGTTTTAATGTATGAGCAGTATTTTATACCTCTTTTATAAATAGTTACAGATGTTTTATAACTTGTTTACAAATAAACTACAAACAAAAGACTTATATATAAAGTATTAATGTACACTTTATAAAGGTATCCTCATTGTAACGTGGTACTGAGCCTTTTTTTCCAGATCATAAAAAAGTCAGTCACAAAGAGCTTTTTTGTTTTGTTAGAAAAATAAAATAACAAAAACCATCAATCGTAACAACAAAAGATTATTGCATGAAGTCAAAATGGAGTTTTTCAAAGTTAATTAAAAAGATAATCCAGATTCATCCAGCCTAAGCTCCTTTTGAATGTTGAATGAAAGTCTAGAAGTCATCACAACAAAAAAATGTCAAGTTTTTAATATTCATGTAATCTCACATCAATATAAAAACCACCCAGATTAATACTGGTAATGAACTGGTTGCATTTACTGAAATGTTTGTTCCAACATTGCTGACCTTTGTGGTTTCAAGTCAAACAACAAGTCTTTACAGAACTCGGCTTGGGTGCTAGAGGAAAAGGGCATGTGGTGGGAGCATAAATATCACTGAAATAATCATGTGGGCAAATCCAATCACAGATTCTGTCACTGCAGACACCTCCAGAAGGCTCAAAAATACATTTGGGCATCTCTGAGTCACAGAGCCAATCAAAGTCACACGTACCTACACGGCAACTGTGCCTGCACAAATAAATAGATAAAAATCACTGCTTCTATTTAAAACAAATAAGTACATGTGTGCAAAAGATGATCTGAAAGATCTTGACAAATTCTAAATATAAATGACTAATAAAGGTCTTAAAGTCATTATTTCAAACCCTTTTCAGTTCTGACAGCAAATTATATTATTTATTAGGCACAACTGTTTTAATTTTCCCATGAGATGTTTAAAAAACTCTTGTCTAAAAGCTCAGTATGAACAAACAATAACTCTAAAGACCTGACAGAAATTACATTTTCAGTTCATTCTTGAAATAAAAGGACTTTGAGTCTGAGAGAATTGCCAGGATGAAGAGAGAGGTGGTGGTACAGGTTGCTAGCCAACCAACTATGTTTCTATGGAAACAGCGGCCTCCCTGAACCTAATTGATGAAGCTTTTTTCCTCACAAGAAAATGAGAAATACATGAGGATGTCCACTGTGACAGCTGGCTGAGGGGAACATCAAGTGCCTATCAAACCAACAGATTTAGATTAATATTTGTTGTGGCACTTGACAAGCAGAGCATCGTTCTTTCCTAAATATGTTTCAGATGATTCAGCTTGGTTTGAGCAAAACTCACTCTTGGAGACAAATTAACATCAAGCTCAAAGATGATTGTAGTGCCAAAATGTTATTTATCTTTGCAATTCTCTATGATTCATCCAAAAGGCTTTTCCCTAAAATCATTCTGAAAAAATAAATAAATAAATAATTCAGTTAATTGACATTAGCCAACACAAACATTACTATAATTCAGTAATTTTTACAAATATTGATTTAAAATCAATCGATTTCAGTGCATAATCTAATGGTTACATCTTGCAATACTGCATGTGATCGTGCATAACATTATTTTCAAGGTTTGACCAAAATGGCTACAAATCTGGCATTTCTCAACATAAGATGATCTTAGTCTAAAACTCTGGCATGAAAAGTGGTGGGCCATATGCATTCCTTCAAGGATTGCTAGGTCTTTCATTGATTATATTTTTGTCTAAATGTTAAACCTCTCATCTCTAAGGATTGGGTTATTGAGTATTATACTGTCCCAACTGAGATGAAATCTGTGTATTAGCTTTGATCATGTGTCCCCACAACCTTAGAATCCATGCACTTACCATAGCAAAACTAATAAACTGAGTTTTTTCACCGTCTGTTGTTTAAACATGTGGTTTTACCACCATGTAGTGCAACAACCAACTAGTGCTTATTTAACAGAAGAGCTTATTTGCCAGAAAATACAACACAAGTTTGGTTTCCACAGACAAACAAGAAGCAGCTGTGATCCATAATATGGGAAAAATAACTGAGTTGATGACTGATATGTTCACCCGTACTTCATCAAAATCTTCATATCTGCATCCAGTTAGTTTATCACCTACTGCTGGAGCTCCACGGACAAGATTACACAGTAAAACAGGTGCACTTCTAGGTAAAATGTGAACTATTTTTTCTCTTACTATGTGCCACCTTGTTTTCATAAGTGAGTCTATATGTCTGTAATGCAAGAAGAATTTGTTATAATACACCTTCCCCTGAAGTATAACCTTGATCTGGAGATTGTGGTAATGTGTGAGTAAAAATAGGCCAGGAAATGACAGCAAGAGAGTAAACAGATGTGAACAGTGTGCTTTTCAAATATTAAATCTACATCCTTTGGGGAAGAAAATAACACTTAATTTACAAAGTACTACACAAGGCACTTTTAAAGTGGTTATATTCAGGATCTCCGACACCTCACTTTATCCCTCTCCGTAATTGAACAAAAGATAAGAGTTTCTTGCCCTTCTTGTAACAATGATCAAAGTAGATGTTCATTAAATGTTAATAAAAGTCGACTTTACATCTATTATTCCTCAGATGTTTCTTTTAAATTTACACTTTAATACTTTCACTTGCTACTGCTTGTAAATATGGCCTCTGAAATTTTGCCCTCAGTTCTATTAGGTAATACAAAACTTGACTTAAAGTGAATTGTTGAAACTCATAAAATAAATCAAGGCAGGTTTGTTTATATTTCTTAGTTTTTGTACAAAAGCTGCTTTAGGCTTAACAAGAATATCGTGATTACAGGTTAAATAAGGTCATTTTATCAGGTATTTTAAGTGATAATTTTTTGGTGATGATCCAGATCATGATACAGATCCTACAATTTTTTTAATGACCCAATGGAGGTTTGTGCTCTCTGAATGCTTCTAGTTGCCCTTTAGAATCAGCTTGATTTAAGATGGCTGCCACAATCAACTAACCTTAAAACCACAAAAAAGGCTCTAATTCAGTCAGTTTTACAGATATTGGGCTCATAGTTGGTGTGGTAGTAGCTGATCCCAAACAAATATTTTGAGCACTAACAGATTTAGCTTTTGTTTTTGTTATTTTTGTTTTTTTATTGTCATTAACTATTTAAAGTCAAGTTTGTCTACTAATAGAATATTTCATGAACTGTTGGATGTAGTTTTATGAAACTTTCAAGAAATGTTCATTGGATTAACATGTATAACTGATTCACTTTCGGACCCACCCCAATATAAGATGGCCACCACAGCAAACAGAATTTAGAAAACACAAAAATACCTACAATTCAGTCAGTTTTGCATATATTTTGCTGGAATTTGGTTTGATTGTAGCTGAGAATCCTTCACAGCACATACTTAAACTGTGAGATTGTACATAAGGTCATTTTCAATATTTGGCTAAAATGACTACAACTCATCATTTCTCAACACAAGAAAGAACTTGGGTATGAAAGCTGGGGGACGGTATACATTCCTTCAAGGAATGCTAGGCCTTTCATTTTTTAAACATGTTTTCTGAAAATATACTCTGTAATAGCTTTAGAATATGTAATCAAAATAATCCCTTCAGTATAATGCATTCTTGTAACTGTTTTTGTTGTGTTCCATATAATATATAATAATAATTTGAATATGTGAGCCTCCTTTTCTTCTTTCTTTGACCATTTATTTATTCCTGCTGGGTGAAAACCTTGAATTTTCCAAAGGTCAGCTTTTTGGAAACTAAGACAAACAGACTAATTTTTGGCTTGCTCTTTAAAATGTTTAATTACAGACAACACATGAAGAGTTTTTGTTTTGTTTTTTTTATCTAGGGAAAACATAAACCTTGAAATTCAAATGTTTCCAAATTAGGAAGTCACTTTTGAAGAAACAAATCCCCATCTGCCCAAAGAAATATCCAAATTAAAAGAATTATAAAATAGATGTTAGTTCTGGGAATAATCTGTAGTTAAAACATTCTAAGTATTGGAAAATAAATAAAGCAGAGGTGATTTAAACAATCCAGAAGCCTCTGAAGGGTCTCTGTTCTGTAACAGGCAGATAAAATGGCAGCTGCTGAAGAATCTTTGACTGTAACAATAATGTTCAGACGGACCTCAAGGTCCTTTTATTCTGAGCATGACAAGAAAATCTCTGAGGCTCACTGTGTTTTTTAAGATAAGACTTTTAATAGACAGGGAAGGTCAAAACAAAAGACTTCATAAAAAAGTGACATTTAAGTTGTGACTGCTTATGACATCATTTATTCTCTTTCATTCATTTTCTCACTCATTACCTCCCACTGCCTAAAGGCGAAGGTGGATGATTATGTTGTTGCCTGTCTGTGTGCGTGTGTCTGTATATAACCAAAATATGTCATGATCCACTGCACAAGTTTTAATGAAACATACAAAAAATTAATAATTAGATGTACATCTACAACTGATTAACTTAAGGCGTCAACCCAATTAAAGATGGCTGCCAAAACCAACTGACTTTCAAAACCACAAACATGGCTAAAAGTCAGTCAGTTTTACAAATATTGTTCTAAAATTTGGTGTGGTTGTAACTTAGAGACATTCATAACACACAGTCCAAGTGCTACTTCTTGTGTGAGATCTTTGCTTTAAACTTTAGCATTACCTGTCAGAGTTAATCTTGTTTGTCTGTTAGCAAAATATCTGTGAACCACTGAATGGATTTTAATGAAACTTTTAAAAAGTAATAATTGGACAGTCATCTAGAGCTGATTGACTTTTGGAGTAAATCCAATTGAACTGCAGCCAATAAAAATGACCTGATACAGAAATGGTTTATCTTAGTCAATTTATCAGATATTGAGCTAAAATTTGATGTGTCAGTAGCTGAGAGCCATTCCTAATGCATACTTGTATTTTGCTTGAGATTGCACATATTTTGTATTCTTAATATTTGACCAAAACAGCTATCCGTTTAGTCTAAAACTCAGTCATGAAAGTTAGCAGGTTGATCTGCTATGCTTCAAGGAATGCTAGCCTTTTTTTTCTTTCTGTTTTCTTTGTTAGCCCTACTTTATATCTGTCTTTTGATATCACTGCAATTGTGAAACATGCATGCACAAAGAAGAAGCTGTACAGAAAAGCAAGAGTGATTCTTATTTGTAATCTATTTGCTGCCTAATCCAAATCCTAATCTGAAAGCAAGTCCACCAAAAAAAGAAGGATGAGAGAGAGAGAGAGAGAGAGAGAGAGATGGATAAATATTAAACAAATTTCTGCTAGTTTGTATTTTAAAGCTGCATTTATCAGTATTGTATGTATATATCAGATGGTTGGATCATACATTTTGTGTCATAGCAACAGCACCCACAGAAAATTATCATTCCTTTTAGGTCTTTGAGAGTTTTAAGCATGTTCCAGCAAGCAGTTTTTGCCTGTACAGCCTCCAGTTTCACTTTTCTGATTTTGTCACACATTACTCCATTTCCAGCAGCAGCAAAGAGACATTTACAAGCAAAAAAAGCTTTGAGTGGTGAGCTGAACACGATCTGCACAGCACCACAAACACCTGAACAATAGCCCGCTGTAGTACATAATGTAGCTCAAAAGTCACTTTTCAGAGGATGCTGAACAAATTAGGATTCAGGTTGACAATTTTCCAACACTAAATGCAGGATGATGTTTAAATACATCTACTTGGAGTTAAAATATTGGAGGCAGAGTTACAGACAAAGACAAATTTATTGGGACCCTTTCAGCTCATTGAAACAATGCATCTTTTCTCATGAAAAGTGAAAAGTTAAAAGCAATTGTCTAATGCAGTGGTGTCCAATATTGGTCCTCAAGGGCCACAATTCTGCATGTTTTTGTTGTTTCCCTGCTCCAACACACCTGATTCAATGGCTGACTTTTCCTTTAGCATGTCTTCATGTTCACACCTTTTCATTTAAATCAGGTGTGCAGAAACAGAGAAACATCTAAAACTTGGAGGATAGTGGCCCTCACAGACCAGGACTGGACACCACCGGTCTAATGTATATCTACACACATTTAGTATGTGAAGAAATAAACAAAAAAGATATGCAAAAATACTTTGGACAGTATTGTTGGTACCCTTAAAGAGACTATTATTTTTGTATTATAATTATAATCATGTTTCAAAGCAACAAAGAGAGCTGTCTGTGGAGCTCAGAAAGGAGATTATAGATATCCATGTTTAAGGTAAAGGCTACAAGACCATCTCCAAGCAGCTGCCAAAATGATTAAAAATTAAAAGTTCATGGGATTGAAGCCACCCTCCCAGGATGTGGATGCAAGTGGAAATGCAACCCCAGGTTGATCAGATGGATAGTGTGAATGGTAGAAAAAGAGCAAAGGAAACCTTTTAAAACCATTCAAGCTGAGCTTCAAGCACTATTTGTCATGTTTTATATCATAATGGATTCCACAGAAGAAGACCCAGGAGAACTCCACCATTGGCAGAAAAACACAAAAAAGCCAGACAGGAATTAACCTACATGTATTTTGCCAAGCCCCAAAACTTCTGAAAGAGGTTTTTGAAACTAATGAGACAAAAATTGGCTTTTTTTGGCTGGAGTCACGTCAATTGTTTTTTGTTTGTTTGCTTTTGCAGAGGGGTACCAACAAATTTATCCAGGTCTGTATATATTACATATTATTAGTTATCAGGTAATAATAGTCCCAATAGGATTCTTTAAGTACCAGCCAGCCAGCATTTCAACCTCATGGAGGATGTAATTATGAGCATAATTTGTTTATAAGCATTTTAACGAGGTGTTGTTTCAGCTACAGGGGTATTTCACATTATGGAGCTTCTGTTAGTCTTTATTTGCTTTACATTATACAAAGAATGGGACAATTCATCTGTGAATGATTTGTATATATCACCTAATGAAGGCACTGCTCACACCACTTAGTGTAGAATTTATGATACCTGCACTCTCCATATTCTTTGTTTCGCTCAGAGTTTTTGATGACATGTTGTTTCTCTTCAGGCTGGATGCACTTACTGTAATAAGCTTGAGCAAAAGTGTTTGACAAATGAAGGTAATGTAAAATGTTTCCAAGCTTTTCCACAACACCTTAGGCAATCAAAGCAGCTTTGGTTTTATTCACTCCCATAAATCCCAAACCAGCTTGTTGTGGCTTTATTACATGTCTTTAAGGGTGTGGGAATTTAACAAACATTCTCATTTTTGAAAAAGCTTACCAAACATTAAAAGCCTAGCATTCATTGAAGGAATACATGTCCCCTGCTGCTTTTCATGCAATAGTTTTAAACAATTGTCTTATGATGAGAAAGGGTGGTGCTGTGGCTGATTTGGTCAAACTTTGTAAATAATGTTATGTGAGATTTCTGCTTGTGGTTGAAGTATAGGTTGAGCATGATCCTCAGCTACTACCACACCAAATTTTAGTTCAGTATATGTGAAAATAACTGAGTTATAGCCATTTTTGTGTTAGCTAAAGTAGCTTAGCTGTGGCAGCCATGTTGAATGTAATTGACTCCAAAGGTTGATGAGTTATAGATGTACATTCAATGATTACTTTCTGGGAGTTTTATTAAAATCCATCAACTGATTCAGAAGATATTTTGCTAAAGCTTCGATAAAGAACGTTTTCCAACTGAAGTGTGGCTCGGAGCTGTCCAACTGCTGAAACGGCTCCAAAGCAGAGGTTTTCTCCGATTTCCTTTGACATGTCACTGTGCGTCCTTATTTCGGGATTTACACAAGACCGAGCTTAATTGGAATGTCACGCACGTCCAGGGACGTCATCCTGTGTTTGTGTGTGGTGCTCATCTGGATCCAGATAGAGAGATGTTGACACGCAGCATTCGTCTCTATTGATTGCTGAATATATTAGATGTCTTTCTGTGTGTGTGCGGTGTAAAAGTGCGTGAGTGGAATGGATAACAAGGACTCGGTTTGGAATTTTCCACTCAGCCCTCTGCTCCTCCTCCTTCCCTGTCCCCCTGTTTGTTCCTGTAAATGTGTAGCCTAAATATGGATGTGTTTTTTTTTATTTCCATTGTAGAGCAGTCCTGCTCTCTCTGTCTGAACCGGAGTCCTCTTCTCTGCAGCAATGTGAAGCAGCTGCCGCGTCCCGCATTGCAGCTCCACAAGGACACGGCCGCTACCATGAATGTGTCAACCTCCGAGGAGTCATAACTCACAATAATGACGTTTTTCACTGATGACCGTCTGTGCCCTAAAAAGAAAGGCACGGCTTTTCAGTGGGGGGGTTTAAAAGGCGCCATGATCCCCCTCTTGGAACAGGAAAGGGTTTTATTATTTAACCTCCTTTGGTTTTATTCTCCTCTGTGCGCATGGAAAATCTCACTATAAGGATGGACTAATTGGGCGATATGGATAAAAACAGTGCACTTATTGTGGGTTTATTTGAACAAACTACCCAAATTAGCAAGAAGAAAAGGAGTGAAAAGCCACAAGTTGCACAAATTTGTGAGACACAAACAGAGAAACCAGAAAAAATGATAGTCAGTGCATGCAGTTTGCAAAGGAACACAAAAGTCCTATTTGGTATTTGTTGATAAAACTAAAATAAAGCTTCTTATTTCTCGAGATGCTAAAACCAGGTGGAGGATTTGAACATGTTTACGAGGCCTGGATTAAAAGCGTGTAATTTACAACCAGAAGGAGGGCGTGTTTACGGACTTATTCATTGTATTACTGCTGCTTATGTTATTTTTTTCTCTCTTAATAAATAGAAACAACAGTTGTCTAAATGAGGCGAACTGGAAAAGAACAGGGCGCATCGCCTCATTCCTTCACTCACCACTCCATCCCCTCAACCATTCACCCATTCATCCATTTCTGCCACTTCTTACAGACTGATAAATAAACAAATAATTAGCAGAATAACTCAGATAAATGCGTCTAGATTGATTAATGATCGAAATTCCAGCTCTTACCATGCACAAGAAATTTGAGCCGAGGTGACTTTCCGGTGATAACCGTGGCAAAAATCGACAGCAGGATAAAATAATTCATCATTCTCCTTGCTGCTCCGTTGGCAGTTGGTTTATAAACTGGATAAACTGGAAGCGCTCCTCCTGATTCCTGTCCTTCCTTGAATCAATCTCTGTGTCCCTTCCCGGATCTGCCGCGTCCCAGATCTGTGCCAACCGAGATTGTGCTGCTCTCAGTTCCTGTCTCCTCCGTCTGCTTCACCCGGCAGCTGGTTTTGGTAAAGTCGGGGAAACAGACTCCACCTCGGAAACAAAAAAGCAAAAAGGGGGGGGAGTGGAGCTTCAGGAATCATAAATGGGGCTGTGGAAATGATTGAAACGCGTTAGTCTGGTCTACAATTCCTTAACATTTATTTTCAAAATCCATCACACATCATACCTGTTGCTGTTAAATGGGATTTTAACAAAGTCACACCTGACAGTAATTTTAAAGGGTCCTCAAATTCTGTTGTAAAGGTGCTCATCGCAAATTATGAAGTCAAACATGCAGTTTGAAAGACTTTACTCCAATAATTTCCCAGATATGTTGATATGCAATTCTGAAATGCAGGTACATACTCAATGTAAACAAAGCACTTTTATCTGCAAGCTTTACTCAACAAGTCTGAGTTCAAATACTACCCAGACATCCAAATTGCCAGACTTCTTCATCTCAACGGCTCTTCCTGGGAGATGCCATTATTTATCTATTCAGTGACGTCAGCTATTTCTGTAGGTAAACAAACATATGCCATAGTTGGCAGCTGGTCACAAGTTTTGCTTACAAAGTTTTCATTTAGGGACACAAAAAAATAGTTGAAAAAAAAATGCAGATTTTCTTTATTACTTTATGATGTTTTTGACATTTCTTGTCATTTTCATGACATTGCAATGAGTACCTTTAAAAATGTATTCATCTGTTTGTTTAACCTTGTCAAAGTTTCCACATTTTGGATATTTATTTTTTATATTTTGCATTTTCTATTGAATCTATATCAGAAAATGTATGTTCTTGTGCATAAGAAGCCTTATCTTTAATTTGTGATTTTTCTACATATGTTCAGAAGCTCTCTCACACCTTTTGATCATGCCTCAGCAAGAACCTCTATAGTAATGTCCAATCAATACGTGTCAATAGGGCCTAAGCGCCTGAACAGAAATCGATCAGCAGCTTGTCTCTGCTGCACTTGCATTTGTGAAAATATTTGACTCAAATTTGGAAAAGTGACGAATGCCTGTAAGTGAAAGCAACAAAACGGATGCTTCCAATTTAATAAAATTGATCTCTTAGGGGCTGTTCAAAGGAAGAAAAAAATTATCAGAGCTTTTATGAGAACTTCCCATGAGCACTTTGGCTCTCTGAGTGGAAAAGTCAGCAGGAGATTACACTGAAAAACAGAAAAGAGGTAATCTGGTTCCACCTCTAAACAGAAAGCAGTGAGTTACACACTCAGGTGGATACTTGGAAGAAACAACCCAATGGTATCACATCTACTCAGGGGTAAAATTACCCTTTTAAACCTCATTCAAAGGCTGTAATTGTCTCTCCATGTAGCCTCTTTAAATCAAGACGTTTGAGCTCAGGCAGAAAAGTATGACTCCTTACTTTTACATGTGAGCAAACCTCACAGTCAAACTTCTTTTTTTTTTTTACTCATCCTCACACACAGATTAGGAATAAGATATACGCTTAAACTCATTGTTGGATATCTTATTTTATTCTGTTCCTCACAGCCAAGCTTTGCTGGGGAATTATTAACCACTAGATAGCAGCAAAAGCAGACTCTTTAGTCTTTGTTTTGTTTCTTCCATCTCTGGATTTTGCTTCTTCAGTAACTGATAATGAAGATATTCTTTCAGCAGATCAGTGCATAATAAGCATTGATACACAAATCAAGCCTCACTTGGTATGATAATATATTGAACTCAAATAGTGTTTATATATATATATACATATATATTTCAAATAGTAGATTTAATTCTATTTTAATCAACTTTAATGGTTTTCTCATAACCCCAATCCTGAAATTAGTTCAACTTTGCCCTCTTCTGCATGTTGTAGTTGATGCAATCATTCACTCTTTTTGACTTCTAACAAAAACCAACCAATACTTTCTGACCATATAAGTAAAAATTGTGACACCTAATTTAGTGTTTGAATTTAAATGAAGCATAACGTTATAATTAAATGTTGCACACGTAAAAAAAATTGTAAAATGAAACAGATAAGATAAAATCAAAACGGAGACTCTGTTCTTGTGCACATTCATGTTTATATAACTTAGGGAAAGCACTGTGATCATTGTAATTAGTTTAAATAGATCCACTTTAATCTAAACTGAGTCGGTCTTAAGGCTTTGCTGCATTTTGGTTACAAAACACAGAGAGGATTGAGGTAAATTAGTTCTCCTAGTTAAATTTAATGACTTTATTTAACTGTAGTTTCAGCACAGCTTGCAGGTTTAATTCAACATATGCTGCAGGATAGGACATCTGCTAACACAACTGCACAGTCATAATCTATCTATCTATCTATCTATCTATCTATCTATCTATCTATCTATCTATCTATCTATCTATCTATCTATCTATC
>JAOXNZ010000054.1:4396993-4410381 GCA_028566095.1 Kryptolebias brasiliensis | reverse complement strand
TAAATCATTTATACTGTAGGTCAGGGTTAAGTGGCTTAACAAACATTCATTCATCCATCCATCCATGTTTTTTTCTTAGACTTTAAGCAGATTTTCTGGATGCTTTGAGTTTTCCATTTGACTCCCAGTAGGTGATGCTGGTCTAGAGTTAAACCTCACATTCAATTTTAATTAATCCCTATTGCCTCTGGTTCACTGGATGCAGCAAGGCAGCCTTTTACGTCTTCATTTCACTTGCACAATGGGGTGAATCTAAATTATGAAGGCTCAGGAAGGTGCAAGAGGTTACTTGGTTTTACATCAGTCAGCACACAGGAATGTTCGGCTGGAATAATTTTTATGTAGCTGTAACTCAGAAGATGAATAATAAATCAATGAAAGCATCATTTTAGGAGTCCTTCTGGGATATTTTAGAGGCAGTAACCTGAGAAAACACCTCATCAATAAGTGCATGTGGAAATAACGGCATTGCCCAAAGGTAAACAGGCAATCTACATATGATGATACATCTGTCTACGTTTTACCCAAGGGTTTAATTAGATTAGAAACCCCAGAGATGTGTCTGTTTAGACAGAGATGAAGAACAAGAACTAAAGCTAATTAGGAGAAAGAAATCATGAAACTTTAACTCTGGATACCATAATGAGCTTCTACTCAAAATCTGAAAGCTGACAGCAGCACTGACAGGAACAGAAGAGGTTGGGTAATGAAGAGCAATTTCTAGTTACTTATATAGTTGGTTAGGTATAAGCAGTGTGTTTGATTTAAGCAGGTCCTTGGCATAAAACCAAAACAAAAATTATAAATCCAATGTGCTTGCTTCACAGCTATTTCAATTTCCTTAATTTGTTGGTTTCAGCTTCTGTGTGATTAAACATGACCATGTTTAACATTCAGATGGATTTCAGAACAAAAATAAACCATTGATGTGCATTGTGTTACTAAGCAGACATGTCTAAATCACTTTTTGGCTTTGTTATCAAATTGTTGTCTTTTGTTTTGTTTAAAGTATGTAAAAACTAGGAGCTGATCATCAAGATGAATACAAAATCAAACATAAGGAATGGAATAAAAAACCCTTAACATATCTTTCATGTTTTGCTTCTTTGATTCATTACTTCTCTATGTGACTGTCAGTAAAGCACTGTTCTGTGCTCCACATTTACAAACAGTAAGCATTTGATGTATTTTTAAATGATTAATGTTCACATAGTATTGCGTTGTGTTTGCCATTGGTTTTAAATGTCATCACAACTTTATTCTCAGCTGCGTTGTATAACCATGATTACCTGGGGACATTAGATCTGCTTTTAACAACTTCAACTGACAAATGTAGGCCTGTTATTGAAGGTTAGCAATAAATTAGCAATAAATTTAAGTCCTCGTTTTTAATATTTAAATGTCCTTTTTCCACAGACCAAAAAAACTCAAACATTGACCATTTGGCCTTTGAGTGCAAAAGAGAAGCCATTAATCTTCATTCAGTCCTGTGTCAAATGACTGCAGTTGTTTTTGGACATTAATCAACTGCAGCTCTGGTTGAAATTTGACAGAAACACAACACCCTGGTGCACAGGTGCAAAGTTCTAGTGAGTGCATACTGCAGGATCTTAAACAAAAAGCAACAAGTTGCAGAGAAAAAGAGATTAGGTTGAGTAAATTTACCTGTTATTAAAGCAATAGCTAAATTCAGTTTTTTTATATAGTGCCAATTTACAACAAAAGTAATCTGACAGCACCATACAAAAAAGTCCAAATCATGAATCCAGTTATAGTCAATTCCTTCTTCTTACAATATAATACATTCACATACAGTGTTATGAAATGCCAGTTAGGAAACATTATCAATCTAAGGATGCCAGCAGATTGCGTTGAATCTTCACGTCGTCTCTGTCCCCTATCCCAAGCAGCACATTGGTGACAGTGGAAAGGAGCAACTCCCTTTTAACAGGAAGAAGCCTCCAGCTGAACCAGAACCAGACTCAGAAAGGGCAGCCACCTACATCAATCAGCTGGGGTTTGAGAGAACAGGAAAGAGACACAGACAAATACAGCAGGATTGATCCAGGTGTACCTTCTATGGAAAGATAAAAAAAAGAAAAACACACAATGACAGTAATAGTTGCATGTACAAACATGGAGAGTAGAGAGCATGAAGTCAGCAAAGTGAGGAAATGTGATCAGTTTGTCATCCAGCAGTCTAAGCCTATAGCAGCAGAACTAAGGGAGAGTTCAGGAAACCCAACTCAACCCTAACTATAAGATTTATCAAAAAGGAAAGTCTTAAGCAAAGTTCAGATCTTTTGAAGTGGGTTTCTGTGAAGAGATTTTGAACAATTACTATCTTACCTGTTCTAGATAACTTTTTGCATGGCCTCAGTTTGGAGAAATAGTTTAATTCTGATAAGACTCACAAGCTAACAGCTAGTCCAAATGGGACCAAGACCAAAGTGATGGTCTAACAAAAGTCCAGTAATAATGTTTTGGAAATTCATGCTCATCAGAAACAAATTTTCAACACAGTGTGATCTCTTCTTTTTGTAGCACACATTGCAGGTTGACTTACACAATGATGATGTATGAATCTAAAGTTTTGTGCATCTTTTAACCATCATATTGTTGAATGCAAAAACACTACTAATTGCACTGGAAAAACATTTACACCCCCCACCCCCCCAAAAAAAGTAAAAAAAGATTAATTTTACTATCACTGTTAAAATAAATAAAAATAAAAGACAGTTGGACCCATCAATGTAAATCTCTGTTTTTATGAATGGAATCTGTGGTAGAATATCAACTGGTTTTAAAGGTCACATTAATGCCATTCCACAGACCAAAGCATGCAAGCACAAATAGACCATTTAGGTTTTAGGCACACGTGGAGGACTCAGCTGTTGCCTTCTCTAATGAGAATCCAATTCAGGCCGAGTGTAACACCATTCTGAAGGGTTAAATTATTGGCACCACTACAGAGTGTCATGCTAGAAGCCTTGAGCTCATTTCATTTTTGCACCTCAGCGATTTTCTCTCTAACCCTCACTTAAAAATATCAATTAAAGGACAGAAGCATCAGGCGCCACTGCACTTTAAAATCTAGCTTTGAATGCTAATCCCTAAAGAGCAAACATGGAGATTCACCAGCATGTGACGGATAAGCCACTGAAAAAATTATGAATGTGTGCTCCCAGCTCATAGTTGTCAATTGAGCTTTTATCTCAATGTGTGTATGTGTGTGTGTGTGTGTGTGTGTGATGATGATGATGGGAGTTTCTCTCACTGCTTAGAGTAAATACTAATCCCTTAAACATCATGGCACATGTGTGCATCAACGGATATCACAGATGCACAGCAACCAGGTCATATAAGATTAGATATCAGGAATCATGAATGACTTTGTTCTCCTGCCAGTTCCTGATGGGATTCGTTGATAATTTCCTCTTGAGCATGAGAGAAAGATTTAGAAAAGATGTGCTCAAGGGTCTACACAGACTAACATACACAAACACATGTTGTACAGATATTGCAACTGGATCTAGAATAATGTATGCAAGTGTTTCGGTTTCCTGTTGCTGGATCAACAATCACAATTTTTTTTCTTTGTTTTGTATTACACATTTTATTTGTTTTGAATGGTCACTTTATTTTGAATTCAATTCTATTTATTGGCAAAATGAGTTGTAATGAGAAAATTTTCAATACCGAGTTATTTTTAAAGTCTCCACTTTAAAAGCTTCAAAATTATATCTAATTTGTTGAAATTTGGTGATTTATCACCAGGCTAGCAACAGTAGTTTTGTTTAAGAGAGTGCAGGTTTGAAAACTAGATTTTTATTTGTCTTGAATGATGTCATCATGACTCCCAGCCCTATATTTAAAAAGGGGAATTCCAAGCTTCACAGCGACCCAAACATTATATGAAGGGATTTTCAGGAGCTACAGCAGACAACCATTTCATAGGGTTTTTCAATAATAATACCATTTTATATTTCTTCACTATATGTCAATAAAATCCTATTTCATCACTACTGGGTGAATATTTGGTCCATAAAATATTCATGCTATCACGAATGATGTTTTGGTTTTGAGCCAACACAAATCTTAGACAATTATTTCACAATTTGCTTCAGTAACCTCAGACTGGACTGGTTCCATTTTTATACAAACATGTAGCATATTTATGCGATTTACAATAGAGTAAATTGCTAAGGCACAGCAAGTAGAAAATCAAAAAACACCTAATAAAGAACTTGCCAGTACTGCTTAGAAAAAAAAGTTGCATTATAGAAACAGATCCATCAGTGAGCTCAATGAGGAAACCACCCACACAGACAAACTGGAGCTGAGAAAAATAAAAAATATAATGCCAGTGGAGCAAAGAATTTTTTTACATATTTATTTGAAACCTTAACAAAATGTTAATACTGTATGAATAAAACATTTTTTTTGCTTAGTCTTTGCAGCCAGATGGTCCCCTAGATTTCCTCTTGGGTAATTAATTTCCCACAGATCAACCTAATGAACACAGACGTCACCCTTGTATGAGATTTCACTCAGAATTACCTCTGAAAGCCTCACTGGTGATCCTATTGCATCAGAGCACGTCTCGGTTCATCTGCAGACAACACTGATCTCAGTTTGTCTGAATAATATTAAAAACTTCAAAACTGGGTCACAGTTTTCCAAATATAGCATTTTGAAATGAGGCTTTTTAAGGTTCGGTACCTGCAAAAAAATTACAAATAAAAGACTTTTCTACCAAAACTGCTGAGATTAAATAAACTCTGTCTTAGGCAAACAGGTACAATTTTATCAAATCTGTCAAGAGAAGGCAATTTTCCTGTTCATTTTATTTATAAAAACTAATCATGTGACAGAACACAATGTTCAAGGCTGAAATATATATAAATTTTTTTCACTCACGTGTTTGTATATGTTTAAACAAACAAGAAATCGGGACAAGAGTGGCTCAGACAACAAAAACGCTTTGACCACAGTAAACACTCGTAATGTCTTTCCCTCGACAATCTAAGTTTGAAATGAAAAAAAGACAACTAAGATTAATCTGCTGGAATCAAAACAGGCCTTTAAACCCTCTTTGTTGTCTGCAGCGTTCACTAATCGCGGAACTGGTCAGTGAAAAGTGTATACAGTTCAGATCAGGATTTAGAGCCGCTCTGGTTCTTTCACTAGATTGGCTGGAAAGCTTGATGTTTTCTTGCACTTCCACACAATTAATTTAAAACAGGAAGTGAAATTAGGTTTAGATAATCTGTCCCCAGGTTGAGTCATATGGATACATATAGGAAATAGGATGTCATTCGATTTTCTCTGTACTGCCGGCTGTGATGTAAGATCATTCTTGCCATCGTGTTTTTTGTAATAGCAGGAACCTGGTACCCCATGATGCTGTAAATCAGTGAGTTTAGCATATGGCAGAAGCAGAAAATTCTGGAAGCTCGGCTTTTAAGTTTTGATGGTTCACTTTAAAACTGGTAACACATGTAGGTTAAAAAAGAAGAAAGAATGTATAGTCCAGTAGAGGCTCAGATAACTAATTATTATGAAAGAGAAGCACATCAAATCAGAAAATAAGCAACAATAACATGCTTCCTGGCAGTTATCACATGAGTCAGAGCACTTGGTTTGCACTAAGGATTATTAGCAGATAAATCTACCTACGCACACATAAATTAATGAATAGGTCATAACCCTCTGCGTGATGCTTCCTGATCCTGTGATGGCAGTTGCCGGATGATGGATCAAT
Source organism: Kryptolebias brasiliensis (assembly GCA_028566095.1). Lineage (NCBI taxonomy): Eukaryota > Metazoa > Chordata > Actinopteri > Cyprinodontiformes > Rivulidae > Kryptolebias > Kryptolebias brasiliensis. Next base: position 4,404,617 of record JAOXNZ010000054.1, on the reverse strand, counting down.
TGAGAGATTGCACCTTTCATAACTCTCATTATCTAAAGTGGTCAAAGTGAAACCTCAGGGAAGAGTCTTCCAGAAGCTTAACATGCACTCTCCGGTCTGGTAAAAGCCACCAAGTCAACATTCTTCTTCTTTTTTTCTTTAAAGGAAGCTCAAAAAGGTAAAAAGTTGTCAGTGATGAAAGCTAATGCCTGGAGCTGCTTGTCTGCTCTGCACTTAACTCAACAAAGATCTTAACATAACAGAGATCTTAGTACAGCAACCAAGACTGTTGTTGACCTCTAGGAGCAGTGGAGTAAAAACAGATGAAGATGTGTTTGAATTATATCATATAGTCGAGGAAGTATTGACAGGATTTGACTGTCTGCATGTCTTAGTACCACAAGAAAACCATCATGGAAAGAATGGATTAAAAAAGAAACCACAGAAGTTTTCAGATGGGAAGTGTCACTGCACCGTCTCACACAACCGCTTTACTTCCCGTTTGAATTTTATTGCTCACAAAGAACATCCTCAATTCCTCTCCAAGTGTCTTACTACTTATTGTTTGCAATGTTAGCAGAAGGTAAAGAAGGAGCACAAGGAAGGATAAGTCAAGGCAAAAGGCATTTAACAGAGATGCACATATATTTTGTTTATCATTTTGTTAATCAAATATGTAATGTTACAAAGCTGGCGCTTCTGTTTATTTTGATTTAGTTTCTATTAATTTATGTTTACAGTGTGCGACTGTTGAATTACACATTCTATGCGTTTTACTGTTGCTGAAATCTTAAGGATACATGTGCACATCTTTGTAACTCCTCCTGTAATCCTATTTGTTCATCTAAGTGCAATTTTGGAAATGAAACATCATTCTGGTATGCACAGATGCAGATGAATTTGTTGGTGCCCTTCCATAATGATAAAAAAGAAAACCACAACTAATGTGACTGGAGCCAAAGAGCTTCAGTTTTGTCTAATTAGTCCCAGAAACATCTCCCAGAAACTTTGAGGCTTGCCAACATGCATTTTGATGATTTCCTGTCTGTTTTTTTTGTGTGTGTGTGTGTGTGTGTTTGTGTTTCTGCCAGTAGCAGAGTCCTCCTGGGTCTTCTTCTATTGAGCCCATTATGATTCAAAATGCAATGGGTTGGTGTGATCAGAAAGTGACATTTTTTACCTTGGACTTTGGCTTGAATCTGCCTCCTGACATCTTTAACAACAACGACACCTGTATCCTCATATACATAACAATAATACTTGGACTGAATCACCACCACTTGTACTTTCCCTACACACACACCAACATATGGACTGAAACACAACTTACCTGAACCTTTATCTGTTAGTCACTACTGTATATACTGTATAGATAATCTATTCCTGTTCATAGTCTGTACATTCATAATCTGCAGATACATATACTTACAGTTTTAACATATTTTTAAAAAAACAAATTCAATGTACATTGTAATTTATATAAACCTAGTTTTGTAAAGCACTTCTGGATGAATGCAAACTGCATTTCGTTGCTTTGTACTTGTGACATGTGCAATGACAATAAAGTTGAATTCTATTCTAATTGTTTTAGATGGTTTCCTTGGCTCTTTCATAAAGTATGCTACAATCATTTTACAGCAGCAGTCATAAATAAAGTTTATTACAAACGTGGTTCTGGTCCGGCACACAAATTCTTTAAAAACTGCTAAAGTTGTCACTGAAATCAACTGCAATTGTGACACTCTCAAAAGTAGTCTCCTCACTCATCTCCTTCCAAGCAATTCATAATAAGATTAGGATGTGAGCATTTATTAGATGCAAACTTTTATCCTTTTGAAAACAATAAATTCTCCTATTGAAGTTTTAAAAACTGTAACTTAATAAAACTAAATCACAGTCAGTGTGTTTGGTGAGTAGAACTGTCCATTCTTAGCAAGAAGGCCTCAGGTTCAAATCTGGCTTTTTATGTAAAATTAAAATTTGATTTCTCTACATGAGTTTTCCCCAGGAACTCTGACTTCCTCTTACAGTTACAAACATGCACGTGAGGCTAATTGGTGATTCTAAATTGACAGTCTGAGTGTGGATGTTTGTTTGTCCCGTGTGTCTCTGTGTGGGCCCTGTGATGGACCGGCAGTCTGTTCAGGGTGTCCCCTGCCTCTTGACCTATGACTGCTGGGATCGGCTCTTGCCTCCTCGTGATCATTTAATCATAATGTAAAACACAAATTAAAAATAGAAAATCAGTAGCACGGGAGGTTGACTCCACTAATCCCAGTGGTTTGCCCTGCTCATTCTCAAAGCCAAAATTGTTGCAACTGAGCCTAAAGGAGTTAAAGAAGTTCCTCACTGCATGCTGCCATCGCTGCAAAAGTGTGTGTAAACACACACACAACAAAACACATCAAGAAACTCTGCTGTACTCTGCTGCTGTAAAGCACAACATAGGTGCAGTTGATTTACCATAATTATTTGTGTATATAAATAAGTTTAAAAAATGTATTCAAAATATGGTCATTATCTCTGTCGTAAAAAGTGTCTTCTGGCAGCTAAAGATAAAATATTGCAATTTTATTGTAAATAATAAAGGGGAAAATACACAGCTCATATCTTGTCTTATAAAAAGGTCAAGGGTTCAGTGTCAGCAAACAAAGGTCACCTAATTTCTTGTTTTTACTTTTTGTTTCATTGTGTTTCCATCTTTGTGCCACAGACAGTGAGCTGCTGTAGACCACATCCATATGTATTAACTAAACTATATTGAGGCTTTATAGCACATGCCTTATATTGACTCATACCTTAAAATTGCATTAGGCTGCTATTTGGACAAGAGGAACTATTGCAGCAGTTGGTAAATTTGCATATGAATGAATGAAATTGCAAAATGTTGAATAGAGCAATCAGAATAAAAATTGTAATATGCTTAAAATGTACCTTATTACATTTTAATTTATTTTAATTTATCCATACTATTTGTACTAAATACATCACCTATATCACATCAAACACATTATGGTACACAGATATGAATTGTCAAAATAAGAAAAACGAACAAATGTCTTATATACGTCGTATAACCTGCTGCATTACAGACATGTATCACTGAACATATGATGATGATGCTCTTTTATTTAGACTTGTGACTACATGTTCTAGACTGCAGAATGACTATAGAAGTCACACGGCATGTTCATATATACACACATGACTTGAAGAAAGAGGAAGTACCACAACACCAGACAGAAGATGTCATGTAATATAAATATGGTAGAAATCTATTTTTGATCTGCGACAGGAACTCGTTTAGATCAGTTAGTTCATGATGAATCTTATGTACCAAAAATACCAAAAGCTCTTCTAAATGAAGCTTAAACAAGTATCACATTTGACAACTTTTACATCCACAATCCATGTTCCCTGAAAAGGTTAAGGCTAAACAGAAGGCAGTTTTATGCTGATAGATCACTTCAGCAAGTGTAAACACATGTTAATATGTTGACCTACAGTATCAATAAACATTATGACAATTTCAAATGAACACTTGTTTCAAATATTGAAATAAAAACCTGTGCAGTTAAGTAAAAAAACAACTAAACTTAAGTTTGTTTTGTGCTTTAAAAATCCACTCGGTGCTCCAAAACTGACCCTGTACCTTTCAACCTCTTAAGCCTTTGGCTGTTTTCTGAAACTTTAACCTGAAAAACATCCTCAAACTTAGTTAGGAACAGTTTCTCAACCATTAGGCCAAACTGAACAACCTCGGCCTCTGGGAGAAAGAAACACTGGAGAACATTTGTGAATACAGAAAATCTCCTCACAATGAGATTTTAAAAAAGTCCAGCAAAAACACTGACTTTCACACAATCAAATTGTATTTAAAATAGTAAATCAAAGAACAAAACTGGGGTTGAAATTATGAATTTCTTTTGTTATTGGAAAAGTCTGAATATACCTGATTTGTTATAGATGACCCCTTCAGTGAATGTGTGACTTTTGAAAAACTTTTGGCTTCATTCCACACTTCATTCGTTACTTTAAATGTCTGGGTCCCTGCCTTTAACTGTTTCCTTGATTCTTGTATTTTATGGCCAAAGATTTCAGCTTTATTTGAAGTGGTGTCTGCAATAGGAACAAATTCTTATGAGAACCTAATTTTTAACATCAGGAGCACTTATTGTTTTTCTAAACATCGGCCCAGGCTGCAGCAGTTCAATCACTTCTGTGAAGCTTTCAGACATGCCTCTGTAATCTGACACCTGACATCATCTGCTTTTTGAGGGAAACCAGATGTAACTTCCTAGCATGGAAAAGAAAACTCCTCCCCAGACACGGAGTTCCCATTATACTTCCTTAAAATCCTGCCAATATAAACTCTACGCACTGACCTACTTCAGCAACAGAAAAACAAAGCTTTCAACTCAGACGACTTTCTCAAACTTTTTGACTTTTGAGCACAAGGTAAGCTTGTTTGGTGCTGATTTTCTGCTACCGGAGCTTTACTTTCACTATTGTCAGTTCTTTGTCTTGAACAGGGCTCGTATCACTGTAGGTTTTAATCTGCCTGAAAGGCTGGAGGTTTGGCAAAGGCTGACTTTAGCTGCTGTCTTTAAACTGCTGACGTGAAACAATACAAAACTCAGTTCATTTCAGGCACAGATAAGACCATGAACTTGACTTCAGAGATCTACACCATTTGAATTTAAGCACAGAACATTGCTGAAATATATTCTCCAGCTAAGAAAGCAATTAGACTTAATAAGATTAGAACTAGAGAATAATTTTCACCCAGCTGCATAATGGAGTTATTTTGGGGAGTGAGAGCTGCAGCATTAACTCTGAAACATTTTCAGTTATGAATTTAAAAGTGACATATGAAATATAACAAGCATTCTGAAAAAAACAGGCATTCAATATATATGTAAAGTTTAAATCATTTCTAAAACATATAAATAAGCGACCAGCAGGAGGATTCATGTGACTCATACAGCGACACAACACCCACGCTGTAGATTAAATGCAGATTTACTGTTTAAAACAAAGCTCTCCATTGAATCACCCAAAGGTGAAGCTGTGCCACATAGACAGTATATAATCAATGTGTGTAGGAAGGAAACAATGTAAAGCTGTGCATATTTTGAAACCTAAAGAAAACAGATTTATTTCTGCTTTTGGTTCAGTAGACTCGGAAAGCAGCTGGCCGTCACTGGAAACTGCAAATATGCAAGTTAGCAAAACATTAACCGGTTTTCAGGGCAGTGAAAGAAAAAGAATGTGAAACAATTTGAGTATCTGTTGAATGAGAGAGAAAGGTTTTCACTTGAGATGCAATCAAAAACTGTTGAAAATCCACGAGTTTACCATTTTCTCCTCAGTTTGAATTCCAGCTAAACGGAAACAGACCTCGAAATGTAAGTTATGTGTTCTGAGTCACCAGTGCTTTTCTTCCAAAATCAGCTGACTAAGTGTTTTCTTTGAAATACAGCCTCCTGTTTTCTTTAATTTGGTTTTTCATCAGTTGCATGTAACCAAAACTTAGAAAATGAAACCATTGTGTGACTGAATTAAAAAGTTGCACGGAGATAGAGGAAGAGCTGAAAGTAGAAAATAATAGGTCATATAGTATTCTATGTTTTATAGCAAATTACAGAAGTATTGATAAACTTTTTAAAAAAACTGTACACAGTGAACTTGTTGACCACTGCATAAAGCTTCTGTGTGTATTTGTACAAATTAAAGGTTTAAACTGTATGTGTCTTTTAGTGCCAAATAGGGTGACATTAAGAACAGTAATGAGCCACTACCCAGCTTCTCTCAAAATGATACCATGGTTGTGTAATTATATTCTGATTTGGTGCCGTTCAGTTACAGTTTGTGTGTCTCTGTGCTTGTAGGATGTTGTCTGCTGTGTGTGTGTTGCTGCTGGCTGCCTCAGCTTTGGGCTACCTGGATGAAGCCTCACTGGATGCTCAGTGGGACCAGTGGAAGATCACTCACAATAAAGAATACAATGGCCTGGTGAGCGTCTGTAAAAATATGTCTTGCATCACATATCATTTGTCAGCTTCTAAAAATCTTTAGGTTTAAAAACTACAAATGGTGACAAGGTTAATTTTTTCTAGCTACAAAATACTGCTACAGCTTATAGCAATAGATGTTTTATGTAAATGTTTGGCAAAGACATTAAATTTATACAGCACTAAAGTACATTGGATAGCAGAAAACTACCATTTAGAGTAAATTACTGTGGAAGCATTTAAATCAGCTTATTTTCATTGAATTTTCTGTGGTTTAAATTTACAGATCAATTTTCCTTGTTCACTCCTAAGTCATTAGTCATGAATTACTTTCTTTCCATTCTGTTTCACTAAGTCTATTTTCAAACTCTGTACATTTCCTTTTTCTGCTTTTATGTTTAAGTCTTTTTCTACTTTTTTTCTTTCACTCAGCATCATTACTATTGACTCAGCGTCTGCATCTGATTAAACTTAGCAGCTATGAGTTCAGTGTTGTCTATTTATCTGAGCAGATTGGTTTCTGCTGCATCAGGAGCTGAAAGAACATTTTAAAAAGCAGACATTTTCATGAATATTCAAAGTTAAAATTGTTAGTTTTTAAATGATTTGAATAGTTTTATTTATTTTTGAGTTTGTTTGCTCGTTTATTTAATGTTTTTAATACCGACAAGTCTTCAAAACCGTATAGCATAAACAGATCGTTTGTCCTTATGAACAAATGTGACCCACTGAACTCATACCTACTCTAACTTTTCACCTTTTTAGGTGAGAACATATAAATCATGTCTCAGGTCTGAACAATTACTGAGGTTTTTCTGTTTGTATACTAAAGTACAACTCTTATACGAGCTCAGCTTGTCCAAACTTCTTTAAATCATATTTGAGTCTAACAATATTACTTAATCAGAAGATAGATTGATATTTTATTTTACTTTATTTGACAGGGTTTTTTGTGTAGTGCAAAGGCAAATAGCTTTCTTTAGTTTCTTCTACTTGACCTGAACTGCCTTAGGACATTAGTACAAATATTTAAGGTGTGCATGGGACTTTTTCATCTTTCCAGCACAGGTATAACATGTGTACTATTGCATAACAAACAAGGACACAGTCAAATATGATCCAGTGATTTTACATTTTGATAAAAAAGAATATTTATTGTTCAAAATGTGCATGAGACGTTTGGTGACCAGATCACAAAAAGCCAAATATGAAACAAAGATTACGATTTTATTTTGTACAATATGGAAACATTACCAATAGTTAAAAGTTGTCTAAAAGTTCTGATATAGTCTCTCACTGAGACAAATAAACAAGTTAGCTTAGTATTAGTCTGCTTTATGTCTGGGGGTCCCACCAGTGTGGTAAAGGATTGTTTCAGCTGTTGTTGTGTTGTGTTAATAACTGTAAAAAACAAAACAAATCTTAAAAAAAAAATAAAAATAAGGAAAAGAGTTAAAAACACTATCCCTCACTGATGGGGTGGAACAGCGGTCTAGTGGTTAGAGCTGTCGCCTCCCAGCAAGAAGGTCGCAAGATCGAAACCCGGCCTGGGGCCTTTCTGGGTGGAGTTTACATGTTCTCCCTGTGCACACGTGGCTTTACTCCGGGTACTCCGGTTTCCTCCCACAGAC
>JAOXNZ010000054.1:4354504-4375805 GCA_028566095.1 Kryptolebias brasiliensis | reverse complement strand
TCTTTAAGGCATTTATTTTGTTCTTCTGGATATTGTAAACCAGATATTTTTTTGTGTAAAAAGGAATCCAGTGTGAAGCAGGTTTGTGTTCTGATATGAGACACCAGTGTGGGTGTATGAACAGCAGGACGAAGTTAGGCCAGACCCTTCAGGCTGCAGACAGCAACACTTTTCACTTGTCTGTGCTCTCCTGTTAATGTCTCTTTGGAGCAACAATGAATTAATCGGAGCGGACAACTTGTTTGTCCTCCAGGCTTCAGCTGCTTCACTGATATTTCTGAGGAGGAGGAGGAAGAGGGCAGTTCTGATGGGCTTTGCTGACGTGCTGTAGTTTTAGTTCAACCAAAAATAACTAAAAACTTTAATTATGATGAAACAGAATCTTCACTTCAAAGATGTGGATTTTGAAAGCCCCTTTAAAACCATTTTAAATTGTAAAATTGATTTAATTCTTGTGATTTTAAATTTTACTGCATGTCTCTGTAAAAATATTGTTTGTATTATTATTTTTTTTATTTATTTATTTGGATTATCTAAAGAATTTGGGTTATAAAAAGTCAAATGTCTCAAACAAGCTAGTTAGTCTTTGTATTTATTGCCCTAACTGTGTCTGTGTTCATGTGAAAAATAGCAAAATAGCTCACAAACCACTACATGAATTTCAATGAAACTTTTAGAGTTAACTCAATTCAAGATGGCTGCCACAGCCAACTGGCTATAGCCAACCAGAAAACTGGCTCATTTAACAAATCAGCTGCTGCCCTAACTCCTCATGGTCAACCAAACTCTTGCGTATTTCAAAGCTGCCACAATCTAATTTAGGTCAAATTAAAAGAAAACCTTAGAAAATAAACTTTTTTTTTCTACTGTTGTTACCTTCTTGGTTTAAAATCACCAAGCATATCCGATCCTGATCACCTGTTTATTTTTTATTTTTTCATTTTCAGCAACAAGACTGCCGCTACGACCCTGCGTATCGAGCAGCAAACTGCTCCAAGTACGAGTTTTTGCCTGAGGGGGACGAGGCGGCTCTGAAGGCAGGCATTGCCAATATTGGACCCATTTCAGTGGCAATTGATGCCACGCGGCCCAGATTTGCTTTCTACCACAGTGGTAAGTTACCCGTTATTAGTTAAACCAACTGTTTTTAGATATACATGTTACTATAGATTTAAAATATAAAAATTCAGATTTTTTAAAGAAGCTAAAGGACATGAAGTGGTTGGAGGAAAGCTCTTGTATTTGCACTTAAAGTTTGCTTGAGAAAGTGTGTTAATTAGTTGAAAAGTACAAAGATATATGAATGCATTTTTGATTATTTTAACCTTTCTTATTTCAGGAGTTTACAACGACCCCACCTGCACCCTGAAGGTGAACCATGGAGTCTTAGCTGTGGGCTACGGTACTGAGGGTAATCAGGATTATTGGCTGGTAAAAAACAGGTGAGACATCAGTACTGTCATCTACATTCACTTTGCTTCTGTATTTTCCATCATTTGTTTTCCTGCCTGGTGTTTCCCAGTGGTTTAGGAAAAAAACATAAGGTGAAACTGGAAAATGGGGGCTGCACTGAAAGTTCAACAATCAAACACCACCTGTTAGGCTGCGCTCAAACTTTGAGGGGTTTTGCTGCCATAAATACAGACTGAAATAATTAATGACCTAGCCTTCCTTGTAGGAATGCATATCACCCGCCACCTTTCATGCCAGAGTTTCAGACTAAGATCATCTTATGATGAACAATGAGTTATAGTTGTTTTGGTCAAACTGTGTAAATTCCATTAAGAACAATTTCATGTGATATTGTGAGATCTCCCAGGATCTGTTAGCTCTTAAAGTATGTATTGGGTATTACTCTCAGCTACTACCACACCAAGTTTGAACTCAGTATCTGTAAAATTGGCCATTTTTGTGTTTGCTAAGGTCAATAAGCTGTGGCAGCCATCTTGAATTGGGCTGACACAAACGTTAATGAGTTATAGATGTACATCAAATGATTATTTTTTTGAGTGTTTTATTAAAATCCACCCAGCAGTTCATAAGGTAGTTTGTTCACAGTAAGACAAACACACATGCACAGATATGGGCAAAAACATTACTTTGCTTACCTTTGCTTTTGGCTGCGGGTGATAAAAACTGATCACTCAGACTGTCAGGCTGTTCTGTGTCAGGTGGTCATCTGAAATGTTTTTCATGCAAAATGTAACTAAGGTTTTATTCAATTTATTCAATCCAAGAAAGACACAATTTCATTTTTTTCATTAGTAAATGTGGTCTATAAAATATAGTAAATACTTTAGATTAATCTCCTACTGACCAGACCTTTACACTTTGTCCTTTAATTCATCAAGTTGAGTCACTTTTCATTTCCAAACTATAAATTGTCTGAAAGGCTTCTGTTTGCACAGAAGGAGGCTTGTGGTTGTTTTTTTTTCTAAGCTTTTTTTATGTTTTTTAATCATAACAGCAATATTTACTATTGAATCTATATTCCTAAAAGCTTTTTTTTTCCTCCTCTGCTCTGTGCGTCCAGTTGGGGAACTTCTTTCGGAGATCAGGGCTACATCCGGATGTCGCGCAACGTGGACAACCAGTGCGGCATTGCTCTGTACGGGTGTTACCCCATCATGTAGCTGCAGCAGAAACTGAACTGAATACCATGCCATATATGAGCAATATATATCAACTACATTTTTTAAAAGGATTTGTTTTTCTGTAGACTTGTAATTCTTGATTTACATGTATTTCAAACTTTAAAAAAGCATGTGCTCTTTGCTTAGATTATGATTGACAATTATGCACACCAACTTTTCTACTCATTGATTCCTAAACATCTCTGTGTTTGCCGATTGTGATTAAAACTTCTGATTGGTAAAAGTGGTCATTTGTCAGCTATTAACCATTCTGCATCAGCTTAAAAAAAATGTAACCATTGAAACAACTAGTTTGATTTTAAGAGGGCTTGAACAGCAACATTCTGTGCAAGGATAGGGAAAATCCTGCAACTATAGTTTAATAAGAAGTTTAGGAATTTTCAGATAAACTGATAGTTTAAATGTAAGTTCTTATTCAAGAAGAAATAAAAGCGATGAAACATCAAACTATCTAAATCTGTCGAACATGTCAGGCTGTTCTGACATGATGTCTGGAGAAGAAAAAATATTTTTTATTTATGTGAAAACCTTAAACTTTCTGCAAATACCAGATGAATGTGAATGCAAATTTACAATATAAAGAAGATGTTGAGTCAATTCTGGAAAATGTAAAGCTGTTACCTTAAGATGTACCTTACCAACTTCAGACTGTGAAGAACTGAGTAAAATTTATACAGTTTAAGATCATGGAATATAAGGCAGCAATTTAGCACGCTGCTAACACTTCCAACAAAATCAAAATAACCTTGCAGAGCACAGTGTTGGGTTACAAATGAATCATTTTTTTATTTTTTAGTGCAACATCACAACAAACAATTTTCACATGAGGTATTCAAAGGGATTTTCTTTAGTTGTTGATACAAAACGTCCCACCATGATTGATGTTTAAAGTGTTGTGTATCTTTTTTTTTTTTAAGCCTTTGGTTGGTTAGCCACATTCATAAGAGTAAGTCTAACACGTGGACAAGAATGGCACGGTAAAGCATGGTGGGTTGGTGAGTCCGAGCTGAGGAAACTCCAACTAAGTCAAATATTTCCCCTCAGCTCTTCCTCACTTAAAGCTTTCTGTATGGATTTTATTAATTCCTACTTACAACAGTGGGATCAAACAGTTTTTCTACTACACTAAACATTAGGAAATACCAGGGGGAGGGATGGGAGGTGGCTTACAAATGTGGAAAAATAGCTTCTGTCTTCTGTGACCTTTTTTATTTCAGAATGAGCGCTTGATTCTTGGGCCTCTTGGGCTTAATTCTATAGTTTATGGAAAACAAGGAACAGGCAACGTTGATTACAGCAAGAACCTCCTTGCTTAGATTGTCACCTCCTTTTTTTTTTTTTTTGGTCTTGAGAATGATTTCGTATTTATATACAGAACATGGATCAATGGGACACTAGCATACTGGGCTTCAGCTTTGGCTGGATGGGAGCCCCAATCGGCTCCTGTTACGGATTGATTCCAGCACATTTGGTTTGGAGTAAAAGGCATGAAAAAGAGACGGATGGACAGACAAGATAGATAGATAAATAGATTGACAGACAGACAGACACCCTGACAGGATGGATTCTTTGGTTAAGAAATATCTTTTCCACACAACATCTCACACAGTTGAGGTAGATGGGTAAAGTCTTTGTGTACACACAAGGGGAAAAAGGCAGGGACAGACACACTGGGGCTTACAAAGTCTAAAGACTTCCATCTGAAGACACGCTCTCGTCAGGTTCTCAGTTCCAGCTCTACATAACGCTATTTCTGCAGAAATTATCAGCGCAATAAACCTCACCGGTGCTTTTTTGTTGAGGGGTTCTGAAAGGAATTCTACAGTGCCTGTTAATCTTTGGTAGTTTTTTTTTTCTTTCTGTTTTTGGTTGAAACATTATTGAAAGTTTATTTTGTCTTTTTAATTTCAGGTCTGCTAGTTTAAAGGTACTCACTGCAAAGTCATGAAGACCGGTCCAAAACGTTTTTCATATTCAAATTCATAAAATAGGAAACAAAATCCGCACCACACTTTTCTTACATTGATGGTCAGTGTGTTCTTAAATTTAAAAAAATTGTAAGCAAAATTTTTAAGCAGATGCCAACTACCACATGTTTGTTTACATGCGGAAACAGCTGAAGTGACTGAAGGTTAGCAATGACGACGTCCATGAAAGAGTCGTTTAGTCTGACAGTTTTGATGTGTTAGTATGGATTTACCCTCATATTTGTTGAGTAAAGTATGTTAGTGTTAAAGTAGAGGTTGAAAAAAACTGGGAATCGCTAAACTTACCGGTCTAGAAAAAGTTTTTCAAAAGCTGTGTGTGTTTAAATTAGAGATGTGCATTTTAAGCAAAACACACTCTTCAAATTCATCTGGCAGTTATTTAATTTAATTTTAAATATTTGACCCCCTCCCCCCCCACCCAGTTTGTTTCCACTAGTCCCATTTATTCCCCTAACCTACCAGCCACCTCTACAAACTTAAGATCAACTTCTCACAGTGTGTGCTTATTTCATGTTTTACTCATGCAGGGCTAATGAAAACAGTAATTGTCAGTGAAACTGATAATTTAAATAGCAAAGAAAGCATCTTATTAAGCCCTAATCTCAGCTGTATGATGTAGAACTGTTGCTTGTTTCTTGAGTTTACTGGAAAATAACTCTGTTCACATGGTTAAATTAACAGTAACTTTACTCACCCCAAGTCCTGCATTTAAAAACCCTTTTTAGTGAAACAGAGACATGTCCAGCTGCTAATCCTGCGAAAGAACTTTAATTTCCTTCATTTTCACTGGTCAAGTGGATCAGCATGGAGGAAGATGAACGTATTATTATTTATTATTTCAATAAAGCTGAGTTTATCACTGAATATAGTTTCTATTTTATAACCCTTTTAAAATAAACTACGATGGCAGAAAGACGCAGAAGATGCTCCGATTTGTTGTTCTTTTCTTTTTGGGGGGAGGGTGAGTGGGCATTGAGTGGAAAAGCACTGTTAGGATAAAACTTGGCATGTCATTATGAAAATCCAAAAATCCCTGCCCACCCCTAGTTTGAATGCTGAGCTCTGTCTTTAAGGCACTCCACCACCCTGCTTGATGCCCAATATTTATTCTTGACAGTTGTCATACTCGTTCTTTCTCCTCAGCATATTGACTGTTATATTTTCACCTAAATGTCTTCTCTGAGATTCTCCACCTTATTACCTTATTTGTTTACTTGGACACAGCCTAATGAAGGTCAGTCATGTGACACAAGCGGGGGATTCAGCTGAGAACTTTGTTTACATTGAATGTGGACCTGCATTTCAGAATTGCATATCAATATAATTGTAAAACATTACTAGAATCAACCTCCAACATTTGAAATAGTTCACCTTTTTTTTCCATACTTTGCAATGAGTACCTTTAATATTTTCATGCTGCCCAGAACTGTCTCCGGATGAAGTTTGTGGAATTGACACTAGGGGGAGCCACAGGCTAAAATGGCATCAGATCACATGCAGCAGCCAACTGTATTTACCCCTCCCTGCCGCCTTCTCTCTGCACAGAGAAGGAAGAGCTTTCCTGCTTGACACGGAGCAGAAGGTGGCTCAATACAAACAGCTCTGTCTCCATTTTAGACTACCAGTCAGGGAGACAAAGGGAAACCTGAAAGGTGTCACCTCAGCTTTGATACAATGACAGCAGCAAGCAGGGGTCGGCAGAAGAGCCTTCAAGCTCTTTTATTTTTAATTTTTTTCACCCCTGAACAGACCCAACTGCACACCCCCACCACTGCCCCCCCCCTCGCTCTCAGCATGCTTACAATTGTCACTCATTAAAGTTTAATTCAGCTCCATGCCTCACCACTCCAACACCCCCCTGTTTCTCAAACCACCCCCTCATACTACTTCTTCTACACACACACACACACACACACACACAGAACTACCATCCTCATTCTGGATGATTCAGCCTCCTCTCTGATCTCCCCCCACCCCACCCTTTTTGAATGCCCCCTAAAGCCCACAGGTCTGGCCAACAGCGGACCTCGGCCCAGAGACCCAAAGAGGAGACAGGATAAAAAAAGCCTCCCCCTTTGAAGTCCACGAAAAAGTCGATGGCCTCTTTCATGACCGCTCGTCTTTCAAGTGCATGCTGTGAAGGGGGCTACACCAATTCGCCCCTTCGAACGTTAAAGACAGAGCAAGAGAGAGAAAATGAGACAGGGAGCGAGGATGGAAAACAGCCATGTCAGCCTCGTTACTCTTTGGAAGCGTTTACTCAGGGGTCAGAGAGTGGGGTCTTTGGTGATTTTCTCCTGATTTACACTTCCACCACACAAAATACTGGAATAATCAAAACATTTGTGCTATGCAAGCTGCTCGCAGGAACTTAGAAAACCACAAAAAACATTCAAGAAAACCCCAATGACAATCAAATCATAAAAACCTTACAACATAATCAAAGACTTAAAACAACCACAGAAAATGAGAAACTAAAGGTGGTATCTCACTGAACTGTGACTGTTGGGAAAGTATCTGGTAAAAAAGAAAAATCCTTCAAAATTGCAGGAAAAATGCAAGAAAATACATGAATTTTCAGGTGCAGTTTCAGGCAGTCAAGCCATATGGTCACATTTTGAGCTGCCAGATTTAAAAAAATTACAGCCTATTTTCACATGCACAGCTTGCAAAACTGTATTCTTGGCCATGCACATTATTTCGTTGTCCACCTCCACCCATCTTAACTCGTTTTGTTCCCAACTCGGTAGCCACGTTTATGATTCAATCTGCTGCAGCACACTTTTGGACAAGTTTCTCAATAATTATTATTTAGCATCAGCGTGGTTTTTAGACCTGGACATTTGCCTCAGATGATTTTTGTCGGAGCAAAGATTCTGTGCAGGTGTCAGAATAAATCTCTAGCACTCTTGAGACGAGTTGGAGACACCTGTGGCAAAGTTCAGCTTGGCCCGAGATGGGATGGAGACACCCACAACAACTATTTGACTATTTTAAGAGAAAAGCTGTTACAAAGATTTTTTGAAAATGTTCAGAATTCAAGCCACTTGACTGCACACCTCAGACTCACAGGAGGAAGTTACAAGAAACTCTGGAGACATTCAGGAGACTCCCTGATGAATGTTGTTCACCAACTAGTCACAGCTCACTGAGATACCACATTAAACAAAACAAGAGCAGAAGACCAGAGAGAAATGCTTAGACCCACAAAGGTCAGGGATGAGCTCTAAGATCTTCAAAGATTGAGTACACAAAAACCCACAGACTCAAAAAGTAAGAACACACCTTAAGAACACAAACCTGCAAGCAAACTTCAAAATCTTTGGAATAAAGCAACAGAAGAGCAGGGGTGACCCCAAAGAACCCTCTGGAACTGAGAAAACTGGCAGAAGAGCTTGGCATATGGAGGAACAGTGAGTTCACACTGAGTTGGACATCGATATGAGTTTCTGCACTGCACTGGGGAGGAGTTTGAGTAAGGGAGGAGGCAGTCACAACCATGCATGTTTAGCCAAGCAGACACACAGCAGCACACATGTTTGCATGTGACCCTGGAGGATTCCCACTCCACTTCAGTCAGCGCTTTCCGTGGGTCTACGGACACTTTACACACTCCTCCGAATGACATTGGTCAAAATACGACTTTACAAGCAACTTCTAAATCCATGGGATGCCACATCATCTTTGTCACTATTATTATTCATAGTATTATTAATTATAAATATTATGACAACATTCAAACAAGCTTTGGCCTTGGCATTAAGATCTGACAGCAGAGACATTTGCAAGAGTAAAGAATTCCCCAATAGTCTACAAAAAAAACAACAAAAAAACAAAACAAAGGCCAGGCCTTCAGGATCAAGAGATACGCAACATCACTGGGTGGATCGGGTTGGACTGGGTCGGGATCAGGTACTGGGTTCAGGGATTCAGGCCGTACATTCAGGGAGGCAATGTTAATCTTTGGTATTACGATGGGATTCTACAGCTAAAAGTGCCCATCAGAAAAAAGTCTTAAGTTTCACACAGACATACAGAGCATTGTTAAATAAATACTTACAGTATATAGATAGCATAAATAAATAACCAAATAAATAGAGAAAAAAAGGAAAATCAATAAATACACAAATACAGAAATAAAAAGCATGATCAGGTCAGTAATTGCATTTGAAATGTTCTTGGTTTGATTTATCTTTTGGCTATAAGGAGGCGTGTTAAAGCCGTTCCTTTGTGGACCAAAAAAATGACCTTGTACGTCAGCAGGGCTGAAACAAACTGCCCTGCACTTCCAACGTGGTTCTATAAATAGATTGATGTGCTTGAAATCTGTACAAAAAGGGCAGAAAGAATCACATTCCTCCATTTTCTAGACATCTGTAAAAAAAAGATTTCAGAATGGAGCAGAGGTGTGTGTTTACAGTTATTTTGGAAATGATTTGAAAAAAATACTAAAATGTCACTATACACTGCGTCAGGTGTACGTCTTCTCTTGGAAACCTTTCTGTTTCTTTTTTGTGGCTTGATTTTGAGTCATAAAATGGCTGTGGAGCTTTTCTTTGAAAGCTCAGTGAGAGTCTTAAAGCTAAATGGTTGCATCAACAAGTCTGTTTCGGCGTCCTACTTGTGTTTATTGATTTTGTCCCGGCGTATGTCGAG
The DNA here is from genome assembly GCA_028566095.1 of Kryptolebias brasiliensis. Lineage (NCBI taxonomy): Eukaryota > Metazoa > Chordata > Actinopteri > Cyprinodontiformes > Rivulidae > Kryptolebias > Kryptolebias brasiliensis. The sequence goes on along the minus strand of JAOXNZ010000054.1, from coordinate 4,366,507 downwards.
ATGCACTGTAGATCCCCCTTGAAACCTCTGATTAATTCAAGATGAGACCATTTTGACAAAATGCCGGAGATGCTCTTGTTGGTTGTTAATGATTGACGGCTGGGATTTACGGACGCTACAGAACACTTCTGATTATTCCAGGCTCCAAACTTGAAACAGCACCATACAGTCCATCACCATGGAAACACATGCTAAAAAAGGGGAACTGGCTTCTTCACAAAAAATGAATTAAAAAAATGCCTTTTCTTCCTCTTTCACCTTGATTCTCGAGGAACAATAGGAGGACTGGGGGGGAAGATTAACATCTTTGGACAATGGTGATCACTTTTGATTAAAAAGGTACACAATGGAGCTCTCCAGACGTGAGCAAACTTCACCTCTTGATTCTTCACGTTTGGAGAGGTGAGAATAAAATTTGAAGGTACATCAAAATATACTTCCTCCTGATTTGTAATACCCTCATTATTTCTAAACTACACAATGAAAATAATGCAATGAGATGGCGTCTATGTAAGGGTTTAAATGTTTTTGAGTCAAATTATCTTTGCACCTTTGACTATACAAGCAGGACATCACATCCTGCAGTCGTATCACTCTACGCATTGCCTCCTTCCATTTCAAAGAGGCAATCAACTTTGGTTTGGAAAAAAAAAAGCTTCATCTTCATAAAATCATCTATAACAGCTGGCTCCGTCACTCCTTCTGATAACGAGGAGGACATTTGTAACGGCTGATCTCCACTTAGATCAGTCTATGTGCCTCCCTGCTCCCTCCCCGTCGCACCTCCTGGACGGTCTGTGGTCACGCGGTGCTGCAGGACACTGCAGAGGAGGAGACGCTGGAGCCTGAGGAGCCGGTGGAGGAGGGGCGCCCCTCGTCTGCCCACTTGTTGAGGTTGCGTCGGCGGGCATTCATGAAGAAATTGCTGACGGTGGAGAGCTCCAGGCCCAGCTGCTGGGAGATGGTGACCTGCAGGTCTTTGGTGGGGCGGTGGTTCTCCCTGAAGATGGCCATGAGCGTGCGCCGCTGCAGGTCTGTGAACACCAGCCTGGTGCGCTTCGGGCCCTGGTTGCGCTCCAGTTTGCTCTGCTCCTGTTCCTTACGCTTGCAGGCTGCAGGCACATGGATGAAAGATGTATTAGAAAGAGGCAAGGGGAAACAGGTTAGCTAACAGACTGGCTGGCTAACTAGGACAAATGGATTAAGCTGAGGGAAAGTGGATTTGTTGAAAGAAAACAGATTAGCTAAGCAACTTTGATTAGTTGAAAGAGATGAATCAGCAACTTGTTTCATTGTGCAGTAAAGGAATCAAGATGTTCAATCTTTCACATCTTGTTGCCAGTGAGCTGCTGTCGGCTGCTGCTGAGAAAAGAAACAGAAAACATTTCAAAGCCACAGCTCTGATGTTTTTAATCATGGTATTTTTTATCCTTTAATATTGTTTTTTGAAGTCTTCTCTTTTTTTTAGATAGATTTGGCCTGGAAACATTGTGTGAAATCAGTTATTGTTATGTGCCTTCCAAAAAATATTCTTCAGAAACATAAACAGATGGTATAAAAGCATATTAGTTTGCAAAATAAAATTGTTTGTTCAACCAGATTTTCATTCACTAGGATTTTTGTAATTCCATGTGTTTTTCCTATTTTGAAAGACAACTTACGTTCACAAGCATGAAATAACATATGCAAACAATAAATGAATAATTTCCTTACAGATTAATGATGAATAATAATTGTGCAAAAAAAAACTTAGCCAAAATCTCCAACAACTAGTGTTTAGATATGAATCTGTGTTCCACAGAGGATGTTAACATTCATCATCTCTTGTTAAAGTGTTAAAGTTGTTCATACTCAAACAGTGTACGCAGGGACTGAGGTGAAAAAGTCCTATGGTGATTTTGTTTTTATTAGTGTTATTTGCATTATTTTCTAACTCAGTCTTGCATACATAAACCACAGAATGAAAAATTCAAGGTCTGGGTTAAGCACCGCTGCAGCCACAGCAGCCTGCTCAATTACATAATCAATATTTGCTCATGAAAAAATCTGAAATCAAAAAGTGAAAGAGAAAAAAAAATTAACCTGCAAAATAAGCCAGTTTTGTTGGGCAGGAATGAGAAGCAGCCTGAAGTGTGTGGGCCGAGCAGCAGATCCATTTTGAGACTCAGACGAGCGTTTTAAATTCAGGCTGCATGTTCTTCTGCATATCCATCGCTGAACCCTTCACCTCTAACACGCTGTAATTCTGTATTTACAGGAAACACAACACCAACCTCTGCCTTTGTGTACCGAGCCAACTCCCCACCACCGCACCCCACCCCTTCTACCCACCCTTCTCTTCCTCTATCCATCTCCTTCCACTTCCTCTCTCTCTCCCTTTTCCCTTAGTGGACACTACAACATCATTAGTTTCACATAAAAGTCATTTACATGTGGCAGCAGTGAGTGAGTAATAATCACTTTAGGTGGAACTAATTTATTTTCTATTTAGGTGGGGTGACGTCAGGGGTGAGAGGAAACAAGCAGAGTCGGCATTGCCCACGGGTGTTTAGAAGCCTTAAGTGGACTAAAACATATTTGGGGGAGTCCTGCAATTACCTAAATGCACACTTTTAAGAGGTTTCAATCAGCACTGTGTGGTTGTTGGGCCGGTGTTCTGCTGATGGTATCAGATGTGTTTCCAGGAGTAAGCAGTGGAGAATGTGCACAAAACACACAGCAGTGCAACACAGAAAAATTATAAGCATTTATACTAGATTTGTAATGTTTTGGGTTTTTTGTTTTCTTATTGTCAGATATTATAGAAACATATTGAAACATCTGTAATCCCTATGCCATTGGTTCTGAAATAAAAAGTGCATAAAAGATGATGTACTGTTAAAAATATTAGAGAAACAAGATATTCAGGCTTTCAGAGAATGAAATTAACCCTAACCAGCACTAACTGGGGGGGCAATGGCCACCTCTATAAATTTGCAGCCCCACCCCACCACCTCTGCCCTTCCCCTGGGCAGACAGTCTTATAACCTTGTTTGTTTGTTTGTTTTTTGGTGTGCATTTTTAATTTACCCTAGCTATCTGAGCAGGACCTACGCCTGTCTAAAACATGGCAAAGTGCTACAGTGTCCCATCCATCTATTCTCTTTAACAGCTTCTCCTTTCCAGATCGCGGGGAGCTGGTGCCCATCTCCAGTCATCACTGTAAAAGAGGTGGGGGACACCCTGGACAGGTCGCAAGTCCATCACAGGGACACAGAGACAAACAACAATTCACGCTCTCACTCAGACCTAGGGACAATTTTTTGACGGTTGCTACAGTGTCCCATTAGGCATAATATTTACATTTTCCTTTTCATCCCCATTGGAAACACTAATTTACTGATATTGTACCAGGGGTCATCACTCTCTCTAGACTGCTATAATTACTGTAAAGCAGGATCTTGAGGGTAAGCATATACCAGCTAACTGAAACCATCAGCTTTAACATACTGTCTTAAAATGTCACACATTAGTATACTAACCTTTTTACCTAACTTATGACTAAAATCTATATGCTAAATAGTGTATAGGCTTTACAAAAAGTCAGTTATGTCTAAATAGAGAAATGAATGTTATTTAATGCCTAAATATTTTCAAAAGTATGAAGAAAAATTACTACATTATACAAGTTTAAGTTATTAGTCTAAGCGCAATTAACTACAGACACTAGTAGATGTATAGTACTTAATTACTTATAGCACAATTAAGTACTTGTCTTGGTAGAATGACTGCAGCACTTGGTTAGTCTATCACAGTAGTGGTAGCAGGCTGGGAGGGCATTTTGCCCCCAATAATGTTTGACCAGGCTTGGTGGGAGGATTATTACTAGGGCTGCACAATATCAGAAAACCTTTTGTGCGACATTATTATTTAATATTGCAATGACGAGATCAACTGCGTTAAGCCCATATTTTTTCCTTACTCCTCACTTCTTCTTGACATTATAACCCAGGTGTGAGCATCAAGGCCAGTGAGAGTCCGTTGGATCAACCCAGAACATGAATGCAAGGTAGTTGAAATATGATGACCTATGATTTACTGAAGTCCAAGCAGCCCTTTCCAGTATTGATATGTATTGTTCTCACTGATGGTGTGTTGATTACATTTTGATACACTGTACAGCCCTATTTATTACAGAATACTCTTGTCTCCCATTTTCACAATATGCATCATATACAAGTAAAATAAGATTATTTCTATGTATTTTTGGACAGATGACAGCATACACAAGGTGTTAGTGTGTGGGTTCAACATGTAAACAGTACAGAGTGATCTGTGTATTATTCTGGTAGCTACAAGTCTTACCTAGCTCTGTCTGTAGCCATTCCACTATGTCTGTTTTAGTGGGCCAAAAAAAAACTACAGATAACTTGAATATGTGAAATCCGCTTATACCACAGCCCTTAATATAAGCTGACTCAATTCCTTTCCTTCCTTTATAATATTGCTCAAAAAGAATTTGGAAAAAGACCCAGTTGTGTTTAACATTACATTTGCCAGCACTGAAGAAATAAATTAGGTATTTTATATAAACTTTAGCTGAACTGATCATAGATCTTTCAGGCTAATGTTCAATAGACAATCTTTGATTTCAAGAATATCTAAAAAAAAGAAAAATACTGTTTCTCAAAAAAAAAAGTAAATATTGAAAGACAGATGAAAAAGAAATGTTTGAAATTTTCAAAATGAGAAAAATGTCAAAAATAAGTAAATCTCAAAAGAAAGGACTTCAGAACAAATTGTCAAAAAGAAAGAGATGTTGATAAAGTAGTGAAAAAAAAAGTTGATAAAAAGTAGTGAACATTTACCAGGAAGGAAAGTAATTTTGCAGTTTGCTCTAATTAAAAAAGGCACAGCATGATGTCGGTCTCTCCTATTAGAGTTTAATCTGAACCAAATCATAAACATATGAAAGCTTACACTTGGCCCTTGCTTACCACTGAATCGAGAATTGAGAAGTACAGTTTCAGTCCCGAGACAATCCAGATTCTGATTCTGGATCACCTTCCAACCTAGCTCTTTTTCCAACATGGAGTTTGCAACCTTTTAAAACTAAACAAGAATAATATCTGTTAAAATGAAACAAAAAAGTAGTGCCTATGACTATAAACCAATACACTTTGTTTTCTGAGTCTGCTGTAATCAGTACATTCCAAGTGGAATTAGAATGCAGCACTTTTCTTAAATCAGTTCTTCTTTTCCTCTATTTTAGTAGTTCACCTCCAAATCTAAAGCCGTGATCTTCAGTCAGAAAAGGGTGGACTACTCTCTCCAGGTTGGGAGTGAGGTGCTGCCTCAAGTGGAGGAGTTTAAGTATCTTGGGGTCTTGTTCACGAGTGAGAGAAGAAATCAACAGATGGATTTGTGCAGTATTGCATACTCTGTACCAATCATTGTGCTGTTTACCAGCCGGTCTATGTTCCTCCCCTCACCTATGGTCATGAACTTTGGGTAGTGACCGAAATGTAGTGTACCTCTGAGGAGCCGCTCCAGTGTTTACCCTGGTTTTATTTCGGGGGCGGTATAATTCTTTGTTTTTAGCTTGTTTTTTGTCCCGGGTCTTCTTCTGTTTACCTGTGTTTATTTTCTGAGCAGGTGCCACTCGTGGAATTGGCAGATTTCCTGTAACGTTAGGTTGTTTCTCAACCATTAGCACAGCTGCAGCACACCGGCAATCTTGAGCTTGAACGACAGTACGCGCTGTGCGGGGAAAGGGTGTGAGCAGCACAAGCATGATTGACACTGCTAAGACCCTCCTCCTGGGTCTGATTGGGTGTTTCTGACCAGAAGCGGTGTATTTCTGCAAATGGCAGTAGGACCACTGGGAGGAGCCTGAGGAGCTTGACTTTTTCACAGATTATCTGTCTCATATTCTACTGTCAGGACATAGTGACAGTTTAAAAAAACCCCTGTAAAAAACACTTTTTTTTTAAAGTTACCTACTGCAGCTTTAACAATGCAGATACAGCAAAAATAAATAAAAAGTTTACTATGTATTGTCTTATGTTTGCTTAAGTGACCACGTCACTTAATACGCTTCCCCACATCAAGATCATTAGATCATATCTGAGTTGAGGATCATCAGAGGTAACGACCTGAAACTGGCACAAGTGACCATTAAGCAGAATTATATATGATCTCTGCATTTGGCTATTGAGCGAGGAGACCCAATTGGGTCTAAAGCCAACCAACACACTCCATTCCACTGGATCAATAAGAGCTGCAGAGTTCCATTAAAATGCAATTGTGCCTTTATGCCCAGCGGGGGTCTGGCTGGCCAACCGCTTACAAGCAAACTGACGGCTAAAATGACACAGAAGTGTGAAGGTGAGCCCAAATGGTCAGGATTATTAATTAAAAGCTGCCACGGGTCACTGAACATAGTTTCACAGCAGCAAAGAAAATGAAAAAAAAAAGAAAAAAAGATTATTACTGATATTCATGAGCTGAGTGTTGGGCAGAGGTTTGACTAGTGAACTGAGAGGAAGGGAGGGGGGTGTATGAGTGGGTGCCTATTCTTCAAGCCCAGTTTGAAAACATGTGGAATATTTCCTAATTATGGCAGTTTAGGGCAGAGAGGGCTGCCATGCCAACGAGGGACATGATGATGAAGATGATGAAAGAAACAGCAGCAGACTGCCAGAGAGAGAAGGTAGGGCAGCATGAATATTTATACATGTTTCTCGGTACCACAGGCCCAGACTTTCAGAGCATCACAGTTTCTACAGGCTCTCTAACTTTTGGAACTGTGTCAGGACATGGAGAAACAGCTAAAGGAAAATGTGTGTAGGGGATGGGGGTAAAGCTTTAATTTTATTTGTACAGTGTACATGAAATGCTATGAGATGTGCTATTACTCCAGCTTTCTCTCAGGCCATAAAATTAAAGACAACCTAAACATCATTGCCCAAGAGAAAAATTAAACCATTTATAAAAACACGAGTTTCGTTTTAACAATCTACACCCACCACTTCCTCTGGCTGCTCCTTCCTGTAGAGGTGGCCACAGTGAGCAAACTCGCACTGAAGGTTTAGCAGGCTTTACGCCGGATGCCCTTTCTGATGCAACCTGGGCTCAAACCTGCAGCATCAGGATGACAAGTTGGCAGCACTGACCACCGAAATACTGCAGCTCAGATTTCAACAGTCTACAACATTTACAGCATTTTTAAAAGCCACTGTTTGAGAGTCTGACAGCTAAAAACATGAGGTCTGCACACTAACAAAACATTGATGCTTCCATAAAGGGAGGTGAGCAAAAACATTTTATGCCCTATGGCCTTGGCAGAGATTTGCACACTCGGAGTGCTTCTAATTAAATCTTGTTTATCATATCTCAGGTGAGATGCTTCTGTTGTTGAAATGTAATCAATAGGATTTTATAATGTACATGTTACCCCCCCCCCACCCAATATCACCACCAGCTAACATTACCACCAGTTACTGCTACATCCTTTCTCTACGTATCATGATACGTACGCATCATGATTAATGTTTTAGGAATGATGTCTGAACTGTAGAAAACAGAAAATAACAGCATAGAAAATAACAACACTGAGAAAGGGGCATAGAGTTATATAAAACTAGAGTGTGCACTGGTCACATGACCTGGTGATGTTCTGCAGCAACGGCGGCCATTACCAAAATGAGCAAACTCGTTTTGGTAAGTTTTGGCTAAACAGCCTTGAGTAAGGGCTGACTATGGTAAATAGAATAATAAAATGTATAAAACAACTATAATAATAATAATAATAATAATAATAATAATAATAATAATAATGTAAAAATGCCAGAAAAGTGTGTGCTACATATGTAGCAACAGAAGAGAAAAAGTGTCTCCTTTCACAAGTAAGTAAATTTAATCTTTTTGACCTCAGTATGAATGTGATCTGACCTTGAGCTCTGCCTGTCAGGATGATCAGACATCACAGCATTTAAGCTAATAATGTAACAGTTTAAAAGTAGCCTATAAAGCTGATGTAATCGCTGTTAATGATTTAATTGGCTCAAAGATAGCTACTGTGGCATATATTGTTATATAGAGTCTAGTAGTAAGTATGCTGTAGAGGCTGAATCATGCTACTATTTAGTACAAATTATTAATTAGTCTGAAAAATGTACTTTTTAAGCTTAGGTATAGATGAGATACTGATCACTGCAATTAGCTGCAGCTAGTAGAGCCTACATTTACACACTTTACATGTTAAAAAAAAGTTAGTGGCAAATTCATCAACTAGTTGAAAAGTCTTGAAATCATCGGAAGTCAGTCAATAATTAGTGACTGACCTCGGCTCTAGTTTAGATCTTCATTAGTTATGCTTAATATATTTTTTTATATAACATCTGTTTTACATGATTGTTGTATAAAATAAACATTAATTATGAATTATATGGTTATTGTGAAAATTATTGTAAAGAGATTAAAAATAATTTGTGACACAGGTCCAGTTGGGCTTGCTGTTAATTAAGGCTATAGTACTTAAAAGTACAGTAAGCTATAATCGTGGTTTTTAATTAGCTTTTCAACACTAGGGGGTGCATTAAGATTGTCTGTATACATCAGAGGGTTTATTGATTTTTTAATTAATGAGAAAAAGGTCTGTCTTTAATATGTCATTAAACTGTTGTTTTGTCTGCTGTGAGCAGTTGCCCATTTTGGACGCCATCTTAGCTTCTCCTGGGCATAACAAATGCAAACAATTTGGCTGGACAGGCAGTGTGCACTCTAGTTGTGTACAACTCTGTGAAAAGGGATTGTTGTGCTTTTTTAAAAATCACAATTTATGTGAAGAGACCACAAGAGGGATTCAGAGATGAAGATGCCAATGAACTTAGTTATTTACACATTCAAGGGGGAAAAAAAAAAAAAAACGGTGACTGAACACCGATTTTTTTAAAATTAATTATAATTTAAAACTGCATTCAGGGTTGAGTTCTTTTTGTGACGCCACAATAAGCATTTTTATTCACCAACAAGGTTAGTGACCCTACTGTGGGTCATGAAACACCAAGTGGAGGGCTTGGGATGATCTTCAGTAATCAAAATAAATCGAAAAAATAAAAAATTCCTAATTGCATATTTTTTGTTGTTGCCATTTTTGGGAAATAAAAACAACTGAATAAAAACTGTATTAATGTTTGCTGTTTGTATTGTCATTATGACCCCTCCAGTTTTGGAAAGACAGATAGTCAAACAATTATACACAAGTAAAAACACAAAGGGAATGTTCTGCCATCATGCTTCTCAGGAAGGAGACGGGTTCTGTGTTCCTGACATGAACAAGTTTTTGTGCAAAATATGCACATCAACTCCAAAACAAAAGCAAAACACCTTGTGAAGATGCTGCTGAAGCTGGTCAGAGAGTCATTATCCACAGAGAAATGAGTCCTGAACCAACATGGCTGAAAGCTCACTCAGAGAGGAAGAAGCCATTACTCTGAAAACAACATAAAAAAGTCAGATACAGTTTGTAAATGAACACAGAGACAAAGACCGTATTTTTTTTTAGATGCTTCCTGTGGTCTGTTGAAACTAAAACTGAACTGTTTGTTCATAATGACCATTGTTACATTTGGAGGAAAAAGAGGGAAGCTTGTCGGCCTGAGAACACCATCCCAACTGTGAAGTATGGGGGTGGCAGCATCATGTTGTGGGGGTGTTTTGCTGCAGGAGGGACTGCTGCACTTCACAAAATCGATGACATCATGAGGAAAGAACATTATGTGGAAATACTGAAGCAACATCTCAAGACATCAGCCAGGAAGTTAAAGCTTGGGTCCAAATGGGTCTTCAAACGACAGTGACCCTCAGCATCCTGCTGAATTAGTTACAGAGAGACTGAAGGACAACAAAGTTAATGTTTGGGAGTGGCCATCACAAAGCCCTGATCTCAATCCCTAAGAACATTTGTGGGCAGAGCTGAAAAGGTTCCACCAGTTCTGTCAGCAGGAATGGGATGAAATTCCAGCAAACTATTGTGAGAAACTGTGGAAGGAAACCCAAAACGTTTGACCCAAGTCAGACAGTTTAAAGGCAAAGTTACCAAATACCAAGAAAATGTAAATGATGTAAATGTGTGACTATGAAGAAAGTTATAAAACACTCTCTCTCTCAGTACTTGGACATTCAGCAAATAGAAATGATTTGGGAACCCTAACCGACCTAAAACAGGAAAGGTTTAGTCTGATTTAAAGGTCTTTTTATACAGCCTATGTAAACATCTGGTTTCAGCTGTAACTGAAACGTTTGTGAACCTCTGCTTTGGACTGACAGACAGGGCCTTTGAGTTGATTATTATTATACATTTACTGTTCCCCCAATAAATATCATAAAATGCATTGATAAATTTAAGTTTGGGTGGAGACTCACCATTTATTGTCAGAGCAGCTCCAGGTTCTATTCTCCTCCGACGTGACCCTGCAGCCCGTCTCCTCCACCGTCTTCTTCTCGCCACCCTTCAGGGTCTTCGCACCGCCCGGGGACAGCCTCTCGGACAGCTTCCTGGCCCACCGCGCGAAGCTGACGTCCACGGAGCTCCGCCCGTCCTCCGGCGGCACGTTGCCCGTGTACCACAGAACCCACCACATCAGGCTGAAGAAGATCAGAATGGACCCGGTGTAGATGAGGAAATCCCCGTAGAAGCGGCCGTTCAGGTTCAGGTTCCCGAAGATACCGACCAGAAGCACCACCAGCCCGACGGCGTCGAACACCAGCGCGAGGAGGAGCAGGTGCGCACAGTTCCCCGCGCAGGTGTGCGCCATACCCGATCACAGGCACCTGAGCAGGCGAGACAGGTGAGAGCGGAGCGGCTCTGCTTGGTTTTCCGGGAGAACGTCACGTGACCACCACGCCCCATCCAACACTACCTGAGAGGTCCCCTGCAGACCACGCCCTCTGCTGCCTACCTGAGCGGATGAAAGCGGGCTCCCGGGGACCCCGAAACGTCATGCTGTGTCCAAATGCATAGTGTAGATGTCATTTCCAGTGAAGTACAGTTTACCGATTGGTGGTCAGTGCCGTCGGCTCGTAATCCTGAGGCTGCGGGTTCGAGGCCAGGTTGCGTCAGGAAGGGCATCCTGTCTAAAATGAATGGCCAAATCTCTCGTGCGAGTTTGCTTGCTGTGGTGGGGGAGCAGCGAACGGAAAAATAACATTTAAAGACTTTTAAATGAAGGAACAAACCCAGAGTCATCTCTCTTAAAGGAGGCAAATTCATCCTGATCACCAGCTGTGGAAACAAAGAAAGTAATCATTGGATGTACATCTACAACCGATTATCTTTTTAAGGCAGGCGAATTTAAGATGGCCGCCACAGCCTACTGATTTTAGAAAACACAAAACGGTTATAACTCAGTCAATTGTACAGATAGTGAGCTAAAATTTGGTGTGGTAGTAGCTGAAAGTATTCCCACACATACTTCAAGCACTATTCATTGCACAAGATCTTTGTTTAAAACTTTGCCATTTACTGTTAGAGTCGATCTTGTTTGTCTGTTAGCAAAAAACCCTCACAAACCACTAAACGAGTTTTAATGAAACTCTCAGAAAGTAAACATTGGTTGTCTGATCACTAGTTGATTAGTGCAACTAAATAGGACCCCACTAGACTATTAATGCCCCAAATGCTGATTGTTAACACTTTTTTTTACCTTAATAATTACCTAGCTGGGGTAAAAACTGCTAACTAATTAAGTAGTGCACTTAAAATGTTTAAGGCTCAAAATGTCTTAGTAGTTAACTGTTAAAGCCTAAAATTCTCACCATTATTTATTTTCTTTGGTTATCAGTTAGCTATTAGGGCTAAAATTAAAAGCTTGTTAGCTATAAGATAATTACTTTTTAACATCAGTAGTTGGCTAGTGCAACTACATATCACCCCACTAGTTAACTATCCATCCATTTTCTTTAGCCGCTTCTCCATTCCGGGTCGCAGGCAGCTGGTGCCTATCTCCAGCAGTCACTGTG
>JAOXNZ010000054.1:4332400-4342643 GCA_028566095.1 Kryptolebias brasiliensis | reverse complement strand
CACATTTTTTCCTTCATTGGCCTTTTTTAGTTGGCAGTTTTTAGTTTCATAAAAAAATGAAACCAAATCAGCAAAATATTTTTCCCGCATCGATGGTTAATGTGTCCTTAAATAACATTTGTGACCAGATTCCAGCTACCACATGTGCATTAGTTTACGTACTGAAGGTGACTGAAAATAGGTCAAACATTAAACTTACCGGCCATATTTGTTTAGCTACTCACAGCCTAATGCAGGTCAGTCATGTGACTCGAGCTTCCACGTGGTTTTCAGCTGGATTCAGCCTTTGTTTACATTAAGAACATACCCGCATTTCAGAAATGCACATCAATATTTCTGGAAAAATAGTGGAGTAAACTCTTTCAAACTGCACTATTTGATATAGTTAAGGATTACTTTTTTATTTATAATGTAACTTTAATTAAATTTCAGTATGTATAAGGAAGTTTAATACATGTTTCATATTGTAAATAAAATCAAATAAATGAACCAACACAAGGCCTAAAAAGCATGCATGCATGGATCCCCTGTCTGCAGGGAGCTAGCATCTTCACCACATTAAACCCAGCAGGTGTTTGTGTAGCTGTGGCCAAATTACAGCACAGAGCAAAGTTATTCTCCCAGTAATGACCTCATGCAAATGTCAGTGTGATCAGATTCAGCTCCTTGGATAAGCGCTCACACACACCTCCACGACATGCAAAGACACTGACACACTCAGATCCTTCAACTCAAATGAACAAATCTGCATCTTAGATTCCCCCTTTGTCCACCTCCCCCCACCTCCCTCAACACCTTCCCATCATCTCTTGGAATGAAGTACACCTTTCTCCAAACTCCTTGCATCTTTAAAAATCCCTGCAAGTTGCTTAACGCTCACTGATCAAAATAATGTTATAAAAGCATCTACATATTGATCACTCAAACACTTAGAGCTATTTTCTGCAGTTAATGCATGCATTTACACAGGCCTGTTAGTCTCAGTGTGTGTGTGTGTGTCTGTCAGAAAGGATGTGTTTGTGTGTGTGTGTGTGTGTAAGTAGATGTGTTTGTCTCACAGCTGAAACGTGTGTGTCAGTCTCTGCAGTCAGTCAGCCGGTGTAACTCGGTGGGGGATCAAAGGCAGCAGGGTTTCTCTGTTTTTTCCATCCTTGGATTTCCAGTCAGGTCGGCCCCACCTTTGCATCCACTCCCCTCTGTCCCCCCCTCCTCCTCCTCTTCCTCTTCCTTGCATCCGCTTCCCGCAGCTCTCTCCTGCTCCTCCTCTTCCTCCTCTCCTCAGATATTCCCTGATTTCCTTTGCCCGCATCGGCTGTTAAATTCACTCTGCATCCTTTTCCCCATTCTCGACGGCAGCGGCTGCCTCCTCTTCATCCATTCGAGGTGAGGCGAGGAGTGTGCTCGTGTGCAGCCTCATCTGCCTCCCTTTCACTCCCTCTCTCTCTCTCCCTCTCCCTTCTCTCTTTAATCAGCATGTTAATAAGAAAGGTAACTAATCAATACATTCAATGGCCTGGCTTGGCGATTGATACGATCTCCATTCACCTCCCCCTCTCACGCCGCGCTGCTAAACACACACAGACACAGAGAAACACACTGACAAACACTGTCTTGGATTAAGAGGCCCTTAAAAGTAATTCAGTCAAGTCACTTCATTTAGAAAGCTCTTTTAAAAAACAACAAAACAAGACTATAAAATTTTACTTCCTGTGCTGCATGGAGCAGGAGAAGCATTGGGGCCTTCTCGAGCTCAAGAAAAGAGTAAATGATGCTCAAATTAAGCAAAATCTAATCTCTGGTTAAATGACAAAAAGCACTTTGTTAACTATACAGCCCTCTTGTTGACTTGCAGGTTATGAAGATGTGGAAGTGAGAGATCAAACTTTATTCCAGCTAAGCTAGACGAGAAGGATTTCAGCAGCAGTTCTCCATTTGATCTGCAACTGCTGCTCTGCTTCACCAAGTTGCTGCCTGCTAATTTACTCCCACCAAAAACACACCAGGGGTCAGATATTTACCCATCGCTTCCTAACATCTCTGCGCAAATTATATTCTTCTGGGTGTAATGAGGGCAAGAGTTTAGATCACAAATTTCTGCCTCTGTTGTGCTCGCCGTGCATCAGCATTTCAAATGTGAGTGAAGTTTCAACCATGGCAAGACAGGGTTCATATAAATGTTGCTCTGTCAACTGGAGAGAGCACACATATAGGGGTCAGTTTTGATTTAGAGACATCTCTTATCAAGATCAACTGCTTTAAATTTCCCATGTGGAACTTCTGGAAGCTACAGGCCAGAAGATTTTTAGGATTATGCTATTTTGCACTCCATAAAAATGAAATATGAAAGTGACACATTATTCAAAGTAACCAAATAGAAGTTAATGGGTTTTTTTTTTGCAAGTGATAAATGAGTTCGAAGCATTTTGAGCTAGCTGAAATCACACAAGCAGACAGGAAAGCATGGATAGCTTTACTCAGATGGTGAAATGGTGCAGGAGAAAACAGACGGTAGCAGCTAAAAATAAAAAATGGCTTCTTAAAGTTTCAGATGATAAAAAATAGCCAACTTTTCAAGCATTTTGTTTGTGGCGAATTTTAAAAATGAGTTCCTTGTAATGACACTCTTTTTTTCATTCCCTCCTTGATCTCCTCTTTCACTCCTCCAGCCAGCCAGGCCCTACACCCTCACCATTTAAAAAATTCAGTTACCAGTTGCTGTTATAGGTATGTGGAAATTTGGCCAGGGAGGTCCATGCAGCCCTTTAGGGCACAAGATAGTTTGAAATCGCTGGGGAAGAGAATATTTAAAAGCGGAATGTTTGCACAGCTTAAGGCTGCGAGCAGAGAAACATCTCGCCTCGTACCAAAGCAAAACATCAACTTCTATCTCCCTCGTATCTTCCCCCCAATATTATTAATAGATGGGAGGGAGAAAAACACAGAAACACACAGAGAGACACATAAGTCCTCCCTCCTCAGGATATGGAACTCCAACAGACATGAAGGCTCCTTCTGAGGAGGACTTGAGAGGCATGGCACAGGATGAAGGGAAATCCTTCATACAGGAACAACACAGGCAACAGCCGAAATGCAAGGTGGCCTTTCAGGAACCCACTGAATGGGTTTCTCCCCATGACCCTCACCCAAACACATCCCACCTACCCCCCTTCTGTGCTGCTTTTTGCCTTCTGGTAACTTTTCTTTTCTCCAGTACTAAGCTTACAGTGTGATGTAGATCCTTTTACATTTGTCTCCCTGTTTATACCCCCCCAACACACACACACACACACACCCCACACACACACAGTCCTCTTCTCTTCCTCCTCCTCTCGACTCCTTTTTTTCTTCTCTTTTTCCTTTCGTATCATTTTTCACTCGCACAGTGGAACAATCGATATGTAGAAAAGCGCTACAGTATCATGTATCATTGTGGAATATGTGATATAGATTATGGCCACTTCATGTTTACAGAATTTTTCTTTTGTACTCTTCACTGTTTTCACATATAACCAGCACTCACTGAGGATTTATTCTGCTCTTAGACTAAAGAATTTAGGTAATTATTTAAAACTGTGAAATGAAAAAAAATAATGAAAAAGCTGCCCGGTCAAACATCACACTTGAAGAAAAAGCTGTAAAACATTCTACATGCCTGTAATCAGTTTGTAAAAACAATTCTTTTAATAAAATGACAGCATAACCCCAAATAGCTCATTGCTGCGTATATATGTTGACAGGGTTTTATGTGGACCAAAGATCCTTCTGGTAAACTCTACATGAATTGCTTTGGTCTTTTAATAATTCCAGATGCCTCTTTTGCAGCAATACAGAAAAGCCAATAACCTCTGCTTCCAAATTTAGGCAATATATTTTGGACTATGACTATTTGAATAGCCCTTGGTTTGTCAAATCAATATTTTCATATATGGTCTACGGCCGTTTGGAAATCACACGGGTGCCATAAATATCTTTCATGGAATTTATTTTTTGTGGAAAATTCTCTGATGTGAAACCTGAAACTTCCCATAAAATGAATCTAACAGCTGCCTTTCGATTTTACTTTTGCCATAAGATACGTCATAAACGTATAAATATACTGTAGCTACAACACAGTTCGTCGACTCTGCATTGATCGCGTGGAACAAAAATGGTGGACGGCGATCTCTCCTTTCTGATGTCGTCCTTTTTTTTTATATTTCTGCTTTGCCTGTTTTTCTTGCTGCAAGCTGAGGTCCAGTTTCATTGCATTATCTGCATGTCCGGAGTGTCCCTGAGGGGCTGCAGAATGACCAGTGGCCCTGCTGACCCTCAGAGCTGCTGTCACCCTTCATCACCCCTCTCTCCATCTTGGATGGTGTGGTCACCTAGCAACCAGGGCCAGGGTTCGCCGCTCGTGGACCAGAGGCTATTGGGAAATCAATCGATACGCCTCAGTCCAACCCAGAGAGCTGCCTGGCTGGCTGGCTGGCTGGCTGACTCCCCCTCCTCTCCGCGTTCCTCTTCTCCTCCCCCCTCTCCCTTGTTATGGCCAAATGAAGACGATGCAGTTCTCACTTTTCCACACCTCGCTGTATGTGGATATCCTGTTACAGGATAAGAAATGCCTCTGCTTGCCAGGGGCTTGCAGCTCTTGTGGCTGATGTATTTGTCCTGTCAACTGGCCTCCATTTCCACCAATATTTGGATTGAGAGGCGGAGAGACAGCAATTAATCAAATTTCAGATGAGGATTTCTTCCCTATCATGGTATTGGCCATGAAGAAGTGCTGACCAAAGATTATAGTGGTGCACAGTTGCAGCCCACTGTACTCCTCCACCATAGTTATGAATTTCTTTCAGCACACTGAAGGACTCCCTTGTCTCTGAGAACAATAAGTACAACACGCCAATCCTCTCTTGGCTCATACTTTGGATTATTTCAACACGGGTCTATACGAATCAGATTAGAAACATATCAGACATGAACACAAAGATTACTTTCATTCAAACAATGATAAATGTTAAAGGGATTAAAGAATTCCCAAAGATTATAAAATTATTTTAACATCTAAAAAGGTCTGATCTGTTTAGCAGGACCTTTATTTATTATGAAGGGTTTGTCATTACATCAGGGTGGGGTCAGCAACCTTTGATCCCTTCTGATCAGAGTGGGAGGATGGGCTGAATTTGATCACCTTAAACAGTTTAAGACAAAAGCTCTCTGGTAGAAGGTGAGGATGATAAAAACAATGGGGGAAGAGAGTGGGTTGAAGATGAAAGAATCAGCAGAGGAGGAGAAAGATGGGTGAGCTCAGAATTGAAAATAAACTGATGCTAATCTGTTCTCATGTCAGATTAAACAAACTGAACATATAAGATCAAAGTAACATTTGATGTCTCAACTTGGGCTTTACAGAAGACATTTTGAACCATTTGGCAGTTTTTAATGAAACTTGCAGAACGTAATCAATGAATCTACAACTCAACTGTTTGAGTCAACCCAATTCAAAATGGCTGCCACAGCCAACAGATCTTAAAAAACACAAAAATGGCTTTAACTCAGTAAATTTTATAAAGATTGAGTAAAGTAAAGTTTTTATTGGTATCTGCTCCACTTTGTTTTCCTTTTTAGACCAACTCAATGCTGAGAATAACACCAAGAGTTGTAATCAACAAACTGGCTAAAGAGGAAAACATTTGTGGTTGAAGAAATCAGAGCACTTGTGAGGCAAAAACTCTGCCCTGCATAACATGAAAGGGTAGATGTGCAGCTGCAGTGCCCCCTCCCACCTACCACCAAATTACACTGACAGATTTCTTGACTTTTACTGCCGTCAGTGCCTGCAACTAAGAAGATGATTCTTTTTCTGTTGAGGGTTTTTTTGCAGATCCCCAGATGGTCATCTAGCACGTGGCCGGAGGTGGGCTGTGAAATGACCCCCCAGCTGGACAGTGTGGCCAGGTCACTGATCTCTGAGCCTCCTTTGACCCCTCCTCCTCTTCCTCTTTTTTTAGGCCCAGCTGCCGACTCCACAGTCCTCTCCTAATAGTGTTGGATTGCCGGCCTCTACAGCCCCCCACATCAGAGACTGGCCAGGCCACGGGGAGTGTCCAGCTGCCCTCTTTTCCTCCCCTCTCTTGAATCCACTGGCCTTTCACTGGACACAGGAGAGCCCTGAGGGGTGGGGGCAGAGAGTAAAAGGATGGCCTGATATGAGCCCCTCCAGTAAAAGAGAAGAAGAGGCAAATGAGAGTAATGGCCACGAGGATGAGCCACACAGGCATGACACTGACACGGATGAAAGAAAGAAACCTTTTAGCTATAAAAATGGAATAGTCGCCTCTGGAAATCAGAGGCGACAGTAAATGCATTTGTGAGTGCCAGGGTGTCTCACTCATTGTCCCCATTACATGTCTCGTGGAGTTTAGGAGACAGAAGGGGCAGGTGGGGGTGGGGGTGAAGCTTAAAAGCATTCTCGGTGACACACGCACACATGCATCCATATTTAAATACTTTTCCATCGTGTGCAGCTAATGCGCCGCCGCTTCCAGAGACTGGTACAGTCGGATGACTTGGCATGGGCCCACCCTGCGCAGGGGGAGGTATGCCTCTGCTGGGCTGGAGCCTGGCTGCCTACTGAGAGAAGGGGCTTCTGGGTTCGCTTGCCTGGAGTAATGTCGATAAATCAATAGGACACACGTCACTGCAGGCCCAGAGAAGCCACATGAAACTGTCATTGATCGGCATAAGGTGGAGAGTGTGAGGGGTAGGGAGGGGTGGTGGTGTTTGGATGGGAGGGGTGAGGCTGTGGGGGAGGGAGAATCCTAACACACTGAGCTGAGGGGTCATCTATCCCCTCTTCCTCCTGTGTCTTCCTCCTTCACTAACAATGAAAGCCATTGCAGGAATGGGAGTGTCAAAGGTCAGCGCAGTGGCCACCGGCCCCTGAACAACATTGTAGAGCCACGTGCCCATCAATAGCTCTCTGTCACAGCTCACAAAACACAAATGCCTCAGAAGACAACCGCTGTGTCGTCCGCATTGGTGCAGCTTGCCACAAGCTGACGTGCTGTGTTCACGCATGACTTTCACTCTGCTGTCATTCAAAAAAAATAAAAAATAAAAATCCACTGCGGTTTTATGATTGCCATTTATTACTAGTGCAGAAAGTACAAGAATATTGAGAGACATGTGTGATGTGTTGTTTAATATTGAAAGAAAGACCGTTTCCTCTTCTAAAGAAATGTTAATAAACCATCAGACTGACAGAAGAGCACCGACTGTGGTAAGAAGCCACAGCTGATTGCCTTTCCTCCCACTCCTTCTCCTGCTCTCTCATTCCCAATCCTGCCTTTTCAGCAGTCGTTTCGATTGGCAATCAATACAGCACATGATCAACACAGGCCCCAGATCATGATATCCATCCCCTTCACTTAGGGGGATCCCATCTCAGCACTATGGCTCCACAAGCCACCGGTTCAAAAACAGGTTGGAAGTTCAATGCCCACCACGGACATACAGACTGAGAGTCAGGGATCGTCTGGGTGTCAAGTTCTCCTGACAGTCTGTCTGTCTGTCTCAACCTGCTGAGTTTTGATCTTAAGAAAGCTTTCTATCCCCATCCACAGCACTCCCAGCCTACTGCTAGTCTCGACTCTTTACTATGTGTCTGCCTCACTATCGAGCCTTACAGTTGCTCATAGTGAGCTAATGGCCATCACATTGATCAAACTAGCTCGACCTCCAAATTGGGGTCAACCAGAAAAGAGACCTCATCTCTGCTGTCTGGAAACAACTGTAGATGTCATCTGTGTGTGTGTTTTTATGAATAATGACGCAGAACCGAGGCATGCAGATTTGTACTCACTTTGCTGCAGCCTGGTTTGCCCCCGAGCGTCCTTCAACCCACATCGGGAAGGCGAGGAGGTCACCAAAATCCCCATGGCACCCCCTGCCCTTGCCCCCATTTTTTCTCCACTGATTTCCAGCAAGCTATTAACCTTTATGTAATTCCTTAAATTGTTAAAGTTGACGCTGGGCTGGAGCCCCCACGTCACCTTTGCATTCGTTTCCCTGACACTTTCATTATCACAATAGGTATATGAAATAGACAGGTGCAAAATGCATGGCAGCCCTCTGTCCTTGCTCGACCGGTTGCCATGGAAACGGCTGATAGAGTAGGTTATCGATCGTCGTGTCCAGTCCCCCTCTGTTTCCCCACCAGCCCCCCCCTCACCGACTTTTTTTCTGCAGTGATGGGCGTGGATCAATAGCTTGTATATTGTATGCTTTTCTCGCCACTCGTCCTCCATAATAGCAAAAAGAGAGCGAGAATTGTAAAAACGTAAGTGATACTATTAACAGGAAAGTAGAAGAGGCAAAAACAAAAATATGTAGAGTCTAAAGACATGGAAATACAGTGAATGGGTTTTTGAGAAAGAAAGAAAAGAACAAGAAAAAGAAAGAAAGGAAGAAAGAAAGAATGAAAGAAAGAAAAGGAAAAGAGGCTTAGGGGCCCTCAGCATTTGTTCTGCTTTCCTGTCACAGCCACTTCAAAATCTTTGCCTTTTTCTCTCTGGCACTGTTTACACATACATGTCACGGCACATTTACCCACATATGTAAGTTTTTATTTCAATTTATCTAAATCTTCTGTCTTTTATTCAAATCTAACCATCATAGAGAGCCTTTAAAAATGTGACGATGAATAGAGGGGGCCGCTGCAGACCTGGGGGAGCTCGTTTAAATCTCGCCTGAGGGTTCCCTCGAGCGAGGGGTCATGGTTGAAGTCATGGAGCAGCGGATTT
Organism: Kryptolebias brasiliensis; assembly: GCA_028566095.1. NCBI lineage: Eukaryota > Metazoa > Chordata > Actinopteri > Cyprinodontiformes > Rivulidae > Kryptolebias > Kryptolebias brasiliensis. The sequence continues at coordinate 4,333,857 of JAOXNZ010000054.1, read as the reverse complement.
AAAGGTGGGCACTCCTCAAGGTGTCTCTGTTGCCCGGAGGCACGGTCATCACAATTCCAAGAGAGGTGGAAATAAAAGTGCACTAAGAACACAAAGGCTTTTGGACACTTCTGGAGAAATTAGATGGCCAGCTCACTGATGGTCAACAACCTTGGCTTAGCTACAAACAGCCCACACGCCCCCCTTGTCTACCCTTCTAAACGACTTGATCCCATACATCACAATTCATCCCCACAATTCTCTAAACAGTGTTGATATTATGCTGACAAATGAAGTTGTAATGATTTCAGAAGAGCAGTCTAAAATGCAAGAATGCAAGTTCTTAATGTATATATTCATCTCAGCTTTTAAAGTCAGGAACTTTCTCATCAAATTTACAAAAAAATAAAAAAAAATAGAAGGGAAGACAGGACATAAATGAGTCTATATGCAAGTGTCACATTGTCCAATTTTCTCCTTTGGCACTCGACTGATATCATATAGTCTGTCCCCCTACACACATATGTCAATATGTTTGGTCTTCACTGAGAGGAATGTGCCCTGAGGCTCCCATATAAAATTAGTGGACCATTCCCATGTTGGCTCCCTTTTATGCCCCCACTTGCAAAGCGGCCAAAGCTACTGTATCAATAATTCAGCCACAATTTAGATGTAGTTGGGCCACATGTTTTGGGTCAGTGGTAACGAGCACGTTTGCCGCTGGATACTTGATCCGTCTGATGGGCTTGTTTCAGCTTTTTGTCTAAATGGGCCGTATGACCCACCACTTTAGCTCGTATAATGCAGGTCTGTGTGTGAGCCTGTTGAGCTCTAAGATCTCTTCAGAATAATGTGGTCTGTAACTGCAAACCATAGTGTATCTTTATATATAATAAGCTTTAAAGTAGGTGTTGAAAATAGTGTCAATTTAGACTGAAAATACATTTTTATATCAATTCAACGTATCAGTGAAAAAACTGTTTACTTGAGATACAGTCCACAGTAAATCTGTAGGCCACATCAGAAAGGATGTTTGGAGTGATGTTTAGTTTTAAATGTGATGGATTCACTTCCACTGAATCAGAATTGAGGCAGAATTATCAAAGCAGAATATCTTACAATGAAATAATAATTAAAAAGACAATAGTTGTAGTTTTGTGTATCCTCTTTATTTTTTAACAGGTTTTAAAAATAACTAATTGCAGTTGTTCTCACATTTTTCAGCTTTCAAACCCCAAAATGATTTTTGCATGAACTGGTGACTCCAAATTTCTGGAATACCAATGTGCTAATTTAAAAAAAGCACATTAAAAAGCAAAATTCCTAACAACTATTGTACTGTTTTATTAATTCATAATTAATATTTTTATCCATTACTATAACCATGGTAACATATGCTCATGTTTTTGCCTGTGTTTTTGTTTGTCAGGACCGTTAGCAAAATATCTCATGAATCAGTTAACAAATTTTAATGAAAC
>JAOXNZ010000054.1:4315724-4332300 GCA_028566095.1 Kryptolebias brasiliensis | reverse complement strand
GAAACTTTCAGAAAGTAATCATTGGGTTGACATCTTCAACTGATTAACTTTTGGAGCCAATCCAATTAAATCTAGCTGCCACAGTTAATAGATATTTAACCAACACATAAATAGTTGTAACTCTGTCTAGTTTAAGGATATTGAGCTAAAATTTGGTGTGGTAGGCTACTAACAGAGTCATTTCCAACACATTATCCAAGCCCTAACACACAATGCAAGATCACAATCGCAATATCACATTAAACCGTGCATGTTATTTTAAAGGTTTAACCAAATAGGATCTTGGTCTAATACTCTGGTATGAATATGTATTCCTTCAGGGAATGCTAGACCTTTAATCTTTAAATATAATTTGATTTCTGGAGATTGTCTCAAGACACCCAGAACTAACGTGATATCTGCTCTAGTTCATTTTTGTGATTAAAATAGTTAAGAGGTGCCTCATAGAGAAGAAATAAAGAGAAATGTAAACTGTCTGGCATAAAAAGTTTAAAAAAATTATAATCTATACAGTGTCAGTAAATAAAAATGTATTAAAACAGTACTTTGGGTACTAAATAGATCAGTCAAGTAAAGTTAAAAAGTGAAACTACTATTTTCAGCGGTAACAAAAGCAAAGAAACCCCCTCAGAAAAAAGTGCTCTCCAGAACCAAACTTTACAATATTTATTTCCAGTGCAGCTGCAGAGCCAGCTCTATGTGAGGCCCTCGAGTTGACGATAAACTGACACCTCACACCACAGCTCATTCTAAACAACCACATGTGTATTTTGAGGATTCATCTACGAAATCCGCAGCGGCCTTAGACAAGTCTTAAGGGATCTTCTCCCCCGCATGCATCCCACCAACACTGCTAGTTGTCTGCCCTCCTGTCTTAAGCCAGCCTTGGGGTGGTGGAGCAGCTAATCTCGCACCATAGCTGAAATGGAAATCCGCATGTGTACGAGCACAGTGGATAGGAGGAAGGGGCTGGGAGAGGGAAGAAGTGGCTGCCCTTGCACCTTGACTAGATGAAAAACCCTCAGCCTGGAGAGGCAGGGCAGAAGTCAAACTCCTAAGGCCGTAAGAGACAGAGAAAGAGGAAAAGAGAAGAAAACTACAAAACTTTTTATTTCTGCCTCTAGCAGATTATAGTCAGACTTTAGACCTGATGTGGAAACTCAAAGTTATTGTATATGAAGTATACATTTGGTCCAGCAGAAAACTTGTGAAAAGCTGCGAGGCTGCAGTGACCTGGTTTTACTAAGAGCATTTCACTCTGTGCTGTGGCTAACAAACGCACAGATATATGTATGAGTTTTACTTTTTTGCCTACCCTTTATCATCATGTTGCACTTTAAAATTTTGTCAAGTAAATCATAAAATGTTTCTGATTCTTTTCTGGCCTGTTTGTATTCAGTATTCATATAAAAACTTGATGTGATTAAAGGTTCTCATTGTAATGTCATGTAGACCGGTCAAAAAAAAAAAAAAAGTAAGAAAAATATCTGCACAATTTTGTTCTCATTTTGATGGTTAATGTGTCCTGAAATAAAAATTTGTAAGCAAAAATTGTGAATGACTGCCAGCTACCACATGTGTTTGTTTACGTACAGAAACAGCTGGAGTGACTGCAAATAGGTCAGCAATGGCGACGTCCATGGAAGAGCCATTTGGGATCAAGAAGTCCAACAATTTTGACAATTTGGTACATATTTAGGTTCAGATTTGTTGAGTAAAGTATATCATGTACCATATCACAAACTGGAGCTTGATTAAGGTTGTAGCTATAAAGTTCTGAGCTTTAGACCAAAGTTAAAGACAACAGTTTAGCAAAAGTTGCGTGTTTGAATGCTGAGCTGTTTTTATGGTGCTCCATTGCCCTGCTTGATCCCTAATATTTATTCTTCATGTTGTTGTACTTGTTCTTCCTCTTTTCTTTTGTCATTTTACATTTAACATGCTGAATTTGAGAGGTAGTTTTTGTTTTTATTGCAACTCTGAGTTTTGCACAGTCTGACCTCATGGTGAACTTGCTGGGACATCCAAGATTGGTGACTTTCTGTATTGTTACTCACTGCAGAACGATAGACTTCAAATTGTTAGGAGATTGCAATATAACCCTTTCCAGATAGATGGAACTGATCCATCAATTCACATTTATAAAGATATGCTTACACTTGCTGATGATCAGTTAAATAAACTTTTTGTTTAGCATCTGGCTGCCAGTTATCGATTGAATTCCTTTGGATGTTGTATTGTACTTCCTGATACTCATTTTGGCATGTTTTTGTTTCATAAATATTGACACTTTAAAAGCTCATGTGTTGTTGTTGTTCTATTCATCTTTTAAAACCAGGTAAGAACCTAATTATTTTATTTTATTATCATAATCTCTTAAGATGTAAAGTATCTAACTGAAGTCCTATGTATCAACAGACTTTTGTCATATCACCGTGGGTTCGAAGCGAGTCGTGGTTCTGTTGGAAACTCAGATGATATGCAAAATAGAAACAAAGTGACTAGACTGAATGTGCCTCTTTTTCTGTGGTTTTTATTTTATAAGTGCATTTTCATGGATTCTGATATTTTGCTATTGAGAATTGTGACTTTAAGGAGACAATATTGACTGAAACAGATCTGGTGGAAATCCTTTAGGATTTAAAGGTTTTTGCAATAATTTCAGCCTCAAACGTCAAGGTTGCCAAAAGTTAAAACTAAACTGTCTGGATGAAACTGTTTCAAACCAATGCCCAGAAATCAATAACATACAACAGTGGAAAGCATACTGTACATACATTTTTAAATAACCTCAAAGTCAAGGAGGAGGAATATGAGAAACACTTTAAATGTATGTTACCTGTTAAGGTATGATTAGTGCACTACTACTTTATATAAAATATCTGATTTTAGCTTTAAGTTTCTAGTGTAGTTTTTGAGTTCTGCATAAGAGTTTGTGAAGAAAAGAACCCACATGAAGAGAGTACAGGTGCAGATAGATAATGAAAATATATGTTTTTTAACTAAAATAAAGAGCTGCTGAGGCAGAATGCCCAGAAGACTAGAAGACCAAGACAAAAAGCTTAACATAATTAGACATGAGGAGAAACACACAAACCAGAGGGAGGTAATGAGTAGGAGAGGGCTGGTGTGGAAATTTGGAAACTAGGACTTGGTGGGAGGAAAAATCAGAAAGCTAAGATCAACTGAAACCAGTGGCGGTTCTAGGGGGTGGCACAAATTAGCAGCTGCTACTGAAAAAATAAAATAAAATCTTGCCACCCCATTTGTAGACTAGTTAATATGCTTTTGTAAATCAGGGACATCTCCACAGAACTTCAGTCTCTATTCTGAGTCACTGATTTAGAATTTGCACACACACATTTTGATTTTCAAATTAGTTTTACCTGCCAACCAGACAGAAATTTCACCAAGAGAGTTAATTTCAAGACCCCTATACCATCAAAGTGGCTACTAGTAGGCTACTAGTGCTCTACCCCCGGAGCGGCAGGTGATAAGCAAAGTATATCCACTTCATTACCAGAGAAAAGCTACAGTAAAATTTGCCCCCCTGCTGGAACCTCATGCCACACTTTGCCACCCTAAGAAAAAATATCTAGAACTGCCACTGACTGAAACAGACCAGCAAATGATGCAGAACAACAAAACAAAATAAACAGAAAATGAAGATAATCCCAACAAAACCAACATACTGTATAACATAACAAACCCAGAGGCAATACCACATATATTTCATGAAAAAAAAAAACACAAAATCAAAAGAAAACCATGATCACCAACAAAAAAAGTAACCTCGATAAGTTTTCATAGTCCTACAAATCTGAAAAACTTCTTCGCTTTTTAGTCTTCATTTCTCACAATTGATGTCATCATCAGTTCACCTGCTTTAATGTTATAACCCCTAAATCCATGACTCCAGTTATGGTCAAGGGGCCATAATAATTTCTTTGCCAATTTTTTTTTTGTGTGTTTTTCAGAAACTATAGTAAATCTACCCATTTAGAATGATCAATGAAAAAAATGCTCTGCAGATGCCTGAACAGCTGACGATAGAGGTTAAGTGTTCCTGTGTTACACGCTGAGGTATGTGTGTTGAAAAAAATGGGTAAAGCACGGGCGTGATCTATGTCTTTAAGCACTTCTGTGTGCTTTGCTGGCACACTTGATGAGTTCTCGCAATGACTGAGAGGAAAAACAAGTCTAAGTGATGTGGCCCTCCAGTCACCTGACTACCACCACTGCCACTGTGGGCCCGTGGCTGGCTCTAGTCCTCATGGCACGGTGACATATCGCACAGGTATGAGGCAGTCAGTAGTTATTCATCATCCATAATGTTAACGATTACAGCATGTCGATAACAAACCCAGGAGTAAAATGAGTTTGTGCATTCAGCTACGCCTGTTCGGAGAAGGTTCAAGGTCAATCCCTGCCGTCCCTGACAGGAGGGATGATTCCCGGGCCAAATTGCGAGCACACACATCTTCCTTCAAGGTCAAGTGTGCCACTATTTAGAACAAATAGATACATAAAACACTCAGTCACGAGGGTGGGTAAAGTATGAGGCGAGACCTTGGGCTGGGATAAAGTTGGCCAGCAGCTTGTATATTTTGTGCTGTACTTGTATTTCAGCTTGACAATTTGTCACTTCACACCTCATCCTCCCTCTGTCTAACCCCTCAAGTCACTTTAACGTTTAAAGTCTCTTTTTATGTGAATGAACGCAAAAAGTTACCATCGATTTTTGTCATGTAAGAGTTCACCAGAGTGCAGTGTGGAAGGATCTTGAGATGACAAACTGTATTTATCACTCAGCCTGGTGGCCAGCTGAATTTAGACTTTGCAGCCTCCTTTAAGCTGATCTGTCAAACATACTGTGACCAAAGCTGCTATTCACATATGGTTGGTCGAAAAAATGAAAACACAGAGTCTTTTGTGTTTGAGCAGAAGCAGGACAAGGCTCGGGCGCGTGGTGAGAGAATACACTTGATTTGGAGTCAGTTAGCAGCACATGCCTATCGTTATGGACAATGGGGCAAGGGCAAGTGTCTCCCTCCCCTTAGCTTTCTGCTCTCCCTCACCCTGTCTCTTGGCGTGCTACCCCCATGAGACACGAGCCGGGGGCTGGGCGCTCTGATGGCCAAGCGTGACATTTAAACCCCTGCCCTGCGGTAGTTTTATGGGGTCTTTGTAGAGGAGATGGGGGGTGCATAGAGGTCCATCTGAGCACAGAAAAAGAAAAAAGGGGGTACAGACAGAGGCTCACCCAACAAACTCCCTATTACTTGACATACAAGAACTACTCACCCCCACACACCCTCCCCAGCAGAAATCTTCAGTGTCTAAGTGTGGTAGGGGCCCCATTGTGTGCGGCCCTTCTGCTAAAGAAAAGGGTCCTTTGGTGGTAAACAATTCAGCTGTCCACTCTGATCACAATGGGGGCACATCCCATTGCTTTGAGCATCTGTTTCAAGAAGGTGTTAGTCCCGTCTCTGCTCAACAGCACTGTCCATATGAACATGGTGAGTGAGTAAATCCCTGAATCTGCTGGCCGACTACCACCTGCTCTCAACCTCCTTTTATCATTCTCTATTCTGATCAATACCGTTGACTCCACTGCAGTGTCTCTTAAACACGGCAGGCTGAACGGCCTTGTGTTGGCTGTTCGGTGGCGTTGCATGCTGTTAAAACTGTGCACGGTCCGAAGGCCAACTGTATAAGTTGATTGAGGCATGCATAAGAAAGATGATGCTTTACGGAGTAAGGTACCAAGTAGTTATTCAGTTGGATAATCTGTGGCTTCTTATCGCCCCCTTGTGGTTGTTCACCATATTTGATTTTCTACCTGTTCTCCAGAAAATGTAAAAAAAATGTTCCCTATATGTGGTTATCAAATTATTTACATGTAAATTGACACTAGAAAAGACAATACCAACAACACTAGGGTAAAACCCTAAAGCAAAAAATATATCAAATCTGACACTCATATGTTTTACAAGATTTTAAAAAGTATAAAACTACTCACCAAGTCTGCTTCAACAGTCATCTGATTTTAATCAAGAACTTAAACATAAACTCTCATTTTAAATAATTAAATAATAAGCTCTAATGCATTCAACAGAATTATATTACTTTTTCTTTTTTTAATAAATATTTAATTATTTATCAGTAGTTTATGTCCCAATTATTCCTAATAGTTGTTTTACTGTCCTTCTTTTTGACTCTAATTTTTTTTTCCAGAACTAATTAACTCCCAGATTTGCCTTAATGAAAACTTGCATAAATATAGTGAAAGATATTACAATGAAGAAGGGACCATTTTTAATTGTCATAATACCATCAGTAACTTTCTAATTTTGGATAAATGTAAATATAGCATGACATTTTTAGTTGAAATTGATCATCTTTAACTCCTTAGTCCCTATTTTGGAATGATCTTGTTGGCAGAAAGTGCTGCTGCCCCTGATTCAGGGGCTGCTAGTGATGTAGGGGTTAAGTGCACTAGAATAAAAACTGTAGTTTCCCATTAGGATGCCATAAAATAGAAAGTGTGTGATCGAACATAAGGAAAACTCCTAAAGAACTGCCTAAAAAAAGTAATGTAATTATTTAGGTGTTTTGTAAGAGCTGACCTCTTCTAAAACTTGTGTGGTGTAAAAAAGAAATCTGTATATGAATGTTCAAATTAAATTTGATCTTTTTGTTTCTTCTGACCACAGTTTTTTGATCTGAATGACATTTTTACTGGATTTCCTCCAACGCTTCGGCCCACTACTTATTTCCAAAGGGTTAACAACGAGTGGGGTACGCTGCTGGAGAAGCGCTAATCAGCTCGGAAACATTTGCTGGCCTTCTGGCAAGGTCAGAAGGGTCATGGTCTTTGGGCTGGATGTCCACTTCGTTCCTAGCTCCTCCCCCTCCAACTGTACAGTTCAACCCCCCCTTGGGCCCTATAGGCCCTGCAGGCACAATCATCGCACCACAACTATAGGCGCACAGAAGCTGGCTTTAATCTATATGGAGCCCTGGGATGGATTGCGTCTGTCTGTCCATCAGCCTGTCAGTGTGTCTTGCCTTGAACATACTGAGGCGGCCCCTGAGCAGCGTTATCGACTCAGACAGGCCAAACCCAGATCAGCGATTGGTCTGCAGAGGCGTCAGGCTGGTCCCTCCTGCTGTTTGACCAGCTGATTGATCTGTTAACACTGGCCGCTGGATGTGTGTCCCTGAATTTAATTTCAGAATTCATTTCTGGGAGACATGTGTGCACAGAAATGATGAAGAGTCCCAAGATCCAAGTCAGATTGAGGGTGGAGGCAAAGTAAAACTGTGATTTCTTTTTTCTCACAAATGTTGGGTATTTGTAACGTGCTTGACAGGAACACAGATTTTTCTTGTGTTGTTTCCCCTTTTTCCAACAAAAACGTGATTCAAGTTGTCCTATTCTCTGGTGGTTAATTCTATTTTTGTATTACAGTAAGGCATTTCTCAATACGTGCATTTATCAGTGCACTTTTGTGTTATTATTCCAAACTGTTAGTCATGTTTTGCCATTTGGAAACTTAACACGTCACCTGCAAAGGAACCTTAAACATCACTGCTTCTATCAATACTATGAAAAGCCTCTGCTGTTAAATTAATAGAATGTGTTGAAAAATGCCACTGGAGTCAGGCTGTGAGGTTAGGTAACCCTGATTCATTTCACAGCTCATAAAGAGTGTCACTGCACCGTTGAGTGTCCACCACGAATTTCCAACACCACTCTGCTTTATGCCTCTCTGTTATAAAAAAAAAACCTGCACACACTATGAAATAAATGTGATGACCAACGGAACCACTGCTAGGAAGTGAGGATTGATTTGATGGAGTCTCTTTCACCCTTCTGGTCTGCTGCAGACATGTGGAGGGGGGGGGGGCTGCTTGGATATGCATCACAAAGGCTTCCTGCAGTATTGATCTGCAGTGGGTTAAGGCAGTCTATCAGCAAATGTCCCTCTCTCTGGGAAAAACAATAGGAGATTAAAAACACACAGCTTGCCGGGCGGGAGGCTGCTGATGGGCCTTTATCTGGGCCCAAAGGTCACAGTGTACAGATATAATCCACTTTCACTTAACAGCTTCATTCAAGACACCTCACATGCAAATGGTGACATTTGAGAAACATTTTTTTCCCTGAGACCTCTTTTACAGAAAGGAAGTTAAAACCAGGAGACATTTCTTTTTTTCCAAACGAAGAAACAACTGTTTTGTATGACTTCAAGAGCTGCATGTTGTCTATCAATCATTTCAGTTTAATCCTGGGTCCTAAAACACAATTAAACTTAACAAATGAACCAAGGTAATTTATGTGTTTTAAATAATGTTTACATAAACAGTTAGCAAATGTTTAAAAATATGGAAAGGTTGAAGCAGAAATGTTAACATTTTATGTGTGCAACTGTTATGTAAAGCCAAAGATCTCCTACGGTTCACATTCTGTTGTTAGAAGTTCCCTCATCACATTCATGAAACAAAAAGGTTGTGTTTTATTGAAATTTGTAGACCAACCTTACCACATTAACTCAGAACGGTAACAACAAACATAACCATTAAAATCTGCTGCACTACCTTGTCGAAGAGTATTTCAGCATCAAAAATTAAAATTAAATTTGTTGGAAAATGTTTTAGGCCTGTATGTCAGTCAAATAAGCTAAAGTGAACATTACTTTAAACTACTATTTAGTCCAAACTTCAAAAATGTTTCTAAAACATGTTCAAAACTGTTTTTGTTTTTTTAAAAAAAAAGATAAACCAAATAACTTGTGATTAAAATTCAAGTTATTACAAACCACATGAGCCGAATGAACAGCGTGACACTGCAGTGAGGTCAACAGTGATCTTTAGGCTCGCTGAATTTGCGCTTCTTCTTGGCTACGGAGGCTGACGATTCCTGGCTGCTGAGGATGTCATACTGAGAAACCTGAAAACAGAAAACAGCAGAAGAATCATGCAGTTGACATTTAAAGAACCTTAACATCCCACTCAGAGCTGACTCATCGTGGAAACAAACAGGGAACCTACGCATTTTCCACTTCAAAACTCAGCCTAAATCTGAACATGACATCTTCATCTAAGTTCAAGTTCAGCTGCTTTATCATAAATCAAATAGACTTTTTATTTTTTATACTAAAATATAGTTTATGTGGAGACAAATTGTCTAACATATTTATTCTTTAACAGCTAGATAATGATTTGAAAGTTAAATCTATCAAAACATTTTCTAGACTTGTTAAACATTAAGGCATACTGCTTCAATGTGTCCATTTAAAGAGCATTATATTCAAGTTTATTAGGACCAACTACCATTACAATTTTTCAATCACAATAATATATTTTTTCTAAATATCAAGTCAGAGTTTTGAGAGTGATTTTCTGAGTTTATTACCGTTTTTTCCTTCACTGTTGCTGCCGGCTTGCTGTTCACAGTTAGGTTTGTTTCCTGCACACACAGAAACATGCTTTTAAAAGCCTTCTGAAATCTATTTCAATATGTACAAAGCACATTTGAAATAATAAACTTTTTTTTAAACTAAATTGTTGCTTTTTATGTACACACGTCAGTCACAACATTAATACCACTGACAGGTGAAGTGAATGCCATTAATTAGGTCAGAAAATATTCAACTGGGTAAATTCTGTCAACTTAAAATGATCTCAAATCAAACACAGCCCTAAAGGTGATGGTTGTTTCTGAAACTCCATGTTTCTGCAGCAGAACAGTGCACAGAAATGAAAGAACAATAAAAGGAAGGGGTTAATCCCATCCCAAAATGTACTAAATCCTACATTTGAATCAAACATGGTTCAAAAAGCTGATTTAAAGCTTCTGCATGGTTTAGACAAACCTTGTTCCCACCCCCCCCCCCCCCACACACACACGCACTCTATTATATGGTAAGCTGATTCAGAGTTCTACAGTTCGTACTCCAGTTCAAAAGGTGGCGATAATGTGCTGATCTGTCAACTGTTTGTTTGAAAGACAAGACTTTTGTGTATTTTCTCACCAGGTTTTTGACCCAATTTGAATGTCTCTGTAGTCCGTGAGTCACAAATTGCAAATAACAGCAAATCTTCTCTGCAAAACGAGTGTTCCTGTTGTGTTTCTCCTGCTTGTGATTAAACTCGTAGTACTTCTTTGTTGTGCTATCAGCACCTTCTTCTATCATATGTGTTGCGGTCAAATGTAGAGTAAAAATATAAATTGCCTTTAAGTAACACTAAGAACCTCCAAATTACCATGCTAGGTGCTTTCAATGTTGGGGCTGATTTGTATAAATGTTAAAAAAATTAATATAACAGATCTGTAGTTGTAATTATATATAAAACATGCCACTCAAAGGTTATAAATAATACTACACAAGCAGCCTTGTGATGTTCAAAAAATGTTTTTCTACATTAACAAAATATGTAGTCTTAAAAAACAACTTTGCTTTTTTTTTTTTACATTTTAGACACTGCAAACAGATTCTGTAACTCAGTCAGGCAAAGCTACCTCTTCAGACAGAAGTTGCTCCATGGTTTAGTTGTTAAAGTGGAGAGTTAAATCTGAGTTTTAACTGGTTAACTGACCGTTGTGGACTTGATTATTCGTCCACTCCTGGTCCTCTTCAGGCTCACGTCCATATCAGAGGCTTTCTTCACCAGAGTGTCCATCTGACAAAGGATAATGTAACCATAATGTAAGCAACTTTTAAACAGACTTAAAGTTGTCCTTTGCTGCTTTTCTGCACACACCCTAAAGTCATTCAGCATTTTTGAACTGCTGCAAGAACCTTGATCTCTCTGATTTCTGATGCCTTGTGTCTCAACAGTCTCATTTGTCCAGTTTCCACTCAAAAGGAATTAAAACGCATCAAGCTACAGTCTTATGGTAAAAGATAAAACATAAGAGAGGCCTTACATACAGCCACTTTAAATGATTTATTGCTCACAAAGGGCCGAAGGAGGCAGTGTGCATCATACATACCTCTGTGACTTCCTCACAGGTCCCATTCTGCTCATTACAGCTCATCTGGATCTCTTTAATTCACAAAAAGTGGACAGTTTTTAATTTATGTAGCCACTATTTATTTTAAAAAAATAAACCGACACACATTTTCCACCATAATACATGAAAAGCACAAAAATGACAATGTAAAGTCAAATATATAAGTAAAATTCATCATAAAGACTCCTTCAGAACAATTTAGGTCTTGATAAATAGAGGTTCTCAATCGACACAATTTATATGAGCCATTATTATAATCTCTGGCAAAAATAATTACTCTCATTCTAGGATCCTCATTCATATGTTTTATTTTGTAGCAAGAAAAAAAAAAGATATAAGACCAGACAAAACCCAGAATGTTTTTCTGGATAATTACCGGTGTTATCCAGGTCTCTGTTCTTGCTGTCAGGTTTCTCCACTTGTTTGGGAACCATACCCTAAATAGGAAGGTATGTTAATTGAACACATTTGAACATCTGAAAAGCACACTGACTACAACAATAGACTGTGGTGAAAGCTTGTTTAACAGGGCTGCCAACTCTTAAGCAACTGACACTTTTCACATGCCCGGTGATCATATGTCTAGTTTCTCAAGAGGCAAACAAGTTCCCAACAGATAATGTCACAGAAAAACACAAGTCAGAGTAGGCAGCAGTGTGTTAGTCTGTTTCTATCAGAATACTCTTTGAACTGCACAAGACAAGGAAATTAAATCAGACATTTGCACAAAATTATCACCTCAAACCACGTAAATAAACAAACAAAAAAAATCACCAGAAGCTTCAAACCCACTTTACACTGCAGACTAAAAACACTTCATGTCTGAGTTGTTACAGACCTGTGTTATGACATCATGCTCCTCGATCCTCATAACCCACTTCTCCTTCACAGAAACACTCTCCTCCACCTGCAGACAGTGAAGCAAAGCTGTGAAGCACCGGCTGCAGGAAACCTTGTTAACTATGAGGGCAATTTTCACAAATAAAAAATAAAAGCTTTTAAAACGATTGGTGCAGACGTGTGTGTGTGTGCGTTTTTCTCCAGTAATGTTATTTTAAACTTTTATATCCACATTCTGCTGCATCACCTGCTCCAGTCTCTGTTTCTCTGTGGCCATGTCAAACTTAACGCAGTGAAATGGGGTGGCCACCTCTCCCATGGCCAGTTTGACCGGTTCCTGCTCGAACTCCATTACGTCTCCTTCAGCCTCCCTAAAGCCTGGTGGCTGGTAGTCAGGAGGAGTGACTAGGAAAGAAAACAAAGAAATCATGTACACAAAGAAAATCAAACATGCTGAAATTGAAAAACTGAATGGCTTCTTTAAAAATCTAAATGTTTTTTCCACCAATGAGTGTACCATGTGATTTTATATTGTTGGGGGAAAAAAACCCCAACAGTTTATGTCTTCATCAACTAAAAAACCTAACCATAACCTAAACTAAGAACACCCATTAATGTGTAAATCTATGCTGAAGAAAAGGTTAAACCAAAGTTCCAAGTGGCTGTGTGCAAATACAAATAATTAATGATAAAAATAAAGCTATCAAAATGAAAAGAAAACAAAAGGCTTTAAAAATGGTGGACCAGGAAAAGGGATATATGGTTTATGTTTGTCTTACCATCATCATAGTAAGCCAGCTTCATGTTGAGGCAGACATTTTCTGGCAGCGGCCCCAGATTCTGCATCAGAGTGTAGAGCTTCCTCACCAGCAAGATGCTGGCTTTCTTAGGGTTTCCACATGACATTGTTGACAACTTTTGGTTGTTGTTGCTGATCAGAAAAACAAGAGGGGAAAAAAATTATAAAATAACACAAACCATCAGGGCAGAATTTTTTAAATGTGCCAGTCTATCACCTGAAAATAAAGCATGATAATACCTTTCAAAGTCCAAGTGTGCCCCATCTGTAGTGTACTGGATCCTAAACTGGTAATACTCAGTCACTATCTGAAACAGAAGAAAAGATTAGTTAAAATATATATGCTGTATTATATTTATTTACATTAACAGGTGTGCAATGGCATAAAATAGTCTGACTACTACCTGGGGGTTCTCTGGGTCCGTATAAATCTTTAAAAACAAAACACTAAAGTTAATTTTGCAAAGATGTAATCTCATATATTTGACACTGTCACTTTCTGAAACTCCTAAATTTAGGTACTCAAGAACCCGTATATATAAATAAATGTTAGCAATACTCACAGAGATTATAACGGTCCGCAGCTGGTGGGGAACAAAAGTATTAAAAACACAATTTAACCCCAATTTGAACACATACTGTACTGCATTAATCTTGTCTGATTCATAAAAACCTAACCAGGTTTAAAACACAAATGTTCTCAGGAAAAGGGTTAAACATGACTTACATATTTCTTCTGGATGGCATCAAAGCAACCCTGCATCCTAGAAATAAAACGTAAACAATTTTTTTCCCCCAACGTACAGAGTCATGCACATCACATCACAACCCAGGTAAAGACAGAGGTAATACAGAAACTAGATTAAAGAGAGCCACAGAAATTAATCCAGATTTATTCACCATAAAAAACATGAGGTGAATTCTTCTAATGTGTCAAATGTAAATGTTAATGTACAGTATATAATCTTAAATATAAGCTATAGTGTAGTTTACCACTGAAGTATCTGAAAGGCACCCAGACAGCTACGATCTCCTTTAAGGATCATCACTTGCTGATCTGTTAAAGAAGAATATTTCTAAGTAGTAAATGGAAACAATGCAGACAAATACAGTTTTATTTGTAATCTAACCTTCAACATATTTGCTCCCATAAGCTCTCCCTGGGAATATTCCCCTGAGGTACGTTATACCAGAAACTGCAATGGCCAGAAGCCTCTTTACGACGACGAGGGACTGTTGCTCGGTGCCAACCTCAGTAGGCAACAGCTGAGCAGTCTGCAAGAGTGAGACAAACTAATCTGACAAAGATGTGCTTACTTTTCTTGGTTACAGATCATATTACACTTGTGTACAGTTTCAACAAGTTGTTTAAAAATGTTTGAAAAAGACTTGGAGATGCACTAATCCACTTTTTGAAGTTTTAATCAATATCTGAGTTTAGATATCTGTCAATAAACAATATATTCTGATACCAAAAACACACCACTTACTAGAAGTGTGAAAAAAAAACCCCACAAATAATATAATAGTAATACCAAATATGTCTTACTTTTACCAAAACACAGATGCCTATTGCTCGCCACCGAAAGGCAAAGGTGGACAATAATGGTTTTGCCCTGATCTGTGTGTTCGTCTGTTACCCAAATACCCAATAAACCACTGAATGAATACTTTCAGAACGTATTCATTCATTGGTAAAAAGTACATAAAAAGTACATACATCAATAACTTTTGGAGTCAACAAGACCCAAGATGGCCACCACAGCCATCTGACATTAGAAAACACAAAAATGGCTACAGCTCAGTCAGTTTTACAAGTATTGTAAAACTGTGGTATTACAAGTAATACATTGTGGTAGTAGCTTAGAGTCATCCTCAAAATGTACTCTAAGCACTAACATTGTTTACAAGGTTTAACCAAAATGGCTGCATCTCCATCATTAAAGGCTGCGGGCAATATGTGTGTATAGTGTGTTGATCATAAACTTTGAATGTAAAATTCAAATTACAATATAAAATTATTATGAGGAAGAATGGCTGTAATGGAAATACTACAGGAAACCATTATAGCTCACCAGAAAAGGTACTCAAACTACAGTAGCAAACAAGCATTCAAACATCACATCATCAGTTAATAATACATTAATCTGCTAAATTCTGCAGAATACAACTTCTTTCCTGTAGTTTAACGTTGAAGAAAAGTTACAAGTCAACTGAAATTATCCGTTTAAGTAACTTTACCTGTGAAGTCCTCACTTGCTGTGCACATGCCATTCTTTGGTGGATGTAAAAAATAAAAATCTGCAAAAATAAAAACATTCTACATAAGAGAAGGGTCTTTAAAATCTAGTACCTTGATGTCTATATAGCATCCTTAGCTAGTTGACATGCTAGCTAGCTAACTTAAAACGTCCAGATCATTGAATGTTAGCAATAATTGTGTACAAATGTGGTAACAAGAAAGGTGTATTTCCAAAAATTACAGTGCACTCCCTTTACTGACAAACTTAAAAGGCAACTTGTAGAGTTTCGCTGCAACAATCATTACCGCGAACAAAGATCCTCTAGTTTTAGCCGAGACTTGAGCCGTTACTGTACGCTTCCCCTGCAACGGTCACTTACAAGAGGCCAATCACAGAGCAGGGAGCCTTTCACAGACAAAGGCAGAAAAATAACACCTACATCTAACAGTTATTGAACGTAGTGTTGTTTTGTTCAATCACAAATGTGGCACAACATTTTAATAATTCAAATCGTATATGTTCCGTCGGTTATATTATTTCTTTGTGTTGTTCTGGTACTTTGTGTTGATGCAGTGTAGCGCGGCCCCCGCATCGCCCCCAGCGGACATTTTATATATCCATTGGACGAAGCTCTGTCAATCACACAGTGTGTTGCAGTTAGTTGTATCCCATTGGCTCAATGAGGGTAAATCTAAGTTTCTATTGGCTAGAGTAGAAGTCCATTACAAATAGGACATCCCTCCTCCTCAATGACGTCACATCTTGTTACGCCATTTTTGTTGGGGAGCAGTCGTGCTTAGAAAATCAGGATTAGGTTCATAGCAGTTACGTCTGACGTGATCCCGTTTAATCAACCCTTCGAGTTGTCTTCGAGTTGGACAGCTTCTTGTCCGCCACACTCAGACAATGTCGTCGGAAAACCTTGACTCAGACACACAGGTGGACTACGAGGACGAAAAACAGGTGTGTTTCTTGGCTGCTAACTGCAAAACATGCTAACGAGAAAAGGCTAATATCAAATAGCACAAGAGTGAAGTGTTTTCTGAATGCTGACAGCAGCACAGACGTTCAAAATACGGCTCCCGAAAGACACTGATGAGACATGGATCAGCTTTTTTATGTGAATTGAAGTGGTTTGAGCATATGTGTCAGTGCATCCAGCCTGTATGTCATATTGGTTTTGTCCCTTGCCTTGAGTTATTGGTTGGAGTATACAGCAACTTGGGCCTATTTGGTTTGTACTAAAGGTGCTCTTAACATACTCTGGACATCTAGTCTCTAATGAAGACCGAATGTGCTTATTAAACTCACTGCTATTCAAAACAATAAAGATATCACCAGATGAATATGAAACAATGTTTTTGCCCTGAAGATGCAATTTCCAGACTCTTGAGTTTTTGGTTTTATTTATTTATTTTATCATTTATTCCCCTCCATATATGACTGTGACAACCAATTGAAAGATGTTTCTGCATCTGCTTGGAATTGGCATCAGCAAACATCAGTTGATTATAGGTATATTTCAGCATCTTCGGCAAGTCAAACTCTTAAGTTTACAACTTGTTTCAGACTGATCAAGTTATTATTATTTTTGCATTACTAGTGTAGACAGCCACAGTTAAGAAAATGGTCATAGAAGTGCAACTTTTTTTTGGAATATTGAAATTGTGC
>JAOXNZ010000054.1:4286569-4304259 GCA_028566095.1 Kryptolebias brasiliensis | reverse complement strand
TCTAGACAATAGTGCAATTGTGCAGAGCAACCCTCAAAGTACCTTCTCAGATCTTTACAATCAATGAAAACAACTTTTTGAATATGTTTAAATATTAGTTTACTAAAGTATTTGAATCTCCAGTGTTTTAGTGTTAACTGTCCAATAGATGCTAAAAAGTATATTCTGTTTTGCTTCTATAATGTACTCAGTCAGCGCAGCCTCAACTTGTTTTATAGTCACTCTTATCCTCCTGCTGAAGCAGTTGGGGCCCATTTACAGCTTTATCTATCTTAACATAACTTCTTAGGAATCTAGATGTCACAACCATCTGTGTGCACTGAGTGTGCATGTAAAATACAGCAGCTGCATCAGTTACAATCTATGCAAACAGTATATGTTCAGAAGTATTTCCTGATAAAAAAAACAAAAAGCGTTCTGTAGTGTTTTTAAAACAACAGTACTGCTTATGTAGTTCAATAAATTCTTGTTTATTCTTGTTCGGAGGCAAAGCAGGATTTTATATTTAAATGACAAACTTTTTAAGTTGTGGTGCACAAAGTCAAACAGATAATGTGATGTTTTACCTGCAGATGATGTAGCACAAACAGAAAAGTATGTAAACCTGTTTGTTTCCTTCAGCATAAAACAACCTTGCAGATAGTCGATACCAACAATTATTTTTTGCTACTTGAATTTGGACACAGAGTGTTCGTTATGCTCTCCCCTTTGCAAATTATGAAATCAAACATAAAGGTTACCCTGAATCATCCCGAATCGTGCAGTTTGGAAGCATTTTTACTTCAGTAGTTTTCCAGATATGTTGATATGAATTCTGAAATGCAGTTATGCACTCAATGTCAACAAAGCACTTTACCACTTTGGCTGTTTTCGAAGGTAAACAAACACGTGGTAGTTAGCACATGTTGACAAATTTGGCTTACAAATTTTATTTTAAGGACACAATAACCATCAATGAGAAAATAACTGCATTTTTAGTTTCTTACGTTATGGTTTTTGTTTTAACCTATTTTCCTGACATTGCAATAAGTGCTTGTTAATTTTTATGCTAATTTAAATTTGGCTATTTGTAATCCACACATTTTAG
The DNA here is from genome assembly GCA_028566095.1 of Kryptolebias brasiliensis. Taxonomy (NCBI): domain Eukaryota; kingdom Metazoa; phylum Chordata; class Actinopteri; order Cyprinodontiformes; family Rivulidae; genus Kryptolebias; species Kryptolebias brasiliensis. Next base: position 4,303,172 of record JAOXNZ010000054.1, on the reverse strand, counting down.
GTTAATAATGTTAAATAAATGACTGGTCGAAAAATACTAAAATTTGGGCCAGTTTCTTTCTGGTTTTCAGTATCTCAGCATGACGCTGCTGTCATTTTTTTGTCCTGCATTGTAAGAATTCTTTTGTTCTTTGTTAGAAATGGCCTCCAATTCTCTTCTATTTTCATTGCTTTCATTATGTCAGTGTTGTTGAACAATGAGGTGCATTGTTGAGGCGTGAACTGTAAAAGAAAAGCTTTGAAGCAAAGTTTAAAAATACTCGGAGATCAGAGGTCAAATGGCTCTCATTTATCTGCGGCTCAGTCTGAACCTTTGAACACTAAGCCTTTCTTGGTCAGTCGATACTTGACTGAGATCGAATTCTACCGAATTCTACCCACTGGGTGATGCGTCATGTCCCCCTCAAGACGAGTCATCTTGTCTTTTGAAACTTTATTCTTTGACTGATGACTGTAATGAACCATTAACTGATTCTTCATCCAGGTTGGCAGTTGCAGGGTGATTTTTGGCCTCTATAACTTTAGAACTGCTTGCGTTTGATTACCTCATGAGATCTTTGATCTGTCTGTGTGTAAACTCAGGTTTTATTGGATGCTTTTATTGGTTGTTTGGATGTTTTATCCTTCTACTGAACATTTAAGCTGAGCACAGTACTTGGTTGAATTTATGGCCAGACACATAAAACTGAAATTGCACAAAAATATATCTTCCAGACAGTTACAAATATACACAGATACCTACATTACGCACATATATGGCCTTTAAATTAATCAGTTTCTCCTCAGTTAAATATTGTTTGAATATAATATATTAAACCTTTTTTAGAAAATAGATGTTTGGACATTTATGTGTTTTCACATTGAAACTATTTCAGTATTGGTTGTACAACTAGTTTCAGAATATAATGTCACCAGCTTCAAAACAAATTTTTGTCTCGCTGGTGTGGATATATGTATTAAAATGTAGTTTTTAAAATTTAGTGCTGCTGGATTTGGTGTCAAAAGGAATACTGTAATTGTAGTTTTGAATAATTGCTCACTCTGCAGCTTTGTCCAGCTTCCTTTCAGAGGTTTAGTAACCAGTCATTTCTCAGCACACAGTGTTCTCCAGTGCAAATTGCTGGAGCTGCCTGGAGTCTTTGGCATCTTTCCATGTTTTGTTTTAGTCTGTTTATAAGACCAGCATTCTGACTGGAAGGAGCAGGATGTTCCCAGCAACGTTCCCAGCCAGTTAACCAACAGGAAGGAAGCATGATTTGATCTAAGAATAAACGCCAGGCCTCAACATTGTTTACAGTATGTAGCAATCCTCAGCTGTCCATAAATAATTATTTTTCCATCAAAACTCAGTATTTGTTTACATACTTCTGTATTTCAATGTGAATATTACTCACCCCTGTTTTGACTTTATAATGTACAGACTTTAAAGTGGATACGGAAGCAGGAAATAACATACTTGATGTCAAAAATAAAGTTGAAGAGTTTCTTCAAAAGTATGCAAACTTAAATTTTTTACATAAACTAGTTTGACTACAGGTGGCACAGCAGTGTAGTGGTTAGAGCTGTCGCCTCCCAGCAAGAAGGTTGTAGGTTCGAATTCCGGCCTGGGGCTTTCTGGGTGGAGTTTACATGTTCTCCCTGTGCACACGTGGGTCTGTATGCGGCCCTGCGATGGACTTACGACCTGTCCAGGGTGTCCCCCGCACAGTGACTGCTGGAGATAGGCACCAGCTCCCCGCGACCCGGAATGGAGAAGCGGTTAAAGAAAATGGATGGATGGATAGTTTGACTACGTATATGTTTTAAAAAGAGGTCAAAATGTAGTGCTGGCACTTCACTGACTGTACACTGTGCAGTGTTACCACCAGTTTGTTGTTTTGTTATTTTTGCAGTTATTTCACTGAGAATAATTTTAAAATATGGAGTCAATATGGAGTCAATGATAGCAGAGGGTTGGGTTTAAACGTTCACAGACAGCCTAATTCCTTGAAACTGTTCGCCGTAAACAAGCAGCAGCAACAACGTAAGAATGAAACTGAAATAAAATTTAAGATAACCAAAACTTTGGATGCTACTTTGTTTCAGTGTCTGTGTGTGATCAGACACACACACACAACTTTGTTCATGTTACAGTTTGGAACAGCAGCGTCAAAGCTTCCCAACATGTAATCGATCCACAGTCCTTTCATTTTTTAATGAAGCATTGTAGAGCTGTGTGTGTGTGTGTTGTCACATGGTCCTTCTGCTCCTATTTTGTTCTGTCTGGTGTTTTCTTTCTGAATGGGAGATTGATGAGTTGTCTGTACACTTTGTCCTGGGGGGTACAAAGCTTTGAGCTGCATGTGGTTGCTCCAGAGGCGAACTTGGGGGGACCCCTCCAAGCACTGGTACAGATGGCCCAGTGTATGTCACACAGACCTTGCAGTCAAACTGATGACAAAATCCTTTAAAATGAAAGCAACAGCAAAGTTTGATTCCTCAATCCTTAACTACAGATGCTGATCCCTCACTTTGTGCTCAGACTAAATGCTCAAATTTGGTCTTGGTTTAAAACTGTGGCTTTTGAAAAACCTGACTTCTGATCAGCTGTATTCAACCACTTGTTTCATCATAACCACCATAAAGGCTCTGACCACAATAAAAGAGGCTATAACTCTGCCAATTTTACAGTTATTAAGCTAAAGGTTGGTGTGGTAGTTGCTGAGGGTCATTCCCAACCTTTACTTCAAGTGTAACTGATTGTGACTGTTTTAAAAAGTTGAACGTTAACTATTGGAGTCAACTTTGTCTGTCTGTTTACAAAATATCTCATGAACCACAGGATGGATTTTAATGAAACTTTCAGTAAATAATCATTGGGTGTACATCTACAATTAATTACCTTTTAGAGTCAACCCAATGCAAAGTGGCCATCACAGCTAACTGACTTTTGTAAAATCATAAATGACTATAACTCAGTCAAGTTGTCAGCAAGAAATTTTACAAATATCATTCTACAATTTGGTGTGGTGGTAGCTGAAAGCCTCCACACAGGCTCTGAGCGTTAACACACCTTGCTTGAGGTCAGTCATCATGGCATTTACAAAGTATGACAGAAATGGCTTTAACTCCATCCCTTCTCATAATAAGATGATCTTAGTGTAAAACATTGGCGTGAAATGTGGCGAGTGATATGCATTCCTTCAAGGAATACTAGGTCTTTAACTCCAACCTGTTTTTGTAATGTTTCATGCTGATCGTTGATGAAATTGTTGTTAAGAAACTATGAAACAATAAAAGTGGGTGACAAACATCAGAAAAGCAGGTCATCCATGTAATTTTCAAGTTGCTGAACCCGTAAACTCATCTTATTGTGTTTTAAAAAGCACCGTAACTTAACAGCGAGTAACTCATGTTTTGCGCCTTTAATTGTCTTTTGCTGTTTCAGGGTCAATCTGTGACAGGCCCAGGCATGTTTTACCTAAGGACTCCAAGGTTTAATGTTGTTATGTTTGGCTGAACCATCAGGTGGGTGGGGGGTAAAAATGGACGGTGTCAGTTACAGCTTTTCGGACCCCTGCAAGTTCACCTTTTGTTTGGAAACTACATAACGGCTGAGCTGTGATGGTTTGTTGCTCTCATTTGTTGCCTTCTGTTGAGCTCACTGGGTCAAAAGTCATTGAACTCTAATGAATGGGATATTTTGTGGTAAAAAGGAGAAACAACAATGATGCTGATGGTCATCCTTTCATGTGGTCAATCTGAAAAGTTTATCATTAGGCTGTTAGTAACTCATATGACCGATTATTGTTTCGTCATGGCCATCGAGGAATGAATCATGCATCTTTGGATCACATGTTGTCCTTATTTTAGCTGTAGCACGCTACAGGAAAAGATGAAGAGATGATTTCATTGTCAGCAGGATAATTAAATCATCTTTCTTTCCTCAGCTGAAGCTGTGATCAGCACTTGGTCAGCAAAATGTGAGCACAAGCCTGTGGAAAATGAATCATGCCTGTGTATCTCTGGCGCCTGGGATCAGAAGTTGCTACCTAAGCACAACCACAAATTTAAGTTGGGCAGCAAAAATCTGGGCTGCAGGTGTGGATCAACAGGATGAGTCAAACCTTAATAATGGTATGTGCCATTTTGAAGTAAAGCTGTTTCTAGTCCTGTGGTGCTGTGGGTTAAACCTACTTTACCTTTAACAACAATGAAAGGCATTGAAATAAATGCCAGTGTATTTACCTCTGTAAAATTGATTCAGAATTGTAAAGTTCTGTTTGTTACCCAACCTGTCCAGAGTGTACCCTGCCTTTTGCACAATGACTGCTGGAGATAGGCACCAGCTTCTCACGTCCCTGCAAGGAAAAAGGAGTAAGGAAATGGATGAATGTTTGTTCCTTTTTTGTTGTAAATTCAAAGATGTTACTATTTATGAACATAAAATAATGTACGAGAATCAATGTCCCAATAAAACTTTCCCACAGTATATCCTAGGGAAACCAAAAGTTAATATAAAACATACAGAACAATAATATTGTGTAGGTGTTCAAGCTAGTGCACTCACTGTAAAGCTCAGGTATCAAATTTAGCATTCTGCTGGTGAATTTTTGGTAGCAGTTTGTGGAATAATTTTAAATTCAAACCAACCAGGTGTCACAATTAGAATTTAAGTATGTGCTTTCTTGGAAGAAAGCTTTTATTTAAAAGCTGATGCGCCTGTTGAGAATCAGTGTTGTGTCAAAACCCTTACTGTACGTAGAAAAATAAATCTCCATTAGTATAAGGAAACTGATGGTTTGAGCAACATCACCTGAAAATGATGAAGAAACTTGGGTCCATTCTTGTCTGACTAAATAAAATCAACTCCTTTATGAGAGCTATATTGGTATTAACCTTGCCTGGTAAAGGACTTTTCACCCTGGTAACCAAGCAAGCTGGTCTGGCAAATGTGACAAGAGTATGATGAGTATGATTCTTACTTTAATGTTGCTTTCCATACTACATTCAGGTAATTTGATGTATTACATTGCATTGCCCCCACCACATTATCCAGTGTTAAAAAGTTTTTTGTTATTCCAGTACAGATTTGTATTGTTTTCATCAGCAAAATCCTGTTTCATGTCCATAATTTGTGAACCTGCTTTGGCTCAAAGTTGTATCCTCTTATGAGTTTATTTGAGAACAGTGACTAGTGTATCACTGAGCTGCAACTGTTTCATATGGAACCCCTAAGAGGACGTTGGTGGAAAAAAAATGGTTGTCAACTCAAAACTGTAAGAAAATTGTCAGAAAATAGGCAAATGTTTTACTTGCGGTCTTACTGAAATTTGAGAATTTTCAACGAATAAGCCATGTAGCCATGTTTTGAGGGGCAAATATCTGAAAATTGCGGCCTTATTTTGTGTGCAGAGCTTGCAAAACTGTATTCTAGGCCATTTTGTAGCCCAACTCTGCCCACATTATATCTGCCTTGGTCCACTTTGGCAGTCCCTCCTCATGTTTATGATTGAAACTACTGGACCACACTTTTCAAACAAAGATAGGTAGATTTGGTTCAGTTTTTATTAAAATTTTCAAAACTCAACCAGCAAGTCTGTGAGCCTCTGCGACTCAAGTGAAGAAATTGAGAACCCCTGCAAACATTTTGAGACCTTTTGGAGACACCCACCTGAATGCCATTCAGCAACTAGTCGCAGCCCAGTGAGATATTACCTTTAGGGGCCTACCATTACGTCTTTGACCTTATGTTACTCTGCTGCTCCAGATCATGGCTTGGTGTTGTTCATTTACCTACAGTTGAGCACAATCTTCCCAGAGTTATAATCTACAGAATGATAACAGGTTGTGATGAGTGTTTTACGGAACAAATGAAATTATTGTTTTTGGTGCATGGTTCCCGAGAGCCTAGCTGTATACCTATGAAAAAAACAATAATTAGAGGCTTCTCTATAAGATTTGCTATTGTTTTGTCTGAAGGTCTGTCTGTGAATTTGGGTCAGGGCTGCAGTCTTTCATCCTCCCCCCATAGATAACGATACAGGGGATTACCACAGAGACAAAATAAGAGCGCAGCAGATATCCACAGAAACAAAGGGGCCTTCCAGCTCAAGGCCCTGTTGCCTTCATGTTACCAAAAATCTGTTTGGCAAACTGTTGATTCTTTGTACTGTTAGTCATTTCAAGCAGACAAAGACAGGATTGCTCATTGTTTTGCAGAAAACAGAATTTGACAAGATAATCCACTCAGATTCTGCCATGAATGCTGACCAGTTGTGTTTTAAAATGATATATTTTGTAATGTCTGGTTGTGGTTTAATCCAATGCTAGTTTATCTTAATCCTTCTCTGATAGAATTCAATCAAAGTTCTTTTAAATCAGAAAAGAGGTTTAGTTGTTTAGCAAAAGATCAAACGTGTGCATAAACATCCTCCGGCCTGGAGAATAAAGGCTGCCAGTGTTTTCCTTGTTGCAAACCAATCTAACAAAAATACAAGACAATTTATAAATCAATCCTACAAACCAGCCTAGAGTCACAAGTGTAGCCAAAATGTGGTGCATCTTGTTCCTCTTTGCAGTAAAATAATATTTATGAACCACAATGTTGTATGGGGCAGCATGTTCTTTCACAACTACAAAAACACACAGAGTAGTTTATCCTAACTTAATCCCTGCTGATGATCCGCAGGAGAGTGTCACATGTGTGTAAATCCACAGATGAAAATAATCCTCAACAAGTGCTTTGTTTACTATTGTTTTACAAGCATTTCCTAAACTTCACAATTGGAAAAAACATGTGTTTACTAACCATGGTTCAAAAAATTTCAGAGTGTCCTACTTGAAGGAATAGTCTAGACATTTCTGAAGTGATATTCTCTCAAATAGTTATCAGTAGTTAGTATTTTATCAGCTGTGACATCAGTCATAGAACATGGAGTATGGAGAAAAGGGCAAAAGTCTTTGTCCAGGCTAAGCTAATGGCTAGCCGAACGAGGGCCCATGTTTTATGGTTGTTCAAATTTATTTCTCAGAAACAACATGTGCAAGAATGCTCTGTTAGCTAATAAAACTTCTATGCTTTTGCCTGGCACTGATGGTTAAGTTTGTAGTTGTTTTCTCAATTAACCAATGTCTGTCTTACTATGCCAATACTTGTGTGAGCATAGACTGTTATATGCCAATGGGGCTGAAGCTGCCTAATGTATCAGTCCACTGAAAGTTGAGTAAATCTTTGGACTGACTAGATGTGCTGATGAGGCAGACTGAGACATTCAGCAGTCTCTCAGCACCATAGGCATATAGCAGTCTTTGCTCACTCAAACATTCGCATAGTAACACAAAATTGTTTGTCTGAGATAACACTGACAAACTAAACAAACTGTCATGCAAAAGTATGGAGGTTTATTATGTAGCGTTCTTTCACACTGGTATGTTGTTTTGGAGAAGGACCTGTTTTATAAGCCTGAAAAATGATAAAAAACAGGCTCTCGTTTGGTAATCCATTAGCCTCGCCTGGACGAGGAACTCTGGCCTTTTCTCCATGATTTATGACAGATGTCACAGCTGATTAGGGACTAACTACTGATAATTTGACAGAAAATCACTTCAAAAATGACTACACTATCCCTTCAATCCTGGTCAGTTACCCTAACATGCATGATTTTGTAGCGTGGGAGAGAACCCACTAGAAAACCCACACATACACAGGGACAACATGCAAACTTCACACAGAAATGTTGAGATTCTAACCAGACATCTTTTTTCTTCAAGGTGACCATGCTAACTACTATAGCATTGTGCAGCCCCAACACACTACACTTCTTCTTCTTATTATTCTAAATTACTTAACATACAATGAGTTGCATTTATGTTTGCATTGTATGGAATCATTATTTCATACGCACCTCAGAGGCTGAACACGTGGTTTGACTATGATATAAAAATTTTCTGTTACTCAAAGTGAAAGCATATCAGCACTTATCTTATCAGCACAACTAAAGTGGGATCAAACTCCCTGGGAAATTACTGTGTGGGTGGTTACTCTATGTTGAGGAAATGTTTAAAGGACTTATGATACATTAGCATCAGTCATCTACCTGAATTGTCACGTGCAGCTCAAAGGTGGGCTATAAGGTTTATCTTGCTTTTGTCTGTGTGCATGCATGCGTGTGCGTGCATGTGTTTGTTTTTAAAGTTTTCAAAATATTTTATGCTAACAATACATCAGTCGGCAGATTTGAATGAAACTCAAAAGGTAATCATTGGATGTACAGAACCTTTGGAATCAATCCATATAAAGATGGCTGCCACAACTAATTAAGTTATGTTTTTCTTAGACCCGTAACTTTCTTAGTAAAACAAGCAGTAAAACACACCTGTGTTATTCACTGATGCACCTGTCTGGTTCATTTAATTTTCTTTCTAATCCGTTTCTTGAAAAAAGAAACCTGAACTGTCAGGTGCTTTCAGGTGTACAGCAGCATGAAATGAACATATAGTAAATGAATGTACAGTGTTTGCCATGGGCTACAGCATGTCATCTGATCAGAGTGTTTGTGCAGGAGCGTTTGTTTGCTCTCCATCTGCCTGATCCAACAAGTGTGTTAATGTGACAGAAGGATTTCTTTAACACCCATGTTTTTATGAAGCACATGACAATGATCCTGATCAGCTGATGGGAGGACTGGTGGACCTTGCTTTTTGTTCATTAAAATTATAGAAAAGAAACCTAAAAAACATCAGAATATTGAGAAGTTTACTTTAAAAGGTACATATAAGGAACTTATTGTGTCTGGATCCAGATCATACTGGCCTTGGGATGTGCGCTGTTCTTTCCTTGTTATTTAATATTTCCGAGTACATTCTGTTCGGTTTGTTATCACGTGTAGTTATTCCTGGATTGAGGAACAGGTTAGTCAAGAAAACTAAAATGGATTAGGTAGAAGAGGTGACACATAACCCCATTCTTAGGAAAACTCAGCAGGATGAATTTCAACATGACACCACTATTAGGACAAGTACACCAGTCACAAGATTTAGCCTGAAATAGAAAACAGCATCTTGGATTATGTTTTTGCATCCCATCCTGTTGGATCTAATTCTTGTCTTTCATATAAAAGATAAATACAATACAATCGTAACATTGTAAAATAAATAAAAAGTTATTGCTTGACCTCAAAATAACCAGGGTTCTAGTGAAAAAAAAGACCCTTTTTGTTCACCGAGAATTTAATCTAAACTAATGTCTCTGGTTGCGTCTCCTTCTGTGAATGATGATGGCTCCAACACGTGAACTTTTACAGCACAATGCTTTTTTTTTTATAACAGAGCTCACACTTCCTGAGGATCTCCTGATAAAGTCAATTAGATCAGCACAGGGCCTCTTAGTTCCTGTAGAAATAGTGGGATTACCCTAACCCTTATGCCTACTGAAACTCCTTGGCCTTTAGTTTGAAATTGCAAAATGTAGTGGTTAAAATGCTTGATGGTTAAAAGAAATGATTAAAATATTCCATTGCAACATGAAACACCCCTTCAACAAGCTGAGATGCCATCAACTGTTGCTGATTCTTTTCATCACTAAGCCCACATAGATGGGCACAGCGATGAAGAGTGTTTTAAGGGTTAGAAAGCTGTGCTCCTTCACCTTTGTTTTTACATCACCTGTGAACATGCAAATTGTAGGGCTAGATCTAAAAAGTAATGGGTAATAGTGCAAAATGGTACGAAATGGGATTTGGCCAATTGATTCTCTCTACTTCCACAGGAAGTTAGAGGCCACGTGCTGCCAATCTAGTTGACTTGAATAGGTGGCCATCAGGAAGACGTAAATCTAAATTCTACCTTAATGCTTCTGCATTTTACCTTAGTTTTGTTAAGTAAACAATGAGAGTAATAAGTAAGTAAGTAAAGTTTAGTCATTTAACACCTTTCATAGATATAAATTCACAAAATGCTTCACAACAAAAGAAATAAAATTGTAAAATATATAGCCATATATATATATATATATAAACATCCAAGCACATATAAAAGCATAAAAGTATACAAGTAAAATAGGACATAGAGCACAACAAAATATCTAAAAAGCCATACATCTAACTAAAAGCAAATAAATCTAGTTTTGGCCAAAATGGTTTGAGGAAAGTTTATTTTTTTCATGTCATGATAAGTAGAAGAATGTGTACCTCTTCATTTTTTTAATAAAACAAATCAACTGGACTTCTATTCTGTAGATGAAGATGTTTTGCTTCCAATCCGGAGAGTTTTATTCATTCAAATCTGGAGACTGTGGAGACCCAAGCTTTAAATTCTCCTGGACAATTCTGCTTTTACACAAGCTAAAGTCACATGCAGATTGAGTTCACTCCCTTTTCACCTGAGGGTCATTAGAGTCTGATTCACACCTTCATGCATGTGACCAAAACATCTCTCTTGTGAGCCAGGCAAACAAGGACCCTAACATTTCTCAGGTGGGAGGGGAGTTAGATTAATCTGCACATCAATTTAGCTGCATAAACAGAGCATTGCATGCAAATTTGAATGAATAAAGTCTTCAAGTACAGAACAGAAGTCCAGTTGCTTTATTTTTAAAAACATTTTTTTTATGTCCTGGATAACTGAGAATCTACACCAGCACTTGTCTTCATTACATATGTGTGGTTTTATGATACTGAAATTTACTTTACACACAGGAAACTGACTATATTTAACTAAATGTGTGTTTCTGGAAACAAAGTATTAACAACATGCTCCCACCCTTACTGCAAACACGTTGGTTAAACATTCATTTTCACTTCGTTATCCCATCCCCCCACAGTGATGATATCATTACTTCATCCACCAGATGGTCAACATGCAATAATCTGGCTCATGTTGCACCAAAAAGCTGTATTTTGTTGTTTGGTTGCTGCTGAGTCAGAAATTATTTTTCTGATAACTCTTTGATATGATATCTGTGCTCTGTGAGAATGAACTGCTGTTGTCAGTGTGCTCGAGCTGGAATTTGCTGCGTGCAGCATTTTGTGTTTTGAATTACCCCTACTTCTCATGAGAACAGGCCCCTGGAAGAAAGTCACTAATGATTCATTCATACAACAAACATGCAGGCAGGGAGGATCAGGGCCAGTCACACGTTAGCTGCATTAATGAGGAGGTTATCGGGAAACTTAAAAAAAGTAATTGCCTTTTCTGTGATAATGCTGATAAGTACTGAATAACTGCTGACATTTGCAAAAGAAACTAAAACTAAGTTGTTAAAGTTGAAATAAGCAGAACAGATGCTAAAATGAGCACAACAGAGGCTACATGAGGAGAACACAAGCTAAAAACTAAAAGGAGCAAAACAGTAGCTAAAAGCCAAAAGGAGCAGAATGTTAGCTAAAAGTAGCAAACCAAAAGCTAAACACTACTACTACTGTATTTATAAAAGAAACTTTATAAACAAGCACAACTGCAAAAAAGGGCTGTACATGTAAAATAAAAGAACATTCTAAAAGAAGAATCAAAGAACAAGTTAAAATTAGCTAAACTGTAGGTAACGTTAGGAATTCAGTAACTAAAAACCCCCCAAACAGAGAATGGTAGCTAAAAGTAGCAAAATGGTAGCTAAAAAGCTAAAAATAAAAATAAAGATAGCACAAGAAGATGAAAACAGCAAATATGGTGAAGCAGTTCTGAAATAGAAAAATGTTTTGAAGGAATTGAAGAGATCTCTATGTATTTCTATGGGGAAGTTTATTTGGAAATATTTAGAAAATATAAAAGTTACAAATACCAAAACTTTTAGTGCACTATTCTTGACTGAGCTGAATGTTTAGATACATGACCAGTTAAAATAGCACAAAGTGTGGTGAAATCTTTTGATTGCAAAACACGAACAGACAAAACTAGAAACAGAAAATAGTGTGAATGCTGACTCATTGGATGACCATAATAGTGTACTTTCCAAATCAATTTTAGGGTTAACGTACGTGTCCACAAACCATAAAAGACTGATTTATTTCAAAGACTAACGTGTTTGATTCTCAACCAAGTTCAATATTCCAAAAAAAAAGAAAAAATTCAACAAAAAAAGCAAACAGAAACAGCTTTATACTGGATGTCCTCCTCTGTGTTGGTGGTTGGACTCCAGAAGGTCAACGAGCCCTCAGTACCTGCAGCTAAAACATTCCAGTTACAGAAACTACACAATGTTCCCACGATGAAACATGAGAGGCGTGAGACACGGACAGAACAGTTGGCAGAGAACATTCTCACGTGAAGACATGATGCAACCTTTGATGATTAATGATTGAGATAAGAGTTTCTGGTCAGTGACAGTGGGAGATCAAGGGCAGCCAAAGAGTGTCAAGGAGAAAAGCTTGGTGGAACTGCCTCCTTATGCTGACAAATATCTGGGCATTTGTTTAAACATTAAAATTAAAGGCCCAGCATTTCTTGAAGGAATGCATGTCATCAGCCAACAGTTATGGGAGTGTTTTAACCTCGAAAATAACTTCATGTGTAAACTCTTCCGATCTTGCAAAATGTTTTACTCAGAGTATTTGTTTTGAATGACTCCCAGCAACTACCATGCCAAATTTTAGCTCAGTTGACTGAGTTACAGGTATTTTTGTGTTGACCAATGCTGATTAGCTGTGGCAGCCATATTATATAGGATTTCTCTAAGAGTTAGTTAGTTGTAAATGTACATCCAATTTTTGGTTTCTGAGAGTTTTCTTAAAATCTGTTGAGTGACAAATCGGACTAATAGGGTTGACTTTAACAGTTAATGCCAAAGTTTTATACAAAAGTATTGCACATTGGGTAGTGCTCAAAGTATGTGTTGGCAGTGATGTTCAGGTACTACCACACCAGGTTTGAGCTCAATATTTGTAAAACTGGCTGAGCTATAACAATTTTGGTGTTTCATAAGGGCAGTTGGCTGTAACGGCCATCTTGAATTGGGTTGACTTCAACAGTTAGTCAGCTGTAGATGTACACCCAGTGGTTATTTTTGGAGCTTTTCGTTGAAATCTGACAAGTTGACTTCAACTAGTTAGTGGCAAAGTGTTAAACAGAGATCTCACATAATCAGTTAGTGCTCAGAATATATGTTGGGAATGACTCTCAGCTACTAGCACTCCGATTTTAGCTGAATATCTGTAAATTTGGCCAAGTTATAGCCATTTTGTGTTTGATAAGGTTGACACACACAGACATGGGCAAAAACATTGTGACCTTTCACCTTTTGGCAGCGGGCAATAAACACTCTTTTACTCCTAGAAAATGTGTCTCAAAAGCTTTGTGGACCTCTGATTTCCTAAATATTATGCTTTTATTTGTAACTCTAAGTAATATGTTTCATCTTCTACCTTTAATTCAGATCCACTTCTTCTTCATGTCAAACTTCAGAGTCTGTCAGCACTTCAGTTTATGTAAATCAGATGAATAGCTTCACAGAGCTGCTAAAGCCAGACTAATCTAAATACTGGTTAATATTTTAACTCTTTTACATCTCATGCGGTGTGTTCTATCTATTTTCCCCTTTTTAATAATTGTTATGAGTTCATTATGTTATAGATCCCAAAGATTGTTGTATTTTTACAGATATATCCAATCTAGAAATTTGCAGATCTTGCAGTTTCATATGACTGTTCTTTGGCCCTGGATTTGGACCCTGGCAGGTCACATGTAAGCTGCTTGAACTGCACATGGTTTGAGTGGGAATAACTCAGTGATCTGTAGCATTTTAAGGCTACACTTAGATTGAAAATTCCCCTCTCAGCCCAGAAAAACAAGAGCTTAGTGCAAAGGAATGCAGAAAGCCCTTCAGTGGACCCTGAAGAGGCTCCACAGCTCATAACAACAGAAAAAAGGAGCACTGACGTGTTTCTCTGCATGAGTTTGGAGTCTTCTTTATACTTATGGATCATGGTCTCTGGTCATCGCCTGCCACCAAAGACAAAAGGGTGATAATGCTTTTGCCTGTGTGGGTTTGTTTTTCTGCCTTAGCAAAATCTCCCATGATCCCTTGGACAGATTTCTGTGAAGCTCTCAGAACGTAATCACTGGATGTAGATCTACATCTGAGTAACCATTTGGAGTCAACCCCATTCAAGATGGCTGCCACAGCTAAGTGACCTTAGCGAACACAGAAAAGGCTGTACCTCTGATCGTACTTGCTGTAACACAACTTGGCCTTCTGTGGTTTCATGTTTTCCTTTTAGTTTGAAGTTATAACGAGAAATGAAATGTTTTTAACAACACCCACAGAAAAATTTCCAGTCCTCATCTGTTGACTTCTAAAGTATTTTCTGTGAGTCGTTGGCCATTTTCTACATCCCACATGTATGCTGTATCAAACTTAATTAAAGGCCCTGACACTGGAGTTTGCGGATGGGGAAATACACGTCTCTGTTTTGACTGCCTCTCCTTGCATTCCTTCATCCACCCACACAGTTGGTTTCATATTGCAGCTTCAGAATCAGAATCACACTCCCACACAAGTTGCAGTCTTTATCTCTAGTGGTTCAAAATTAACATTTAAAAAAAAATGAAACTCACCCCCTTTAGGGTTGGGGAGCCCCCATGAACTACTTTTGACTTCATCAAAGAAAAACAGTCTGTGTGACCAATGTTTACTTCTCAGTCTGGATGAGAAGTGAAGTGTTTGTTGTACTTCTGATTGAAATACAGAAAATCTGCATCAAAAATGTCAGTGGACTGAAGAATTTTGTGTTCCCATTCATTGTGAGAGTTTGTAGGTCAGCTTCTGTATGTGGTAAATATTTCTAATTGTTTTCAGGTCAGTTTGCATCTGTTCCTTTTCTTTAAAATCAAAACAGATGAATGTCGTGTTTGGTTTTAATCAGTATTTTTGTGTTTTCTGCAGGCTGTGTCAGACACGGTGAAGGAGCTTGTTGGTCTGCTGAGGCTAACTTTTAATTAGTTTTTTTTGACATAAATATTTATTTAAAAACGTCTGTCTCTCTTAACAAAACATCCGTACCTGGGCTGTAACTTTATATCACCTGATAGTTCTTTTCAGTCATAAAACCATAAAAATTTGTTTTCCATGCCGACAGAGTCTCTAATACTTCCAGAGAACAGGACATGAATGCAAATAAAATTAGACTCTGACTGAACCTGAATATTTCTGACCAATGTTGGTTTAAATGTTGGATGAGTAGAAGTTTGTAGTTGTAGTTACTCTATTGCACACATTATGTCCGGCACCATACATCTGTATTGTTTTGTCAATTGGCCAATATTTATAGATAAAAACTGTGTTTTACAGTTTACAAAAGGCATTTGTGTTTATTGTGTTGAACAAGCTTGAGCAAAGTACCAAAATCAAATGGATATTTTGCGTCCTAGTAGTCCCTGAGATATGAATATAAATTGTCTAAATGCTGATAAAAGCAAATTATCAACCATGTTAATAAATGTTTGCTCCTTGTTTGGCTTGTAGCCACTGGTCAACGGGAATGCACAGTCAAGAAATTATCAGTTAAATCCATAGTGTTCTTTTTATTTAGTTATGTTTTTAATGGCAGTGACCAAAATGCTAAACTAGAGTTTTCAAATTGTGATTCCACAAAACAGTGATGGGCAACATAAAGCTTAGGTACATCTTCAACTTACAGTCTGCACACACACCATATCTGCAGCAACCTTCAACTTCTTCTTTCTTCCATATTTCTATGTACAGGTTCAATCAGCCAATACAGTTCCCAAGCCAGAGATGATCTTATCAACAGAGAAGCAGGAAAAGGTGTACATAAAACCCATTTGCGCATTTGTATGTGAACCTGAAAGGATTTTGTATGCCAATTTCCTTCCTTGAACAGTTGAGAAGACTTTTTTGTGGCAGAACTGGTTTGTAAAGGTTGTTAAAGACAGTTTTCTTCAATATGAAAACCTTCCAGACAAACTGAAATTCATTTTAATGAACGTTGTTGGAACCTTTGTTCTCAATCCTCCTTAATGATGTTTAAAGGGATGATGAACAAGATTTTTTAAAAGCAAACGTGTGATTTCCTAACCACGAGTCAGGCGATCATGTGACCCTTAACCTGCTTACAGCCATTAAAATTCCTCTGTGTTGTGCTGTGGGCAGGTGATTCATTTGGATTACTTTGATGATGATATTGTTAACCTTTGTTCACACTTTGGTTAACTATCCTGTCTCTCTGTAGGATTCACCATCGAAGGGCGATCCAGCCAACAGGAAATGGATGACCTCAGAGTTGAATGACATTCATTCCGAAATCTTTGCTTTAGGTTTCAGATCCTCATGATGTTTGTGTCTCAGCACAAGCTAAACTAACGTGCAGAGTTTAAATTTCCTTCCTTGTTCCTGCTAGCTTGTTTCCCTATCAGTTCTCAGAAATATGTAGCTTCCTATTAACACTGAGACCTGGTTTCTGCTTTTAAACACAAATAGGTAGACACCTGTTTTCTTGTTTCCGGACATTTATTTCCTTCTTTTAAGTCTATTTGCATTACCACATTGAACCAGGATGTCCTGTATGACATAACATCCATCCATCCATTTTTTTCCCTGCTTTTTCCATTCCGGGTCGCGGGGAGCCGGTGCCTATCTCCAGCAGTCACTGTGCGAGAGGCGGGGGACACCC
>JAOXNZ010000054.1:4246019-4266112 GCA_028566095.1 Kryptolebias brasiliensis | reverse complement strand
ACAGGCTCACGTGGATTGGACTAAGTAACAAGACGATCACAAGTCAGTGGACATGGGTGGATTAAACATTTTCAAATCATTACAGGAAACATGGAGGGAAAAAACAAACATTTGAACTCTAAAATGAAGGTTAATTTTACTGAACTATTTAGTTTGATCTAAATGTATCAGAAAATTAGGTTTGCAAAAACCAAATTGTTTAATTTATTTTCTTTTCATGACAGTAGTTTCTCACAAAACATAACTGACAAACCCCATTAATACAAAGAATGAAAATAAATAAAGTGATTATCGTGTTGCATTGACAACAAAGCAACCAGCAGAGTTTCAGAATTAAACAGACAAAGACTTCATTCATATCTACATGAATTTGGCTCATGGAAATCAAATGTTGCTGGTGTAGATTCTCAGTCATTCAGGACATAATAAATCCAAAAACAGCAAAACGTCTTCAGCTACAGAATAGAAGTCCAGTTGTTTTTGGTTTTTACCCATTTTTGGATAAATCCAATGCTATTACAATTTTTATTACACCATCAGCCTCTGTTATTTAATAAGTTTATTTTCTGAATGACAATTATTAACTATGATGGTTTAGTCTCCACTCTATTGAGCTTTATACTTCACTGTTACTGTAAATCTTTCTTGTGCAAACACAAGAGGTTTGTACTTTGGAAAGTAAGATCTGAAGACATTTACTGCATTTTAATTTGCAAACAGTCCTACATTTTCTGCTCTTCTGACCAAGGATGGTGCTTCTACTTGGACAGTTGCATTAATAAATACTTTACAAACAGTTTACATTTTAGTCTTCACTCAGCATAATAATTCCAAGGTTGGGGAATAAAACCCAACATTTAAATCATAATTAACAACTTAATATTTTACTCTTCAGAGGTTTAGTAATTAGAGGTGTTTATACATGCAATATTAATAGCTTTTAATTGATAGTAATAAAATAACATTGCTTGAGCCATGGGAGAAATAGTCTTTAGGACTTTAGGACAGCAGTGTTTTCTTCAGGGGTCGAGTGCTGGCAACCTGTCAGAGGTTTATCTTGCAGACCTTCAGCTCAGTGCATGATATGGAAATGTTCTCCCAAGACCTTGCTCAGAATTAGAAGTTAACGATGTAGATAAATGAGTCTATTAATATTCTGCTGCCTTGCTCTGTGCCTGTCAGGCCCAAATGAAGCATTGTGATGTTTTTATTATATGGAAGACTGTAGGAAAAATCATAACGCAAATATTCTGTTTCCAGTTGTCTGTTAGGGTACACTACCTTTACATAATTTGATATTTGGTAGTATTAGACTATACAAACTTTGACATGTCTTTTTTGTGAGCTCTAAAAGAGTTAGGTTTGACATCAGAATAACAAACCTTGTGACTGCAGCCAGACTGTTTTGTTGTTTTCTCTGTATCTCTGTACTAGTGTAGAGGAAAAAGCCTTTAGTTTTGCCCTAAAATAATAAAATGATTGTAAAGTGTTGCTTAGAGATGATAAATAGGTTGAGAAGGAAAGAAAAGACTGTGTTTTTAAACAGCAGAACAACAGAGGATTTACTTTTTTTTCCAACGTTTTTTTTTTTTCAATTTAAAGCCTACAAATGCACTAAAGAAAAAAATTTCTTGTGATTTGGGTTGGAAATTATTTAAAGGAACTGCAGGACCCAAAACATCTTATTCAGAGCTTGAACAGCACAGATTCAATGTAAAGTAAATGTAAAACATAAAATATACTAAAATCAATGCATGCATAAACATTTTGAGCTAAATAATTAGCCCTTCAGTTAAGATAAATAAAAGCCTTGTTTATTCTTTTAAATGATAAAATAACACTAAATGCTTAACTCAAAGTATTTTAAGCTTAGTAGTATTTATACTGTGTACAGGACAAACACCATTACAAATAAATATAATTTGTATCCTAAAAAGAACATTTAAAAAGTCAGAGCATTAGAATAATTAGACCTGTTTTAAAAGGATTTTTAGCACAGCGAGAGTTGCAGCATGAAAGACTCTTTAACTTTAATATATTTTGCCAACTTTATCATCAAAAATCAATAATGATACTTGTGACTCTAAATGAATTAATTATATTGTTTTTGAATATCATGTATAATGAAAATATAGTATTTATTCTGCCCGCTAACTGTCATACCAAAGTTTTAAACAAAGATACCACTTGTTCTGTTAGCGATCAGAGTATCTTTGCTCAAATTCTGTAAAAATAACTGAGTTGTAACTATTTTTATGTTTTCTAAGGTCTATTAGTTGTGGCATCCATCTTGAATTGGGTTGATTACAGAAGTTCATCAGTTGTAGATGTACAACCAATGACAAATGAACACATGCACAATTACATGATCATCCATCGCTATGAAAGGCAGGCAATAAAGAAGGTGCTATAAATGTCTACGACATTGTCTACTGGACAAATACGCAGAAAAAATAGTCAAAAAGTAAATGTGATATTCTCTTGAAATCGTTGCATCCCCAGTAAAATGCTTTAGTTTCCCTTAATTCGCCTTATTTAAAAAGATGTTCTAAAACCATATTGAGCAGAAATGGATAGGTTTGGATTGCCATTATTGTAGTGGCAGCATATTTCCATTTTTATGTTTGTATTTAATGATACTTGAATGTGCTGTGGGTATGAACAACAGTTAAATGTGCCAAATGGACAGAAAACCTGAAGTTTTTAATCAGTTTGATATTCATTTCTGCCTGATTATATTATAAATATTTTACTGTGCCCTTTCCACATTTCCAGAGTGATTTGATAGACAGTTGGCCATTTCATTTATTTAAAAGGAACCCATTTTATGCATTATGGATTTTAAATTAAGAGAAAATGATTAGAATTCAGAGATGGTCGCCATCACCTCAGCTTCAGAGGAAAACTTAAACACACGCTTGAGATGGCTGTAGAACTAATGAAAGTTGGCTGAAATGTTTTAAATAAAAAATAAATGTAAGTGGGAGTAATTATGGCAAAAAATTGAACATCTAAAGGCTGGAACACGATTCCGCGTAGCAGAACTGGACTCTTAAATGCTGTTCCAAACATATCAATAAACTGATAAGTAACCAGATCTTGACAAGGAATAGTTCAACATGTCTAACTGAGTGGTCACATGGCTTGATATTCAAATGGCATAGTTAAGCCCAGGGTTTATACAAAATACAAATCTGCATTTAAGATACATGTAATTATGTTCTTTATGTGGGTACAAGAGAAAGTCTTATGACACAGATTAGTTTTGCTTTTTTAAACACAAAGTAAGTTGCAGAGACTTTGCATTTAAAATCTGTCTGCTTTGTTCTACAGACTGTGATCCTTTGGTACATCCCTTTATTGAACATAGTATTAAACATTGTTCATGGTTTTGTGTGTGTGTGTGTGTTAAATGGCTTGTCATGTTTGAAAAGGACAAACTGTGTTAATCACTTCTTGTTGAACCCCTGTAAGACCCTCCCAGCTTCAGTAAACTTTCAACCAGTTAAGTTCTGACCCATGGATGTTGCCATCTCTAAAGTGTTAGGGTTAGGGGTTGGCTGCTGCAGCTTTGGGGAAAAAGAAATGGACTATTTTGTGCATGCTGTCTTTCTGAATGATACATATGTGATCATTTAGATGATGAACATGACTAGGTTAGAGTTAACTGTTCTAGAATTTTATTTCCAAACCAATCAAATTATTCCCTGTCACAATAAAAACTTCTGAGTTGCAGTTGTAAATAAAAGGCAAACCAAATCATACAGTTTTGTTCTGCATGTTCTGCAAATAGTTTAAAGAACTTTACTCCGTTAACCTCAAAAAGTAGTTACATTAAGAACTAGAATCAGTCAGAGAGCACAAACCTCCGCCAAGGCCACAGTATGATTAAAAAAATAGTGTGATCCAGATCATCAGAATTTAATATATTGTTTTTTTGTGACAACCCCAACATTTCCTGAACATTTCATCCAAATCTGTTCATTAGTTTTTACCTGATCTTTGCTGACAGACAGGCAAACAAACCAACGAACACAGCTGAAACCATAACTTCCTTGGTGAAGGAAACAAAAGGGTCACATGTAGACACAGAGACAAGTTTTAACAGAGGGGTTACCTGTGACCTTGACCTTTGACCCCATGAACCTTGAAATCAACAGGCATCATCTTTGACCCATGAGGTGTCCAGCTGTGGAGCTTGACAGTCCTACATTACACTGTTGCAGTTAGAGCACTGGGTCAACTTTGATGTTGACCTTTGACCCCATGACCTTGAAATCAATGGTGGTCACCCTTGACCAAAGAGGAGCTTAACTTTCCTGTTATACAGCAGCAAAGTTGGCACACAGTCTTATCTGTGACCTGACCTTTGACCTTGAATTTTGACTGGATCACCACCTTGTTCCTTGTGTTTGATGTTTCCTGAAAATGTCATCAAAATCCGTTCTTAACGTTTTGAGTAATCTTGTACACAGACAGATAAACAGACAAGCAGACAGTCGCTATAAACTCCTTGGCGGAGGTACTAAGAACAAGACTATCAAAGAAAGCCCTTTGTCTCTGCTGCTGCTTTGTCTCTATGTTACTGTAAAATTGTATTGTTGAGGAAAATGCAGTCAGCTGGAGAAACCGAAGCAAAATTGAAGCAGGAAAAGATGCATCAACCCATCAGTAACTGCAGTCAAACAACCTGCTGAAAGGAATGCAAAGAGAAATGTTCTTTACTGCAGCCACTGAGCTTTGTGTTATCTTTGGTTCCACTTGCAACACAATATTTCTTCCTGCAGAACTTTCCACCTGTAGCTCCCCTCCTGACACGCCTCTAAGGTATGTAAGATATTTTAAAGACTTTTGATATTTATGGGATTCTTTTAAAATACATCATATAGTTTCTGTGTCATGTTCACAGTGTGAGCCTTATTATGAGAAATTAGCTTGTACTCCTTAGTGAACAGCTCATTAGGGCTTTCAATTTTCCCAGCTAATTAATTGTAAGGAGCGTAATTACAGTCAGGTGCACATCAGACTGGCAGACATTCTGTTGAAACTGGCATTTGAGAGGTTGTGAAGTGAAACTGAAAGGATCTGTTCAAAACATTTGGACTGCTAGACTGAAATTGGTGGCATTTGTTATTGTATCATTGTGTCTGTGTTGATTTGCAGAAACAAAATTTCAAGAAAAAAATAAAAGGATGTTTTTGTTGTTTTTTCATTAGCAGACCGTGTCAATACAGAGAAGTGACAAAAATCAAGAAGGAAATAAAGATTCAGCCACTGAGGGTTTGTTGTTATTAAGGTAAATATGCTTTAGCCTCTAAAATGCTATTTTAATGAAGGAACTTTAATCTTGGTGAGTTCCGTGGAACATGTCAGTCTTAAAATCTTCTACGGATGTTGACCCAGTGTAAGATCAATGAATTTCAATGCCATGGCATATTTAGTCATCTTATTACATGGGAACTGTAATAAAATCTGTAATCCTTCTAGCATTAATTAAAGTAAAATGAGCCACTTTAAATAAGTTGGTCATATGACTCTTACCCATCTTTGAATGCTTTAACAGCCATAGTCTGTAGAGTCTGAAAATTGTGGGGAAGTTGTTAAGTTAACTTTTTTTACACATTACAAGCAGGAAATAGATACCAGACTTGCTGACTCTGAAAGTTCTGTTACCATCCAAGCTGTGATTGCTAAACTTTTCAGCCTCTGACCCACAAAATAACTGAATTGTGACACTGAATACTACACAAACACTGTTAAAAAGCTTATTCAATGAATTATTATTATTACTATTATCCATTTTCTTTCACCCGCTTCTCCTTTCCAGGTTGCGGGGAGCTGGTGCGAGAAGCGGGGGACACCATGAACAGGTTGCAAGTCCATCACAGATTATTATTATTATTATTATTATTACTTCTGGAGATCATCTCAAGACCCTGCGCTTACTGTTTCATGACCCACAGTGGGGTCCTGAGCTCAGCTTTGGGAGCTACTGATCCAAAGTCACCTGTGAAGAGTTAGTTATGTAGATGGTGTTAACATCAGCTCATGAGAAGGGTTTTACCCACTGGTGTTCTGTTTATCTGTTCGTCCAGACACTAAACTGGCTTATATTGACAAAATCTCTCTGTTGCTGGTGCTGGCCTAAGCAGTTCCTATCTTGGCAGTTCTTTTATTGTAGATCTTGATGAAAATATGAAAATATGGATACACTGACTTGTAAAATCAAAGGTTGTCAGAAATACTCAAGATACCCAAAATTCTTCTGCTTTCTTAAATTTTGACCTCAAGCAGAGAAATGCAGGCAGTTGTGTTTTGCTTTGCCTGTAGAGTCAACTTTTAAATGGTTTCTAGGGACTTTACAGAATTACGAAAAAGACTTTAAGGAAACTGTCTCTTTCCTGTCTTCTTTAACACCAGCCAGTAGAGGCGGATGTCCGTCCATCCTGAGCCTGGTTCTGGTTCTGCTGGAGGTTTCTTCCTGCTAATAGGGAGTTTTTCATTTCCACTGTCGCCAACAGGCTGCTCAGGATGGGAGACTGCTGCACCAAACTGAAGATTCAGCTCAATCTGCTGGCTTCCTTTGACAGATAACTGTTACTAACTGGTATTTTATAATGTGTGTGAATGTTTTTGTACAATGCCCTGTGATGACTTTTGTTGTGAATTGGAGCTATATAAATAAACTGAACTGAACTGAATTGAAACTGAGCATTTCAAGATATTGAACTGAGAAATACAAGAACCCTCAACCCTTTCTTTTTTGTGTGTAAACTCCTTTATTCCAGCATATTGTGGATTTCAGAGACAGCTTTATTACATTTTAGACTTTTCTTTTTTCAGTTTGTCCTTTGCTGAACACCAGTCAATCAGTGTGGATGACTCACTCTTAAAGTGTGGTGAAACTTTGCACACACAGAGCAGTACCTTCTTTCAGTGATGCTCACTAGGGGTCACTGTTGCATCAACTATTTATTCATTAATGCTTTGTTTGGCGGTTCTTCTGAAGAAAAGAGTTTAAAAGTTTAAACGAATGTGTGACTCCTGCTTTTGAGGGCCAGACAGGACAGATCAAGCATTCTGTCATTCTGTCTTTCATGTCTGAACTGTTACAAACATGAAGACCTGACAAAAACGTTCTCTACACAAAGGCCAGATTTACTGAAAACAGAGAAAAGTAAAATATTTTGTTTTCTTTATGTTTATGGAGGGTTGGCTGGTTTACACCTACCATGTGGAGGCTTGATTAGGAAAACACTTTAAACTGGTGTTTCATCTGACCACTGCTTACCTCCACACCCACTTTCCACTGCAAACAACCAAAGGAGTGCAGACAGCTAACCTGTAACCCACTCTGCTCGATAATGAGCCACTCTGTTCCATTTCCTGTGTTACATTTAGCCTCTTTTCTCATAATTTCCTCTGTCTTCCAAGCATTCCCCCATTTGCCAGGTTCTGCAGCCTGTCTTTAATGGTCTGCAGTGCGACTTTGCCACACTCCTCCGGCCTGGAAGGTCTGCTTCTGCCTCTTTTGCCACTAAATAAAGGGAGATAACAATGTGCTGATGGTGCCAACCACAACTTCACACAGATGCTGTGGGTGCTTTTCATTAAGGATGACATACTCATCTTCTTTTTGCTCAGCCAATATTGCATCCTGCCTTTCCTGCTTTTCTCAGAAAAAGAGAGGTTCCGCTGTTTCAAAAGGTGTCTATTCATGTCGTTTTTCAAACACTAACAGGGAGCCAAAGAACACCTCCCTCACACTGTCTGATGTGAGTAGTGTAATCACACACAACTACACACTTGCACAAATGGGCACACCGCCCTTTTTTCCTGTTCTTCCACTACTCTTACAGGTGCTACCTTTTCGTACTCCTATATGCTGCTTTTCTGTCCTTGCTTGTTATCTGTTTTGGGGCTTACAGTATCAGATTCAACCAGCCTGACAGGGTGATGAGCCAATCTTTGGAGAGAATCAGGGTCAGTGAGAGAAACCAGTCATGGTTGTGCCTAGTCACCTTCATATTAAAGGCCTAGCATTTCTTGTAGGAATGTACAATATATTGCCCCCTACCTTTCATGCCACAGTTTTAATTCAAATCTTCTTATGTTGAGAAATGACAGAGTTGTAGCCTATATGGTCATAAATTGAAAGTAACATTATGCCCAATCTCACAAGATGTCATGCTCAGACTATGTGTTGTAAATGACTCAGCTACTACCACATCAAATTTTAGTACAACATCTGTAAAATTGACCAAATTATAGCAATTGTTGTGTTTTCTAAGGTCAGTGGGCTGTGGCGATCATGTTGATTTGAGTTGGATCCAAAAGTTAATCAGTTTTAGAGGTATGTCCAATGATTATTTCCTGAAAGTTTCATTAAAATTCATCCAGTGATTCATGAGATATTTTTCTAACAGACAGAGTTGACTCCATATAGTTAAAGGAAAAATGTCAAACAAAGATCTGAGAGCAATCAGAATATGTTTTAGGGATCAGTCTTAGCTACTACCACATCAAACTGCAGCATTTAAACGGAATCAGACTCAGAACTCAGCAACTGGTTTTTATTGTTTACAACCAGCAGCTGCTTAAGATGAAACTCTCAATCCCTTTTTTGCAACAGGGCAGCACAAAAGCTAAAGGGATGACTCCTGGATTGTGATAAAATTTGAATCTCTGACTCTTTTGCAGGAGCTGTAAATGCTCTGACCCTGTGCTTGAATACTTAATGGACGTTTGTCTGCAGCCAAACCTTCCAGTCTCTTCTTCCGCTGCAAAATAATATTTTTGTTGCAAGCTCCCAAGATACTTCACTCTTATTGGTTTTACTTTACACACAGTGGGAGCTGCAACCAAGTGCTACACTGGCTGAATGCCAACAATGTGGGGGTATCTTCTTTTACCAAAGCCCTCCTTTTTATTGTATTTATTGCTTTTCTGTAAGTTATCCACTAAGTTCTCCGTCCTTTTCTATTTCTTTTCAGTTTAACTCACTGGCATCACTATTTTCTAATGGATAGCTGTGATCCACCTGCAGCTTTTCTCTTTTTACTTTCTTTTTGCAGACTTGCTCTGTCTCCTTTATTACTGGCACTCTCCACATTTTGTGATTATTTAATGCCGCAATTTGGTGATATCAGTCTAGGTTATTGCTTCAGTTCGTCACTTGCTCGCACAGCCGTGTCCTCCCTCTGTGCTTTACTTTAATTGAACCCTCTATTGCTGTTTAAAAGCATGTGATGTACGGTTGTCTGCTATTAGTCCTATTTCTATGTGGCTTAGAAGCTATTAGCGCCTGACCAAAATATGTTCACATGCACACAGTCTCTCTGCAGGCCCTGTAACTGCACCCAGTGGAAATGCAGTTCTCTCAGAGGTGTAAAAATAGTGTCAAATTCTAACAAAGGCAATTCTAAAACTAGAGATAAGAAAGGTGTGTGGGGGGGGAGAGGAGGTCGATTGGATATGGGGTGTTGCATGCTGTTTAGAAAAGAAAGGGAATTCACAGCTCTGCAGTCTGCATATAAATATTCTATTAACTTCAGCAGGTTCCATAACGGCATGGTAGTGCAGTTACGCATTTTTTACCCAGAATTTGAAATGAAATTATTGTGGTGGTGGAGGCAGCTGTGGTGAAATGGCGGTTTCCTTTCTTCCAATTTTCTCCTCTTCCGTCATTCACTCCTTTGCCTTATCACGGGTGACACTAATCCAATTTCAGCTCTGCTTGTGACAGCTCTAATGTGGTTTTGTGTACCGATCCTACCCCCCTCGTATGTGCTCGCACAAACACACAAGTGGTGCACGCATACTTTGAAAGGTCACATACAGAACAGACATAAATAAAATGAACACACTGTTTGCACGTCTCTGCCACACACAATATAGAGACAAGTACAGTATCGCTTGACTCCCAAAGGTGGGGGTGTTGGGTTGTTACCAACTTGTGGTTCTTGGCACAATCTCCAGAAATCAGATTAGATCAGAAAAATTGTTGCTTGCTTGTTGTTTAATATGTTTTCTATGTTCCACTGTGAATAAAATATGGGTTTATGAGATTTGCAAATCATTGCATTCTGTTCTTATTTACATTTTACACAACCTTTTCAGAATTATGGTTGTATTTTATGCAACACCAACAATAATAAAGTTTCAAACTTTCTGCTATTGTACATAAAATGTTAGTGATTCTATCACTAGTCAAGTGATTTAGTCTAATTTTCACTGATCAGAGTTTTACTATTTCGAGCACTTTGGTCTTCACAGTAACATGATAGATGTAACTTAAATGCCATTTGTGTTGCTCAAAGCATCATAAATTACATTTCAGAAAGATTCAGCAACAACATTAACAAGATTTACAACAACAGTTGATTTAGTTAAATCTACAGAATACATGCCTTCTTGGGTAAATTTGTCTTTTTAAATCTCATAATTATGCTGTATTCATGTATCTCTAGTGTTTGAAACAAATCTGTAGTGTTATTTTGTTACAATATTGTGTTTTATAATGAGAAAATATGTTAAATATTAGTGTTTACTATCTTTTTAAACCACCAATTAGCTTTTTAAATACTAACAAATAAGAATATATATTACAGTATTGTTAGACAAAGACAAATTCCAGAGGTAGTTCTGGACATAGTGTGTGTGTGTGTGTGTTTAACTCCCAGCACAACGTGTGGCTTTATTGCATCAGTCTCTTGGGGCTATTGTTGGTGGAGAAATTAGTCTCTCTGCGCCACAGTGATGGATTTCTCCCTCTTTGATTATTGAATCTCGGTGCTGAATTGTGAGATCCAAAGTAAGCCCTGGGCCCTTTGATTCTTGATGACTGACACCAAAGCTTGATGTTTGCCAATGATGCTTTAGAGATTGCGTTGTAGTTCATGCAAATGAGGTAAAGTACACCCACTCACAGAAAACTAGACAAAAATGAAACACAGCAACAAAGACTGCAATCTGAGGTCAAATTCAACAGTAAATTGGGACTGAAGTCAGTTTAAACATTTGAAATTTATTGATTTCATAACACAAGATGAAAGTGTACAGGATTCTTAAATAACATAGATTTAAGTTTATCCATTCTAGTCTAAGTTTATCTGTCTAACCTATGGTAGGTAGTTTTTTGAACAACCTCAGTTTATACAGATAAGATCTGACCACACTGATGACCTGACAGCTAGTTTAAGAGACCAGAGTAGATCGCTGCTGCCTTTAAACAACTTTTAATCTAAAATGTTTCTAAGCAGTTCATGCAGAAGCTAAAAACCTTTATAAAACAGTCAATCTTGCATTGTATTGTTGTTCTGACAGAAATATGATATTCTTTCCAAAACTGCCTCAGGCAACACCAGCACTGCTACGGCTAACTGCTGCTGCTTTTGTTTGTGCTTGCTAATAACCATAGAATTCTTTGTAAATAACTGTGTAATGTGAAACTTCACTTTAGTGCAATCGCCATCATGAGCAGTATGTTGGCGACAGAGGAAAGAAAACTACTACCTTTTAATGAGAAGAAACTTCCAGCAGAACCAGAACCAAACTTGGGATGGGCAGCCATCTGCTTCGATTGGCTGGGGTTTGAGAAAACAGGAACAAGACAGACAGACACAGAAGGATTGGTCAGGAGTAGTTTCTATGGAAAAAACAAACAAAAACAATGACAGCACTAACTGTGTGTATAAATGTTGAGTAGAGAGACTCAAGACAGCAGCAGAGTAAGGTGGTTAGTATGTCCTCCAGCAGTCTAAGACTATAGCAGCATAACTAGGGGGTAATTCAGGATCAACCCTAACTATAGGATTTATCAAAAAGGAACGTCCTAAGCCTGGTTTTAAATGTAGTGTCATCACCACAGACATAAACTAGAAGTTTGTTCCACAAGAGAGGAGCCTGATAACTGAAAGTTCTGCTTCCCATTCAACTTATAGAAACTCTAGGAACCACAAGTAAACCTATATATGGATCAGAAAGAACTTTAATATAGGATCGAGCCTGGTTGTTTGAAGTAAAACTTTAAAATCTAAAAGTCTTTTTAGAGTTTTTTGGACATCCTGAAAAAAAAGAAATGCATTTTACAAATAAATTCAGAAATGCCCATGGACAATATGGAGGTGGGTAAATTAATTATGATGGTGTTTGTCAGTGTTTTATTCATTTGCTTCTTTTAATTGTTTGTTCTGTCTGTAGGTTCTGTGTTAACCATCTTTTTGTTTGTAATATACTGATTTGCAATATGGCCACACAGGTATTTATTAGCCCAACATCCCACATTACACTGAATGGAGCTAAAGAGGCTACTATAGCACTTTGTTAGAAATAAATACTGGCAACAAAACAGTTTTGGTTCTACGCTAAAACAAACTATCTGGCACTTTCAGTATGTAATGTAAAATAAATTAGTTCTTAACCTTCAACACTAGCTATGGATGGAGTTTCAGTCATAAAATTATTTCAGCTTCTGTGAGGTGGCAAGAAAGATGAAGTCTGTCTGAAGTGAAGGAAACTTTTAAATTCTACTTGATTTATTTAAACAAATACTGAGAGAGGTGTTTTTCCTGCAGATTGATTGTTCAACAAGTAATTTTACAGTAAATACACAACACAGTGGGCAGAAAAGATGACAACACAAAACAAGTTATTTTGTCATTTCTTATTGTAGTTGCACACATGCACAACAAAAGGAAACACAATTTCATTGTGTGTGCACAAACAACCTTCTGCAGATCATCGAAACAACTAATTTCCTGTTTTTATCTTCAGAGTTTCTACTGGAAATCTTTCAGCAATTATGACCCCCTGCCACCTTAAAAAAAAGCCTTTTTGGTTTTTGCTCAGTCGGATAGCAATGACTTAATGGGAGGCAAGGTCACGGAGTCTCTGTCAAAATACCCCACAGAGGCCAAAAAACAAATTGTAGTGAAACAAAAAGGCAACATCACCCTTCGCAGCAGGGGGGTAATTGCATTACAGAAAGGTAATTTAAAACATGGTTGCAGCCAGGCCGTGGTAGGCCCACTTGTGGACATGTGTGTGTGTGCCTTTTTGTTATATATTGTTACAAACACACAAACCACCACTGGTGAAGCAGTTCAATCAGTGCTGTTTGTTCTTAAATCATTCTCACAACAATGTAGAAGAGATCATGGCTGTGGTATTGCTTACACTGAAATAACAGATGAACTTCTTTCTTCGTTTTAACCACATTCATCAGAAACTGTCATTTCAGGCTGCCTGAAACCCAAGAATCCTTACAGCAGGTCGATAATAATGGTAATGAAATGCTCTGTGTGTAAAATGGTCTCCACTCAGCTTTCAGAATCTCTGTTTTTATTTTGTAGATACCATCAGCAAAGTATTACAGCTTCTACATTTCATCTATTTACCAGTGTAATTAATTAAATTAGTTTTATTAATTTAAAGATAGCACCCTGGAAGTACTTTGACTCAAGATTACTTTTTTCTTGCACAGATAGTACTCTTTCTGTGCAATTCACAGGCAGAAAAGTAAAAGTTATTATTTATTTATTTGTTATCAACTGCCACCAAAGGGCAAAGGCAAGGGATGATATTTTTGCCCATGTCCATGCGTCTGTGTGTTACCAAAATATTTCATTAACCACTGGATGGATTTTAGTCAAAATTTTTGGAAAATATTCACTCAATGTACATCTACAACCGAATAACTTTTAGAGCCAACCCCATTCAAGATTGCTGCCATAACCAACTGACCTTAGAAAGCAGAAAAACTGAGCTGAGCATCATCCCCACTCCATGTTAGCAGGTACCTGATTATATAAATTATCAGGATATCTTATTTTAATATGTTGCTTGGAAAAAAACAATTTCAGCAATCCAAAGCATCAATTTAAGTCTTTAATATTGATTAAATTCCTTAAAAATAAGAAAGAACAAGGAAAGGAAAGCAAAAAAAAAGTGATGCAAAACAGACTAACTATAGGATTTATTTACTTTATTTGTGGCCATGTGTATTTATATACAATCAGATTTATGTCAGTGTAATCAAAGTTAACTTGGATTTATTAAACAAAAAAGAATATGAGGGAGACTCCACTGGGTTGCTTAAAATTGACATCTTTTACTAGTTTATAAATTAGTATTAAATGACTAAATGCTGTATTTTCTGTCAATGTCTAAAGCTACTGGAGATATTGTACAAGGGCCAGAGCTAAATGACACTGTCCATATTTCAGAGACACCAAAACAACATTTTTATCTTCCTAGATTTGGAATAAACGGAAATCTATTCTATACCTTAGAAATTGTTCAGAGGAGCCAGTGCTGCAAATTGAGAGCTTTTGTTTCAAGATTAGTCACATTTACTCCCAAAAGGCATGTAGAAACAAATGTAGTTACATTTTTACTACAACACTTGCTTCGAGACTCATCCCTGCTACCCTACAGATAGATGTTTTTCATGCAACAGACACAGTTCTTTGTGTCCTCTCTGAATCACAGTGAACATCAGCGTTTTCAGCTGCAAACAATATGAATGAGCTGCGCATGTGCCAACAGCATTACCAAGGCCCTGTCTGTAATCTGTATTGTTTGCTCATCATCTGTGACAAAAAGGAAGCATCCCTCTTGTTGTTTGTTCAGGCCTTTTCAGACACAAAGCAATTTGTGCTCCACTCTCATCTGTGTTTAGCCCAGTCTGTTTGAAGAGTAGCTGAGGACAAAATAATCAGAGCCTTTAAAAGTGACCCATCTGTATGTCCCTTTATTTCATTTTATATTTGCCCTACTACAACAACCTATTGTTAAAAACACAAATCGTAACTGTACTACATGAAAACTTGCATTCAATATCATGTATTTTTTTTCCAAGTTTTAATACAAACAATACGTTTTGTTGTAATGAGAAAATACAAACACACAGCACCAACTTTCTTTCCTTTTAATCTTTTCTGTGACACTGAAGACCTTTTCTGTAAACAATATTCATTACAGCTCACTCCCTAAACCCCACGGTGTCACTAAGAAAAAATAGGTTTGAAGTGTGGAGGTTCTATTATTTTATACTGTCTGAATGCCACCACTGGTAGCAGTAAAACTGGCATTAAAGCTGCAAAGATAACAATAAGGGCAAATGTTTTATCAAAGAAAAAGTCATGGTATATATACACATGTATATATATATATACACACACACACAAGCTCGGGTTCTCTATCCGAGGCCTGGGAGCTTGAGGGTCCTGCTCAGTATCTTAGCTGTTCCTAGGACTGCACTCTTCTGGACAGAGATCTCTGAGGTTGTTCCTGGGATCTGACACATTTTAGCAGAGTAAGACACTGAAGAGAACCATCAAGCTCCCAGGTCTCTGGTAAAGACCTGAGCTTGAAGTGAAGTGGAACTGTCCATGTGGAACAATAGGGTGAGCTGGCTGGTTTTTTTAAATTATTTTTTTTATGGACATGTAAGAAAATGCTCATAATCAGTTTGAATTCCAAATGTTTTACATTTAGTAGAGCAAATTATTTTACTTTAATGAGTTTTATGTTTTCAGAAATTTCATTTTTTACCTTTGGTATAAAGAGAAAGTTTGGTTTATCACAATAACTCAAATCTGATTCTATTATCATTTTTTGGAAAAGTAACATTTGGGAGCATTTATTAAAACATTGTCACTTTTACTTAAGTCTCATAGTCATGGTGAAATAAGTAAGCGAGAGAAATGTCTGCTGTTTGATCTGTTTTTACAACATTTTGTTCATGGTAAATGAATTATTGTTGTAACTAATATGATTTAAGTTGATCTGATTTTCAACTTCATATGCTCTGGTGATTTTCAAGGGGAGGAGCTTTTTTGTTCATGCACATTTGGGAAACATAATGCATTAAAACTTCAGCTCTTATTTTTTAATAAGATTTCTAGCTTCTAATCGCTTTGAACCGTTTAAGTAGGATTAGATGCCATGCCTCAGCAGTCTATGTCATATGCTCATTTTAATCAGTTATGTCTAGACATAAATATAAAAAAAATCGGTTTGAGTGAAGCAAAGACAGATATGATTTTTTTTAAATCATTGATTTTGACACTGATGACTGTAAACTGCATAATTTAGTAAATACTGCCCATTAACTGTGTGGATTTGTTTGCATCATTTCTGTGTGTTTTCCCAAGTTTATTCAGTCACTGTTTGGTTGCTTGTGTCAGCTGTATGTTTTAGCAGTAATCTCCTTATACGTGGTGAATTATTACCAGATTGTTAAGAACTAAATACTCATCACAGAAAGTTCTAAAAACATCCAATGGCCGGGTGGAGCTGGTGCCTGTAATAATAAGTGTATGAAGGATTGATTTGTGGGGCATGTGTGTTGTGCATGCAGGGTTGCATGCATGTGGAGATATATGCATAAGGTAAGTGCATGGGTACAAAATGGTAATTGTATAACTGCAATGGTACAGAAGTCAACTGCTAGCAAGGCTGTGGGAAGTAGGAATGCTGAGGGTGCTGCAGCATCACCTGGTGGATGTTAGAGGAAATGTATGTCCAAATACACACTTCAAGAATGAAAGAAAAAATGAAAAAGAAAAAACAAACAAAACAGTTTCATTAGTGCTGCATATGTTTAAATTCCAATGATATTTGATAATAATGAATTTTGTAAATCTAGAAGCCCAACTGTTATTGTTATATGTATATGTCTGCAAAGTTATGCAACCATTTAATATGCAGTGCTTTATTTTGAAACCTTCTCAGGCAGAAGTCTTTAAGCATTGTTAACTTTGCCACTTGTGATATACAAAAACATATGGTTCAAACAAACAGTTCAAGCTCAGTTGCCTAAAGGCTGATTATGGGTAATACAGGATGCTTTGTTAAACGGTACAAAAATGAAGGAAAAAATTGCATTTTGAACATTGAACCAGATACATCTGATTAAAATCCTCTGCCAGCAAACGACACAAAAAAGTTGAGGCTTTGGCTAAAAACATTGAACACACATCCTAACAAATGTTTGTTCATGGTGTTGATAGGAAACTAACAGATGAACAACTTTTTCAGATAAAGTCCTGCACTATGTTCCCATGGATATGACAGCTGGGTATAGAGAGGGTATGACTTGGAGGAGGTGCAAAATGATCACTACCCCCAACCAACTACAGCATTGCTGGATGTCTGGGAGATCTGACAGTCAAAATGAACAAGATGCACAGACAAACTGTTTTTCACATCACAATACCCAGTTTTCCATGTCTACACTAGTTAAACAGAGGCTACAGAACACTATTGGGAGTTTTGGTAAGTACCTTTGGGCACTTTCTCATTTCATTCAGGATTTGTGCCATTTGCCTAAACAATGATCTCACATAGCTCACAGTGATGGAATTTATATTGATCTTGTCAAAAAATGGCACAAAAGCCAGCAAACAAGTTCCCAGAAACCTGCAGTAAGACTAATAATGTGTCATGTTAGGTAGATAGGAAGCAGGCTTGTAGAAATTTCATCTAACTGAGGTTGAAAAATAATAAATTTTGTTTCTAAGAAAACAAGTGGAGACCTATGGGAGGACAGAACACCAAAGATTTTTTTTCCTCAAAGGTAAAACATTAGAAAAAAATATGACTTGTGCTTTCTGCAGGCTGTTTTCCACAATAAACTTATTATCAAGTGGAATGAAGTTTAACTAAGTGCAAATAATTTCAGCAAACCATCATTCTTATACTTTTTATATCAAATTGAAGCAATGTTTTCAAAAGCAACATATGGAACACAAGTAGTTGCATTTATTTGTGGTACCTTTGTTGTCATAGAAGAGTGATGAAGGCCAATGATTTATATGCAGTTACAGCAGCGCACAAACATGCAAACAAATTACATAAAAATGAGCTGAGAGCTGTTATAAAGAGAGCAAACATCTTTTTTGTGGCTGTCTTTTGTGCACCTGGGACCAAACCATAAACAACATTACATTGATTGTTTTCAAAGGTCTGCAACTTAAGACCCACCAAATACTTGTAATTTCAATCATTAGACTCAGCAAAGCTTACAGGACCAGGACGAAATATGAAAGTATAAAGAGGGGTTTCCTCTAGAGAGCTCAATATGCACCTCTTAATCAATTTATTCAAGGGAGGTCTGTGCTGCAGAAGTGACATTTCCATCTTTTCAACAAAACCTCCCGTGTATAGCAGCTCCTTTGTGCTTCTTTTACCGGTGACTGTCCGGTCCTCTGAGACACCATTTGCCCTGGGATGAGATTACCATAAAGCTAAAGCTATGCACATCCACAGCACAAATGGGAGGAAGCACTGAGTGGGCACAATAGATTTTCAAAAGCCTATTGTCTACCTGAATGCTGGGTGGTGAGATAAACCAAACAAAGTGATATAGCATGTGGAGACGCGTTTTTATTTTTATTTTTTATCAGCGACAATGAAGGTGGCAGTTGTCTTTGTGGGATCCACATTTTTCCTGTGCTACTGATGCCAGATGCTTTTAGTGTGCCAAAGTAAGCCAAGTCCCCCCCTACTGTCCTTCTGCCAGCTTAACACAACCATCTGCAACCATTTAGTCAGCAGTATCTCCTTCCAGTACATTTGCAATCTCCTTCCTCGTCATATGTGTGTCAAAGGTGGTTGGGAGTCCCGGAAGGCTCCTAAAGATGTCAGCAAATGTGAGCAACAGTTTGTAAATTCTTATCTCTACCTTACAAAGTCTATGTTTTATGAAAATCTATCAACGTATAGAAAGGCAGAGCTCAGAAAAGTACTTTGTTGATAAGTAAATGAATAAAAGGCAACTGGATTTCTTTACTTCCCTTTTCTTTGAACACATTTGATGTCTGACTCTAAAGGCTGGAGAAGCCTTTTAGCTGCCTTCTATTCAAGCACTTGAGATTACCTTGACCCAGATGACTGAGATTCTACAGCTAATGCAGTGAGAAGTTTCTCATTCCTTAAAAAAACATGCCTGAAGTGCTGTACTGAGAGTCAAATTATTGGTGGAAACATATTAATCAAGGAGTTTGCTGAAACTGTGGAAGTCATCAGAAGACTCTAGGTTCTGGCTGGCTTGCCATAAATATTACTGGTTTTTACTTCATAAATAAACAAAAAGAGTTAAAAATTGGCAGCTGGAGAGAAGTTACTTTACAGTCATAATTATGGTCTTACATATCTCGGACAGTTTGGTAACCTGGATCTGTCTCCTTCAGAGTACCATCAAAAACCTCATTTTCTTTAGTTATCTCTAAGGTAAATGCAGGACACAACATGACATAACAAACAGACAGTTTTTAAAATAACATGTTATCAAAACAATGGTAGATGCTCTGGCTCCAAGTAGTTTTCTCTGGGTCTTAGTGACAAAGCCACTGATAATCATAACACCTCAGTCACATTTGCGATTTTTGACCTCAACAAAACTCCTGGAATTGGATTGTAAAATGCATTATTAAAGCCACGAATGACAACATTGAACTATTTATTTCACAGAATTAATGTGGTTCAAAAAATAACTTTTTTTGAAAACTGTGTATGGTAAAAATTTTAGGGACAACAGAGAGCTTAAGTTTATAGTTGAAAACTATTTATCAGTGAGGCTAATAAAAACTTAAGGCTTCATTTTATAGAAGAAATAAAGGTGGAACTCTGGTGTGATAGAAAATGGTCTGGCTGTTCTATAAGGATAGGTGCATCATGTTTAGAAAGAAAGTGGACATCAACATACATGTTATGGTTTGTGGTTACTTTAGTTGAATATGTTGGGGTTCAGCAACATAAGTACTCCCAAAAAAAGGGTTTGACTACTGGAATAAACTGAATGACCAGAATTTTTCATAACTAAGTACTTCGTGCCCTGATTGCATGTGCAAATTTCAAAATGACAATGCCAAACTGAAACTGTGACAGAATGGTTCAGGGAGCATGAGACACAATTCCCACATTCGAATTTACCACCTCTGTGTCCAGACTTTCATTCAATAAGCTTATTAAAATAATAATACCATTGAAAATCCAAAATTAAAGTTAAAACTGGTCCAAGAAAATATTACAATTATTTATTTTTTTTTTTTTATGCAAAGCAGCGTTAATTTGTGTCCGAAAAGGTT
>JAOXNZ010000054.1:4178318-4193910 GCA_028566095.1 Kryptolebias brasiliensis | reverse complement strand
AAAATACATTCCTCTGCTGTCCATTTCAAATCTAATTAAAAGTCCAATTCCAAATCAATTAGAATTATTGTGATAGTGATTATAAAACACCAGTTTCTAAGTAAACCATTGGTTCTTAACATCAGTTAAATCCCCCGTCCTGTGTGTGTGTTAAAGGTGAGAAATAAAACTCCATTTTAAAGGGAAATACTTTCATAGGGGCCAGACTGAGAAAAAGCAGCCATCTGCATAAACCAGCTGGGGGGTTAAAAAACAGAAGAGAAACACAACCACCAAAGTGCATGACAAGAAATATATACAATGGGAAAACATACCCCCCCCCCCCCCACACACACACACACCAGTTGAAACTGGACTCAAAGGTTTCTCAAAACACTGACCTGATCTGCACCAACTGCATGCCTGATTGCCATTAACTGGTTTACGTTAATTTACAAGTTATCCAAACAGAACTTGTTTTACTCAGTGTAACATTATCTCCCCTGGGCCTGAACGTGTACATAATTAATCCTTCTTGCTAAGGAAGCCAGTTAAACACATCCAGGTTTAGTGTTTTTCTTTTCCTACTGATGGGAACAGCATGGCTAATCCACTTTTCACTTCCTTCTAAAAGTACCCCTGCCATCACAGTGATGGATGACAAAGTACTTTTGTTGCATCATAGTGTACTAAACGTAATTTCAACTCTACATCCTTTTCAACTTTTAATAACTATTGCCCATTTGTTACCATGACTGCTAATGTTAGCAACATTAATGTGGCATCACTTGCACTCTCTTAGTCTGACTTCACCTCTTAAATCTCAGACCTCAGTGACCCTTCCCCTCCTCACCAGGGAGACTTGGGGTATTATATTACTGGGTTGCGACTGTTAGAGACGAGTTGGTGACTCAAATTGCGTGGAAATTTAGAGAAAATGGGCAGATTTTCAACTGCAGTCTCACTGAATTCTGAATGTTTGCCACCAGCAAGTGATGTGTCTGCGTTTTACAAGCCACCCCCACATTTATGATTTATTTTACTGGAGTACGCTTTTGAAATTAACATTTGGAAGATTTAGGCCAATTTTTTATTATTATTATGGTTTATCATTACTGTGGTTACACTTGGACATGCAGGGCTGTAGCCTCAAATGTTTTCTGTTTTTGTCATAAGAAGAATTCAAAACACAGCTCTGGCATGTTAGAATTACTGAAACAAAAAAAGGGTTTGAGACAAATTTGAGATGCACACAATAATTCTGCAACTATTTTGAGAAAAAAATTGTTGCAGAAATTTTGAAGACTTTCTCACAAATGCTTTTTGCCAATTATTTGTTAAGTCATTTACCAACATTTAATTACTTTTTTTCTTTTTTAGAAGACTGAATTTTGCCACACTGTCACCAACTCATCTTAAGAGTGCTAGAGATGTACTTTGACTTGGACGCCTGCATGGGAGCTCTACTCCAACAGGAAAACACCCAAGGCTAATATGCAGTTCTAAAAACCATGCTGATGATAATCAATAATTATTGAAAAACTTGTCCAAGTCTGCCTATCTTCATTTCTAAAATGTACTCTAGAAAATTAAATCATAAACAAGGGGGCAGTTGCCAAGGTGGATACAAAGTGAGCCAAGGTGGGCAGAGATGGACAACAAAGTAATGTTTGTGGCCAAGAATACAGTTTTACAAGCCATGCACACAAAAATAAGCTGTGATTTTCAAAAACTGGCTACTCAAAATGTGGTCATCACCTGGTTGCAAGCAGAGTTCAGTGAGACTGCAAAGGAAAATTCACGTTTTGTGTTTTTTTGCTTTTTTTCCTGTAAATTTATTTATTTTTTGCTGGATTTTTTTTTTACTAACTAGTCTCCCAGCAGTTGCAGCTCAGTGACATACTACCTTAAACAAATGTGAGCCAGTTTACTTTGGGACTGTAGATTTTTAAGAGTTGAACTATAAACACAACTTAATTCAGTTTCAAACGGTGCGAGCTGAACTTCGAACGAGTTTATGGTCAGAATGTAATTGCACAATGCTGATTAAGAAAGCATGGAATATGTTGTGACAAAGGCACTAACCTTGTCTCAAGGCTCATTGTCTATTCCTACAGCATACTGTATCTGCATATGAAATGTAATCACAGCCTTGAAGTTTTATTAAAAAGTAAGTAATGTAGAGGAGGGCTAAGACAGTAATCCCCTCTCAGCTCTGCTCACCATGTTTAATAATGATAATGGGAAGAAGAATTTGTTTCAGCCTGTCATTCACATGCATGCGCACACACACACACACACACACACCAACCAGCCTGTAAAATGCAAACTGTAACTAAAATTACTGACAAAATCCATGAATGCACACATACGGCGAAAGCAAATCAAACATATTTGGAGCACACACGCATTTTCAGAGTGTGACAGAACGCTGGTGAGAAGTAATTTCCCCTCCTTGTCGTTATTAGATTAGTGCTTGTATTATTTGAGAGAATAAATTGGCAACAGTTGAAATGAATGCCATCAGCCAGACTCCAATACATATCTGCTCTGTCTCTTCAGTGTGCTGTTAGTTCCTGATTATGAAATGTAGACGGAAGTGTGCCAGAGGGGGAGCACCACCACCCTTCAGATGGGACACTCACTTCACTTAAGTATGTGTTTGCCCTAAGCTGAGCCAAGAAAACTGGTGCTGAGTGATTTCAGAGGGACCTCTGCAATGTGACAACAAAAACATGATGTCTAAATCCTAAATGGAAAGCAGTTGAATTCTTTGAGAAGGGTTACAGTAAACAACCTCTGTTTGTATTAAAAAAAAAACTAATTATTGAATATGAAGGCATCAGTCTTGCCGTTCCTAAATACTAAGATATTTAATTTGGGGAAAAAGAGCAAAACAGCAAAATTACCTGGCTTCTCTGAATTCACCAGTTTCAGTGTTGATGTTGCATGGGGAACAATATGCACATCCACATTAGCAGGTTTAGAAGGTTTTTAAAGGTTATTAAACATCCACACTTCTCTTAAACATTTCCCTCCTTTGATTACTACACTGCTCCACTTCTTGAACTTATTTTTAAACTGCACTTAAATTAATCCAAGTTATTCACACTGTCCCGTAGAATACAATGTGTTTAACTAATATTCTCACCACAGATTGTGGGTGTTTTAAATTCTTCTTTGCCAGAAGCTTTTTATCCTCCCTCTACGTCCATCAACCTGGCAACATAATTAGATGGCTTACAACAATAGTGTCCGTTAGTATTCTTTCCACACGAGTGCTTACTTCATTGCCATAAAACACTCAAGACAGCATCTTAATTCATTCTGTCCAACACTCAAGAGTCAGGGAAGTTGCCCCTTCATCTCTGTGTCTTCTTCACTTCTCAGTGTAAAGGAGCCCCCCTCCCCCACACACACACACACACTCTTTAGAAGCTTGGGGGGATGCAGCCAAACTCTGCGGGTTGCTTCAAGGCGAGGGAGAGAAAATCAGACAAATCAGAAAGTCCTAATTGTTTTTTAATGTGCTCCACTGCAGGGAAGATGAGCTGGTTGAGGGATTGTGTACATGTGTGTGAGTGTATGTTTGTTTGTGTTAGATTTGTTTGTGTAAAATATGTGGGCAGAAAGCAAAGTTAGATTTCATACTGATTCTTTAAAACATTACCCCACACTATCCCTAAAGTGGAGGATAATTATTGGGTAATTATCATAATTTACTGTACTGACATACACAGGAAGGTCAAACAAACATGTTGTCACCTTCTATTCTGTTTGCTTTGTTGTGTTTTTATTTTTTACTTATTAAATTCAAGTCATTTTTCTGTCAGGATTGTTTATTTTGTTGGCATGCAAAAAGAAACTCCTTATGCTCAAGAAAATCAAGTGTGTCTGTATGAATAATTTTCATTTGACCCCTGCAAGTCTTCATTTTAGATTGCCTGTAGCACTGATAAACCATGATTTAGTGCTCATTAAGTTGTCACTGTGGATACAAATGTGTGGATCTAAAAAAAAAAGAAAAAATTCCATTTTGAGCCATTTACTTCAGATGTTTTTAGAAGACGTTGACTGGTACCTGTCACCTGTGTCTTGAAAAAACAATGTCATTAGAGACTTTTAGCCTCAATAAAGTAAAATAGTAGTTGATGTAAAACAACGTGATGACTGCATTTGGAGAAATCTTGGGGGGTTTCTACTATAGCTTTGGGTGATAAACTGACAACTAAAATTGCTTCTTCTAAAATTGAGACTATGTGGCTTTGTTATGCTGTTAGGAACTTGCTTAGTTCAATTATCGGAAAAAAAGAGTAAGTTTTTCTCATTAAATTCTGCGTATTTGCAACTAGGTGATCAGTGAGCCATGTGGCTTCATTTTGCTCAACCAGTGTTTGAAAATCACTGCTTTTCTTGTGTGCCAGCTTGCAAAACTGTATTCTGGGCCATGCACATTATTTAACTGCTTAGCTCCACCAATACTGCACCCACCTTTGCCCGCTTTGTACCACCTTGGCAGCTGCCCCCAAGTTAATCTACTGTTGTGCACTTTTGAAATGAAGATAGGCAAATTTGGACCAGTTTTTAAATAATTATTAATTACTGGAGACATTTCAGGGAAGAACCTGTTCCTCATTCTTGTTGTCTGGGCTTTGAGGCTGCACAATGTTCTGCCTGAGGGAAGGGGATTGAACAGTTCATGAGTTTGATGGGTGGGGTCCCTCATAATGTTTTCTGCATCTGTTGATGTACATGTCCTCTAGCTAAGGGAAGCTGCAGTTTGTTGTTTTCTGAGCTGATCAAATCACTCTTTATAGCACCTTCTTGTCAGCCTCAGAGCGGTTTCCATACCAGACTGTGATGGAAAATGTCAGGATACTCTCCACCACACACCAGTAAATGGAATTCAGTACAGCAACACTGAGGCCACCATGCTTCCTTATTAAAAACAGTTGTTGGTGAGCCTCCTTACCAATGCTATGTTTGTGCCCCTTGTAAAGACTGAGGACATGCATAGACCCAGGTATTTAGCTATTTTCACTTGCTCCACAGCTTCTCCTCCAATGATGAGGAGAGAAGGGTGGTAAGCTGTCCTCCTGAAGTCCACCACCATCTCCATAATCTTCACTCCATTGATGCTCCGGTTTATTACCTTCCGTCAATCAGTAAGCTCCTCTGTCTCAATCTTATACATAGATTTGTCATTGTTGAAAATCAAACCAACTACAGAGGAGTTTTATGCAAATGTTATGTTATGATTTTCTGGATACCTTGCAGTGCAATCATATGTAAGCAGAGTGTAAAGGAGGGGATTCAGGACAAATCCTTTGTGGGCTTTTGGTGTTGAGAACAACCTTAGAGGACAAAACAGTATGGCTCTTCACAGACTGTTAAGATGTCCAAAACCCAGTAGAACATTGATGGTTACAGTCACAGCAACAGCAGTTTGTTGACTAGTGTTTGCAGAATGACGATGTTAAATGTAGAACTGATATCCAGAAAGAGTAGTCTGATATATATATATATATATATATGAATCCCAGTCTCCAAGTGAGTGAGAGCACTTTGGATGACAGCTGACACTGCATCATACACAAACCTGTTCCTCCTGTATGCACATTGCTGAAGGTCCACAATGATTTCAACTTTCATAACAGTTGAGGTGAGAGTCATGTACTTTTGCAATATTGAGTCAAGTTTGAGCAACTAGTCCCCAACAGTTGCAGTCCAGTGAGATACTACCTTTAAGTCTGAGTACTTTGTTACTTCAATGTAACTAACTGGTTATTACTTTGATATTTAAATCCTACTACACAATTAATAAGTCTATCAAACTTTCACCACACTGTACCATCTTATTACTGAGATTTAAAGTGCTTCTAACAACTGAATGATGAAGCAAAACCAGTCCACCAGCTGTGATGTTTACATATCAGTGTGTGACACTGGCTTCTTATAAACAAGCTAAAAACAAAGCATCAGAAAACTGCATCTTGTATGACGAAGATCTCAGCAGCAGCCATGAGTGTCTACCAATAATTTGTGCAGCACTACTCATTTCAGCAAGGCATCTACTGTTTTTTGAATGCATTAGGCCCCGAGCCAAATGTAGTTTTTACTTCTTTTACAGGCACCAATTGAAGGTTTTGAAAAGCTGATGAAATTAGATAAAACTAGCGACTGGAGCA
Source organism: Kryptolebias brasiliensis (assembly GCA_028566095.1). Lineage (NCBI taxonomy): Eukaryota > Metazoa > Chordata > Actinopteri > Cyprinodontiformes > Rivulidae > Kryptolebias > Kryptolebias brasiliensis. The sequence goes on along the minus strand of JAOXNZ010000054.1, from coordinate 4,187,743 downwards.
AATACCTTTTAGATTAAATGCTTCTATTAATGTGCAAATTGCCTCTGATATATTCACATTAGCAGCAACAATTAAATCTCTTGGCATTTCAATGACATTTATTTTGTCATCATTAAACACTTTGATTGATTACAGAATAGATTAAATTCTTTCTGGGGCTTAATGTCACAAGTAGAGTCATTTTCTAATTAATGCTGAGTGAAGCCATCATTAATTACCAACAGTCACAACCATTAAGTGTATATGTGTCATAATTAAATAAACATTGGAGTGTGAATTTAAAAAAGAGAAACAACTACCTACAAAATAGTTTCTGCACTGAAGCCAAACTCCACTGAAGGGTATGAATTTATTCAACCTTTTAGTCTTGCTTAGTCTGTCTTTGGTCTTTCCACATAGTCTGCTTTAATCATGCATGCTTTACTAAAACAAGAGTCCCCGCCGTGTCCTGCAGCCTCACAGCGGGGGCTAACTGTGAGGACCTGTGTTGTTGTGTTCATGCCAGGTACCATGGGCATATGGGCCAAGATGGGATGATGAAAAACTATATTTTTTCTTATATGTGTTTTTTTTTCTACTTTTTTGATTTTTTATGTATGTTTGATGTAATTTCCATCAGCAGGCCCTAGGTTGGGTTTTTTTTCTGTTCATACTCCTTTTCTATATTAAGAGGAAATAAATCATACAGCACACTGTTAAGCCAAAGACAATTTCACTCCTTCCCCTTATTTTGTAGCTCTATTTATTTGTTCTGTGTGTTTAAGCTGGTAGAACAGGACCACATTGATCACACCTGTTTAGGTTAAAGGAATTGGTGATTCACTTCTTAGGTAGAATATTTTAACTGCTACCCTTTGTGACTTTGAATTAAGAAATAGCTAGTAGTTAAGCATCAGGTGTAATACTAGATGACAAAATTTATAATGTTGTTATCTAGTATTTGTTTAACAGGCTTATCAGGCTTGCTTAATGTTTTGAAGCTCATTTTAAAATTACCCTTATTTGCTTCCAAAACAGATTTTAGTATCAATACATTTCTAGACATTTTACTCGTTTTTTACATGTCCTTTTAACAGTATTTGAATAAAAAGGCAAAACAGAGCTTCTTAAGAAGGAACAAAGTATCATTTTCACATTATAGACAATTATTAACATATAATGTTACGTTCCTCATGGCAGTCTAGGGGTATGGGGAATGCTGCTGCATGTAACATGTAAGTGTCAGGATTAGATTTGCTATAAAACACAATAACAAAACAACAATGTTCAACTTACTCTTTATACTACCCAATTATTGTTGTTTGGTACCCATTTTCATAACAATCAATTAATTTGTCATATTCTTTGTATGAGAAAGAGAGTGAGGGGAAAAAATGTCATCAGTTAATCAAAGACAAATTAGCTGCAACACAATGATTGTGTGTGAGCTGTAGTACAGTCAAGGCAATCCAGTGAAGTCAGTATAGCGTTAAGTCAAATTAAGCAGTGTTCTGCAAGTAAAAGCTAAGTGCTTGAACCTGTCTTGCCAGGGAAGACTATCTTATTGTGCTGCATTTGGAGGCCCAATTGATCCTGTCTATTGCTTAAATTAGAACATCTCTGTACTAATGCACCCTGTAATATTGACTGTGCCGGTTTTCACCACTGGTCTCACCCACCCCAAGAGCCTCATTACCAGTCCCCTGATGCTGAAAACGTTGCTTTGCCTGAACTGATGTTGTACAAAAAATATCCTGTCATATAAGCATGTTGTCCTTAAGAATACACTTCATTTTTGTAATGATTTTTCTCTGCAGGTTCTCTCATCTTAACACCATTCACTTGTTGCTACTTTTGTTCCTAATCCTCCTGCTCTATTTTTCTCTGTCTTGAAGCTGTTTTATACTCTGTGTGTAAGAGCGAAGAAATCTGCTCGTGGTCATGTAGTTGTGAGCCATTTTTTTTTTGCATGAACATTTTATACTCAACTAGAACTGCAACTCCTAGGAAACCCCTCCCTCCCCCCACAGGGCCTCAGCCAGGCAGCACATTTCCTCCCAGCCAGCACAGCCATGGAGAGCAGCCTGTGTCTCCATGCACAATAACTGTGCTGTCTCCTTTCACAAGTTCTTTGCCATTTGACTTTCTTTATAAGTTTTGCTGGAAGAGCTGTAAAAACAGCTGGACTTTCTAAGAGCCTTGGCCAGCTGCTTTTCAGGGGAGCAGTGGTGGCAAAATGACTTCATTAAAGCTTAACCCCTGTTTGCATAAACACACCCACAACAAAGTTCTGACCAATCACGCAACAATTAAACCATGCGAGAAAAAGTTCTGCCCGGACCTTGTGTCAAGAAGGGGCTGCTGGAACACCTAGGAGAACAAAAGGACATGATTTTCGTCATGCAACCACCTGAGCAAGAGACAATTTCTTCACTTTTTACAGATCATAAATCCAGCTCTAGTGTTGAATGTTAAAAAGGAAGCTGAATGGGGAATTACCAAGTCCTCTGTGTCACTGATGCCACAGAGCCTGACAGTACAAAGCCGATAATGAGCCCTTCAACCTTCTTTTCCTTGAACACTGACCAGACTCCTTTCAAACTTCCAGGATCTGGATCTTTTTTTTTTCTTTTTTTGGTTCAAAAGCTATTTGTCTCAGAGACTCACATTTTCTACCATGGCTCACCAACATACTCATTAGAATTAAATTAATCTGATTAACTAAACATTGTGGATGATGGATTTCATGGGCTTATTCTAGAAGCAATTACTGAGTTACAGGGTTATTGATTAATAACTGGAAGATTGTGCTAAACTTTGCCAGAAAAATTGCTATAAGAATATAATGTACAACTTAATTCTCTTTTAATTATTTACAGGATATCATCACGCTACAGCAGCCATCAACTGTTTGTGATATTCAGTGTGTCCACATCTTATAGTCCCATTTTATCTGTAGGCATGTTTGAAAACCCATTTGGCTCATAAAATCCAGCACCAGCCAATATTTGCTGTGTTAAGCAAGAAACTGAATTGATCATTTTGAGTATGCACAACTTGTAAAATCAATGAAATAACTGTGATTCCAACAAAAACCAATGAAAGCAACATGGCAAAAAGCAAGATTCTTTGTGCAGGGTTGTATTAAAAGTAAAAGCAGAACCACTGCAGAAGATAAAATCATAATTGTTTAAGCTAGTATTTAAGCAAATCTCATTAACTCTGCAAAGTTTTATAGTAACAATCTGACAATAGACTGCATGACTGTATTTAAATCTCTTGCCATTATTTTACTGTCTCCTTGTATTGAATAAGGTAACAGAGGGGATGCCAAACAGGGAAAGATTACTGCAGGATGTTATAAACCTTATCTCTCCGATGCAAACTGGATTACAAAGGCCAGAAAATACCCCAGCATGGCTTATCACGCTAACATTGTGCAGATTGCAGCAAATGATTTGAATACCATGTTGCTTAAGAAGACCCATCCAGGCTCAAAGCAGATGGTGCAAGCTGAGAGGTGGAAGTAATTAAAATGGCTAATCCTTAGTGAGATGGTGTATTGACGCCTTCTCACTGCCTGCACTCGCCTCTACTACAGCAACACTGCCACAAAAACCTAGACAATTCTGATGCAAAGCCTGCACAAAAAGTGAAGCCTAAATTATTTTATCATTATCATTGTTTGCCTTTTTTTGACTTGGCACAGTTTCAAAGCCCGAGAACAGGCAGTGGTTATTATTTTGGACCCAGTCGGTTGTCAGGATGGTTTCCATGGTAGTTTATTAGTCTGTTGGATGTAGAAGGTGCTCATTTTGGTACTCACTGTGCTCTGCCCAAATCTCAATAATGTATAATGTTTTGGGGTAATTTCTTTTTAAAAAGCTTGACTCAATTATATCTTTCCTTCTCATTATTTCCTTCTGAAACTGTTAGGATGCGCATATTTCTATTAAATTGTGTTTATATTCATTGCTTCTGGCTGCTTCTTTTTTACACAGAGAAGCATTTTTTTGTGGGCTTAATTATTTAGTGTGTTCAACACTGTTGCTTTTCTCAGGCTGGCACAAATTACTTTTATGAGACACATCAGATACCGACGGCTGCCTACATTATGTTTATCATGGAGCAGTAAATCAGGATGCATCAGTTAAACTGTCATTTAGTGGCCCATTAAAATGAATATGAGACCTAATTTTTAAAGCAACATGTTAACACACCTGTCTATTCACGACCGAAACAAATGTTGGCAGTGGGTGGACTCGAAAATGTTGTCGGCAGTTATAACTTGGCTGAGAAAGTATTTTTATTCATAACGTGCGACCTTCAGAAAATATGTAGCTCATGCTGGCCATTGGGAGCTCAGTGATGTGTGCCATACAACGCTGAGGTACATTAAACCAGATACGAGCTACATGAGCCATTGTCGTAAAGAAGAGCCAAGCTCTAAAGTGTGACTGCTATGAATTTCAGTGGGAAGCTACAAACTGCACAATGACATTCAGGGTTGGAAAGCTGCCATTTTATCAAATCCAGAGCAAGCATCTGTCAGAGACTGAGGCATACACTGTTCTCTGTTGGTGTATTAAAAGACTAAAGTAAAACAACTTTTCTATTTAAACTCATACTTGACTTTTTTATTGTGTCATCAGTTTTTATTGTTGGTTTCTGACAGAGATCTTGCTGGCCTACTGGTGTAGCTTACGTCAGAGAATCATGTGATCTGTGTTTATCTCTGGGTAACTTGTCCCTCACTCCCTTGTTTGATAATAGAGACCAAGATGTTGCCCTGATGTCTGAATCACACTGTAGCCGGCTGGTACGAAGCTCAGTGTGTCATTGACCAACTGGGCTTAAACCTCTGAGCATATTCTCTAGTGTGGTGCAATGGTCTCTCCCTAACCTTTGCTAAATACTCGTAGCTGCATAAAATACAAGCAGGAAATATAGACAAATGTTGATAATTCATTCTACATTCAGAGCCAACCTGTCAGTGGAAAACTAAAACAGGATAAAAGTTAAAAACACTGTTTGTTTATCCCGCTTATTGTTGCTGACCAGTCAAATAAAGTTGAGATTTAAGGAATGGTCTACCTCTTTACAACAATACATTTTACGTAAGACACTCTTGAATTCATGTAGAATACAGAAATGAGATGGAAACAAACAGTTCAACATGTTGGTCTATAAACCAAAAGCTATTGCTCATAAAGTTTAGAAACACAAGAGATAACAACATGTCAATCAAAGCTGCTCCATTATTGGAAGCAAAACCTAATATAGTAAAGTGCCCTGCTGGACCTAAATGATTTATCATCTCTTTAGCCTGCAGCAAATGCTTCTGGAAAGCTCTGGATCAAATAAACTTCAAATTAATGCAAATTACGAGTGTTCATCAGAAGATAAATTACACTTCACTGTTGGATGTACATGTGGGTGCTTGTGTGTATGTATGAACGTTTTCAAGCATAAGGGCCTTTCAGGAGCCAGTGATGGCATTCATCAAGTCCTTCACATTCACTGAAGAGCTATAATGTAATTTCCAGAGTGAAAAATGTGCCGCATAATCTGACTGCAACTCACTGCATTTAAAACTTATTATTCACCGACAACTTGTCACCAGTACTTCTAACAAATCTTCTGTCAGCTTAGAACTGTAGTGGTACCTGTATAATCAGGGGAGTCTGGGTGCTGATTTTGGCACGTCTGCATTGTGCAGATGGTCAGCTGTAACCTTTTATTATCTCTTCAGTGAAAAAAGAGACACGAGGAGAAAGGTAACACAATCACACAGAAAGCAATTAGTGCCAGGCTCTCTGCATTATTGAACTGAGAGGTGTAATTACGCAGATGAAGTTTGTGACAGCTATGAATGTCTACTATATGAGATGACGCCATTACCCATTCCTGTTTTTTTAATTAGCACTTTGCTCACTTTTTTGCTGCAACATCCGTGTAATGATGCAGGAAGCAGACAGAAGACACTGTCTACTGTGAAAAGCATAAATCTAATAACGTAATGATTTAAAGCAGCATTACTTTAAGAAATGCATATTTCCCACCACCTTGGATGTCAAAGTTGTAAACAAAGCTGTTGTGTGATTTGTTAGGATGGAAACATGGTTATTCATGCTTTTCTTCGTCCATGTAGACAAACGTTTGTGTGCACAGACTCCTCAGCCCACAGTTGTTCATAGTTCAGCTGCACTAAAACATTCCACTCAGGACTCTACAGTTTTCTCTACAACTATAGATGGCAATGGTGTGCTAATTTAGTAACTGTCTATCTAAAAGATAAAAAGAAGAAATTAGATGCAGTTTTTGTTTCTTTGTCCACCCTTAGTGATATAATGTCGATAGCAGCAAGTCTCCTCACACAGTATTTCCTCAAAACACTCATCCATGTTTTTTTGCTTTTCTGCTTGTGGTTTGACTCACGGTCTTTTTTGTCTGTTGTATTTTTGGTGCTACTATTTTAGATAAAACATGTATGTACTGCAGCATGCACAGTCAACGTGATTACAAAAATCTGGGCTGCACATGCTTATCTGCTGAGGGGGCTGGCAGACCTTAGAAAACAGGTAAAAACTGATGTCACAGGCAGAGCAGACAAGGTAAGCATGAACAACTTTGTTTCTGTCTTTAGTGCTCAAAATATGTGTTGGGGATCCCTCTCAGCTATGACTGAGAGGGCTAGAGCAGTTGTCCGCCAGTGAGAGAGTAAAAGGTTCAATTCCTGGCAGCAGTCACATGTCGAAATGTCCCTGGGCAAGACACTGAACCCCTCATTGCCTCCAATGTGTGCCCCATTGGTGTATGAATGAAGTTTAAAGCACTGATTAGTCTCCATAGAATGATTTATTCAGATTAGCTTTGTAGAAACGTAGGAGAGTGCTGTATGAATGTGTGAGTGGATGGGTAAATGAGGGCACAGATTGTTTTGTAAAGTGCTTTGAATGGCCTGGTTGGCTAGAATGGCACTACATAAGTATTTTCCATTTACCATCAAATTTTAGTTCAATATTTGTAAAAATTACTAAGATATAGCCTTATTTTAGTTTGCTAAAGTCTTTTAGCTGTGGCAACTAGCTTGAATCAAGCTGAGTCAAATAATCTGTTGTACCTATTTATCCAATGATTACTTTGAGATTTTCTTTAAAATTTGTTCTCTGATTCACACACACACACACACACACCCCCACACACACCCACACACACACACAGGCTATTACACAATCGCCCATTGAAAACCCAGCTAAATTATTGCTTTTCTGAAAGCAAAGTGCACTGTTGAGAAAATCTTGCACTAAGAAGTTGTTATTACAATATTGTGATATTAATTATCATTAACAGATGTCTGTGCAGCATAAACATATTCATGTTTTGAGCAGTTTTTAGCATGAAATCTTTCTATATCTTTCTATATACTAAGCTGGTAGAAGAATTCACCAAACATGTTTTAAACTCAGGGAAGCAAAAGTAGACTATACTGAATGAGATCATCCTCTCTTGGTTAATACATACCCTCTCATGGTGTTGTCGATTTACCCCCACCCCTGACATTGAGAGTTCTGTCCACAGATTCTGAGAGCCAGGGGTCTCGCCCTTTTTGGAGAGAAAAGCTTGCAGTGCCTCCCATCTGTCATGAGCTCAGTGGCCAAATGAGCCTGTTCTTTACTGGGAGCCAACAAGATGGATGGAGCCACTTCATCTCTGCTGTATGGGGCATGGTGGAGGCACTGCACTGCATGCCTCTTTGACAGCCTTCCATCCCCCACTGTGCCTCCCTACGGTTACCATCAGGGCAGTACAGAGAACAGATAACTCGTTAGCAGCATTACAATTCCAAGTGCATATTTCATTTACCAAGTAATTATTTACACCCGCTAGGATAAATTAAAAGATCTCTCCTAGGTTTATTTTATCCAAAGTCATTTTTAATGTTAACATGGAAGTAGGAAAATTATGTTTTGTTTCTCTTAATATGCCTGATTGCCTCAGTTTTCAGGCTGAGGTAACAAGTTGCCGCTATCTGGAGAAAAGATGTCTCAGTACATGATGTGTAATGGAAAAACATAAAGTAGAAGCACTCACATGAAATGCACTGCTTGCACCCCAGAAATACCATGTGCATGAATTATATTCAGTGTCAAAACAGAAAGAATTATGTCAGAAATAAAGGTTGTAAAGGAAAAGTTTTCCTTGCAATTAATATGTTCATTTTAATTCTTGTGTTTGTTTCCTGATCTAAAGTATATTGTGTAAAAACATCTCAGCATTTAGCCACTTTAATGTTTTTTGTTTTTTTTTTCAAATTAAGTAATATTTATTTTTGCTGAACGTTTCTCAAGTTGTGCAGAATCGAAGGGATTTTGGTTTAACTCTTTATTCCTTTCTACACCAGCATGTCCTTAACAAAGACCATGACACAAGTTAGAGTCCGTGGCAAATTAAGTACAGTCAATAGTTTTCTTTCTTTTTACCTTTAGTATAAGCTTTTATTTTGGCTTGACATTGGGTAACCTCCAACCTTAATGCTCTGTGTTTTTCTGAGCAGAAACATTTTGTTTTTCATCCAGCTTGAAGTGATTTTCAGAGTTTTTGAATTCAGTCGACCACAGCTGGACCTCAAAATGTGAAAGTATCACTGTGGCCCTCAGGAGTTAGTTCACTTGTTTTTTAAAACTTGATATAAATCCTCACATTATGCAGACTGATTCAGTCTGAAGTAGAGGGTAAGAGGAAGTGCAGAATCCTGTCTTATATTAGTGGTAAAGGATGTGTTTTTCATTGGAAAGGGATTTTGGAGCTCTAAGTCACATCTGATGGACTTGTGGTTGAAGCATAAATGAGATCGCATCTCACATGCTGGCTTCTCCTTCAGTTAATGCTAGTTATGACTTTTCCAGCTTTCATAACATTAAAGCTACTTATATTTTCTTCTCAGCAACCAAAGCCTAAAATTGAATAAATAAATAAATAAAGAAACAAATAAATAAATAGAAAAATAACAAATATTTCACACCTCACTTTGCAGAAAGTGGAAACAGGAATGTAAAATTTACAAAATAAAGTTTATTTGTTTGTAAATGTGTATATTTAAAAAAACGACTAAACTGCATTTTCAACACACTATGTTAGGGCTTTGAATATTGCTGATGATTTCACCTAAAGCCATATTATCCATCCATCCATCTATCCATCCATCCATTTTCTTTACTTGATTTTTCCATTCCGGGTCGCGGGGAGCCGGTGCCTATCTCCAGCAGTCACTGTGCGAGAGGCGGGGGACGCCCTGGACAGGTCACAAGTCCATCGCAGGGACACATAGAGACAAACGAGACAAACGAGACAAACAACCATTCACAGTCTCACTCACACCTAGGGACAATTTTAAGAGTTACCAATGAACCTAACATGCATGTTTTTGGTCTGTGGGAGGAAAC
>JAOXNZ010000054.1:4165827-4178218 GCA_028566095.1 Kryptolebias brasiliensis | reverse complement strand
CTGTGGGAGGAAACCGGAGTACCCGGAGTAAACCCACGTGTGCACAGGGAGAACATGTAAACTCCACCCAGAAAGACAGCAGGCCGGGATGTGAACCTGCAACCTTCTTGCTGGGAGGTGACAGCTCTAACCACTATGCCGCTGTGCCTAAAGCATTATTATTATTATTATTATTATTATTATTATTATTATTATTATTATTATTATTATTATTTCAACATGTTGAAGACATATTTAATTTTTGCATGAAGGTTCAGAGTCTGGCATCAGCAGTTGTGATCAGGTCTCTGCCAGCAGCTAAAACTTTTTGCTTTTCTTAAGGTAGTATCTCACTGGATAGCTGTTGGAGTCTAGTTGGTGGTTTAAAATTGTGAGGAATACAGGTGCTGTTTTGGCACAGTTTCACTGAATTTGGAGTATTTGTGACCAAGTGATCGAGTCATGTTGGTGTTTTGAATGACCAATTTTTGAAAATCCCAGTCTTTTGGTGGCACAATTTACAAAACTGCATTATAGGCCGTGCTCATTGTTATGTTGTCCACCTCCACCCACAAAACCTACCTCGGCTTGCTTTGTACCCACTTAATCTTCTGGAGTATGCAGTAGATTAAATGAAATAAATAATTTGCAGATTTGGAGAAGTTTTTAAAAAAATATTATTGATTATTGCTGATGATTGTTGTGCTTTTTAGACCTGGACAGTAACGTCAGATGTTTTTTTCTCTCAGAAACAGGTGTACAAAAGTTGCTCTAGCGCTCATGAGATGTTTTAGAGACAGTTGCAACAAAATTCAGATTAATTTGAGACAGGTTTGAGATGCCCACAACAATACTGTGACTAAAAATTAAAAAAAGAGTACAGACCCTAATGAGCATATTTTAGTGTCTTTTTTTCCTGCAATTCTAAGAAAAAACGTTTGAGATGCCTGAGATGATCTCTAGATTCACATAGTTTGCTCTTACTAGGGTTAAAGCAGAAATGCATCAACACAGCTTAAAAACTTCTGAGTATAAAAGCAAAATAGAAAAAATGCAGTTCATTGCTTAGATTTCTACAACAAATTAAAAGAGAAACCTAATTAATTTGACGATGTGTTTGTGCCAACAAAAATTGAAACTGAGGAACTATTAATCATACAGCAGAAAGTTTTGCATATGTGACTTCTTTAAAAGAAAAGTCTTTCCAAGCATCTTAGAATATTGTCTAATTATAGCTAAAAAGACAAATCCCTAAAAAAAAAAACAAAATGGTAAAAATGAGTGCAACAAAATAATTGTCTTTTTTTCAGTAAAGCCTTCCCAGGTGGTGGAAGAAACTCAGAAACTCTTAATCTGGCTTTCCACTTTCTTATTTTGTGTGCTTCTCAGCACTGTGTCTCACATTGCCTTATTTCTTTTCCATTTTTAACCACAAAAATATTCCAAACATCTCCTTCCAGGTGTGCACTGTGTGTTTACTAAGCAACCACTAAGACAAATGTGAGGGATTTGGTCAAAGGCTTACAAAAAGACAACCTGTCTTTGTGTTTAATTGCTTAGATCTTTAAATCTCATTCCATGGTTTGGATACGGTTTCTGGATGAATGAGGAGGTTTCAGTTTGCGTCACTTCATCCGCTTTTTCTCTTAGGAAGGAGGAGGAAAACGAAGAAATTCTTAACTTAAAGGAAAAATCATTGTAGAAAATTAATCCGATTTCTGTATTCCCGAGAAGCCTTGTGATTTTAAACTGTCACGTTGCACTGCTCCGCTAGTTTTAAATTATCATAGAGATAATGCAAGGCTGTGACAGTCTGTTGGTTTAGTTCACTTTAATGAAATGACATTAAAGTGCTTTTATGGTTGGGTGAAGAGTGAATGCAAAGAAAAGAGGCATACGGTGACATCTTCTAACATTCCACCAAGACACTACTGTGCAACGGGGCGGTTACTCCGGCAACGAGCTCACCGTCTGATCAAACACATTACACACATCTCACACACACAGGAAACTATTGTCTCCCTGAAATGCAAATCCAATTTTCAAGACCGGGAGAAGAAGTGAACATGAACAGCAACCTTTGCCAGTCGTGGCACGTTGTGTGTGCATCAGCTAATCGATTGTTGCTCTGAAACAGAGTCAGCGGCTGTTTGGGTGTCGAGGCCTGATGACCGGGACACATGCTGCCTATCTGCTGTTTCTCCCATTTCATCTTGGAATTTAATGTTTTCTCTTCCCTTCTCCCTGCCCAGTCTTTTTTGTTCTTTTTGACTCAGTTTCTTCATGTTGTGAGTACTCACCTCAGCCTCAGGTGCCATAAACCTGACAAAGTCAAGACAGCTTCCATGGTTTCAGGGTGACCTCTATTTTGGTTCAGCCAACAAATTCTCTGTATATTGTCTTGAAAAAAGATGAGTCACCGGCTATGCCTGCAGCTCATCCTGTTATATCATTTATATATAAGCTACAACCTAGCTAGTAATTCTTTTAGACTTACTTAAGCAACAGAACCTAGCACAGAGCTTTATTTATTTTAATAAATAAGGTGTGGGAATTGTGTATTTAATGTCCACCCCAATTATTGCAGTATACAATTTTATTACTATGCTGTGCAGTAAAGTACCCTGCAAATTTATAGGTGTTATTCATTAATCCACTTGGTGCAAATTACAGTTGATAGATGAACTAAAAGAAAATCGGTAGTCACTTTGACAACATTTGGCCTTCTTTAGAGGCACACTTGATTTATAGTTGTAGAGTAATACTAATGATTTTGTTTTTCAAAATTTAAAATTTAAATTAGATCACCATACCTTTAAAAAACAATACATTTTCAAAAATATTGAGTCTTTCTTTCTTTAATGTTCTAGCACATTGCACTTTAATCTTCAGAAAGGACAAATGGAAGATTGGCATTTTTGTGTTTTTGCATTTTTTACAGCTACCATAATGATTACAGTTAGGGGAGAGCATGCAGTTTTGAAGTACTGGTTAAAAATGGTCATGCAAATTTTTGAACATGTTCAAAATTTAAGAGACAAGACTATGAGCTTCTGCAAACCATGTGAGGATTTTGAGAGCCGTTGTGAACATTTCAAGATATTTTGGAAACTCCCTCAGGAATGTCATATGTAAACTAGTCTCCAACAGTTTAAGCCCAGTTAGAAACTGGCTTTAGACACACTTTTACCATTGCTGTACAATGTGTCTTTACTGTACTGTCTGCTTTTGATTCACTGGTTAAATTTCTGTTTCGTTTACTTTATATGATCATGTAACAACTTCAGGATGTTTTGTCCTATTAAACTAATATTTTGTAGTCATTGTAATCTCAGCAGTTTGCTTTAGTTTCAATGCTACGATCAAATTAACCTTTCAAAGAACAACTGCATTTCTGTCTACAACAACAGCAGGGATAATGTAGAACAGGCACTAAAGTTATCTGCAATGATTTTGCTTTTTGTTGTTTTTGTCCCTGTATACAACGCCACTGTATACAAGCTGTTAAACATAATTTCTCTTTAGAGCTTTGCTTCCTGAAAATAAAACTGACAAACGGACAAACAGGGTCCTCCATCTTGCTGCATTGTTTGCCCAGACTGTTAGAGACCTGCACAACCTGGACCCATGTGATAAAAATAAGCCAGGAACTGGAGAAATATTTGTTCCTTCTTGGACAGAGCCGTCACAGAAAGCTTTCCATACAGTAGCTCAGTGAGAAGTGATTACAGACATGAGATCGACCATATGACAGGCAGCCTTTAAATTCACACTCATTTGCTTTTAGAGTGAGTGATGTTCATTGCATATCCTTCCCATCTGCACAGCTGAGAGATGAGACATAATGAGAAGCACAAAGACAAAGTGTTGAGAGGTTTTGCTTGGCTGTTTCATCACTCCAACTTTGAAGGGTATTTCTACCATCCGCTACCTCCAGCTGGTGCCTCCGTCCCCCTGGCACTGCCTCAGCTGCTGGAAGCGGTTTGGGGCCCAGGGTTATGGCCCCTGTCATTGGCATCACATGCAGGCAGCAAATTAGCCAAGTGCACATAAACACACTCATACAAACAATTGTATGCACACACAGCCACAGACAAAGACAAACTGTTTTTCTCTCATTCTTGAATTCCCTCTAACGGCTTCTTGGAGATTCATACATGATTTTTCTTGTATCTACATTAATGTAGACATGATTGTCCCTGTAAGTAAAGTTTTTACATAATCTGCTATTTAAACATGTATGAAATTTGTAAAACACAAAATTGTTTAGAAGATTTCTTGTACATTTGCATCTCATTTTCATGTGATACATTTCAGCTAGTTCTGATGAAACCATTAAATGTCCAGTATGATGCTTGGTAATAATTCAAAAATATTTACTTTGCAAATCTTTTTTTGTTAGACTTCAAGGTTAAAAATGCTAGAAAAATATTTATTAGGCCTATAATATCCTAAACTGGCAGCCATGGACAGTTTTTTTGGGTTAGCTGTTAATAATGGCAGCTCCTGCTCCAGATTAGAAGAAGTTTTTAACAGGTCAGAGAGAGACAAATGAAGGGTACATTTAATCATCTGCTTGCTTTTTTATGCCTTTTTCTATGCACTTGATAAACATCCAAATTATTAATTGTAAGAGACCTCATGACGTGTGGCTCTTTGAAGTTATTTAAGGATGTTTATGACCTTAGACCTACCTACAGTATTTATCAGACTTGGTTTATATTTATGAGTCCTCCTGATACCTCATATTTCCTGATAAAGGTCTTCTGATTGTCACTAAAGTTGGAACAAAAATCTACAGTGAGGCATCATCCTCTTCTTATGGTCCTCCCCTGTGGAACAGCCTTCCTGAAAACCTGAGGACGACTAAGAGTGTTGACGTTTCTAAAAGCAAACTCAAGACTTACATTAAGTTATTTTAGTTATTCAAAAAATGTAGCAAGTCCTATATTAATTTTACCTTTTAGTTTTACCGTGCTTCTGGTTTGACTTTGAATTGAATTGTGTTTAATTGTAAGTTATTTCTACTTATTTCTCAGTCTTAAATTATTTTATACTCTTTTTTTTTTTTTTTAGGGAAAAAAAGCTACTTTTATTTTATTTTAACTCACATTTACATTTATTTGCTTATTCTTCATTAATTCTGTTTTGATTTTACTCATTTTTAGATTTTAGAATTCATGTTTTTATGATTTTTTTTTTATTTGTTTTGTTAAACCTATCTCAGGTATTTCCTCATTAATGAAATTGCTGTTCCCCCCCTCCCTTCACCCCCTATTCATTTAAGTTACCATTTGGTTTTCTAGTGTGTGTGTGTGTGTGTTTTGTTTGTTTGTTGTTTTTCTTCTATGTTTTGTTTTGTTTTTATCTGGTGTAAAGCACTTTGTGTGTTAAAGGTTCTTTGTAAATAAAGTTTGACTGATTGATGTGAAATTAGATAAGGCTATTAAAGCATGGACAGCTAGTGTTGTTTTTCTATAAATCTTTAATGAATGCTTTGTGTACAATTCGTTAAACCTTTAGAACCTCAGAATACAAGTGCAGTGATTAGTTTGAACATAAATTTATCTGCAAGTATTATATTAAATGTAAGAAGGGAGTAAACAGCACATTAAAGAACAAACATAATCTGAACAGAAAACTATTTTAACTGACTTTAAGATCACATCATGTACACTCTTATTAAAAAAAACATGTTTTTTCAAGGCAATTCAACATGGATAACAGACCAAGAGAAGACCAACGCTTTAGTGTCTGTAGATGGACCCTATCTTATTTTCCCAGTTCATTAAGATAAACACTCGGGAGACTCGGGAAAAACTAACAAAAAGTTCTTCCCGCATCCAGAACAAACAGACATACAATAAAAAAACATGACAAACAGATCACTGTTAAGGTTTAATCTCTGCTTCATTTGTCATCTCTTATATTTCAAGTTAAGAAATAAATTTAAAGTCAACCCAAGAGTGGAGATTCAAACTGTCTGTGTGATCATGCATACACGTTGTTCTGTCTGCTGATGTGAAGACAATGAAACTGAGGAGTTTGACACTGATTGAAGAAGTGTGATCAGAGCTGACTGATCAGTGCATCAAATCACATCTCCCACTCTGTCAGCTCCTTTCAAATATCACTGTTATCTTTAGAAAGTGCCCACTTTCTGGGCGCAGTACGTGGAAATAAAAGAGCAGATTGCGCGCTTCTTTTTGCACTCATTTGCAGAAAGTTCTAATCCTTCCTCGACTGTGTAGCTCGCAGGAGCTTAAATTGGGGACATTTAAAAAGCCTACTCCTTTTTTTCCTTTAAATTTTTACGTTCAACATTTAATGCAGTGGCACCTTTTATAATGAAACAGGGCAAAGTGAAGTGCAGAGCCAACATTTTCTTGGATAGAGCAATTACAGCGGCATGTAATCTACAGTATTTTGATTTTTAAATTAAAGCTTTCGCAGAGTGCCTGGATGTTCCCCTGACAGAAGGACGGGGTTTATGAATCAATTCATTGTACTTTTAATTACAAAGTCACACATTCCCATGAGTCACCTCAGCATGATGAAACTTCTTATTCTAACTCTTTTCCAAATGTATAATGTCACATTCTTGTGGGCATTTTTGACAAACTAATTTAAAGAAAAGAAAAAAGTGAGTAAAACAAGCAAACAGACAACTATGTAAATAGATTCATGACATCTCTTCTGCACTTTTTAAGTCTGATATTTTCCACCCTGGGTTTTGCTGATCAAACAGAGTAGCTGCCCTCTATTATTCAACAGACACTGTATTTACCTTTCTTCAATATTTTATAAATTCATTACTCTTTTGTCATACAAAAGTACACTGGTGGTCTTATATAACTTTGTGTCTAACTTTTCCTTTTTCGTTCACTGTAAACATATGCACATGATATTAACTTGTGACATTCAGTGGAATAAGTTAGCCTTATATTTAAATAATTTGATTTATTCCAGGGGGAGAGCTGGAGGTTATGTAACTCACCCCGTGGCAAAAAGACTGAAGGTCTCTCAGTTCAGCATCAGTAGCTGCTGCTGTAAACAGCTGACTGCCCTGCTGCTAAACAAGATAATGTCAGCTGATAATAGCTAAAGTGAAATTATTTTACAAGACTATCATGACATCCAAAAGCATATAGGGGTTTTTTAACATAAATGTGGTAATGGTAATAAAGTCTCTTTAATTGGCATAACCTTCAAAATAAAATGTTTGTTGTTATTTATTGGTCAAAATATAAATCAAAGTGAATTAGAGGCATTAACTCTGTTGACTCATTTGACTGACTAACAAATAAATAAATAGACAGGTCTGATTTTCTTAAGTTGTTTTCTTTAAGTGAAGATAAATAAGGTGGGTTGGATTGCATAACTAGTGTTGTTCAACCTAAACCAGTGGTTACCAAACTTTTCAACTTCTAACCTGCAAATTAACAGCGGCAGAGATTTGTGTCCCTCCTTTTTGTTGGCTGATAAATATTTCTATTAGCACAGTTAATACAAGAACATACTGATAAAAGTCAAACATGATGTTTCATGACCAACTGTGGGGTCCAGACCCTGACATTGGGAACCACTGAGCTAAACAAGCTATAGAAGTATCTCTTTATGACCCTTTGACACAATTAATAATCTTAAAAAGCTTGTTACTGAAGTGGTCTTTTGTGGAGCAGTTATGAGCAGTCAGTATCTTACCTGCAGGAGACAGCAATCAGAGTGAGCTGTTTTAGATTATGTAAATTCACTACTTATGAAGCCCTGCAGTTAGCTTGAAATTAAATTTTAAATCTCATGAGAATTTCCCCCTGATTCTCTAAAATTAGATAAGATGCAGGTAAGATAGTGACTGCTTATACTGCACAAAATTCTACCTCAAAGAATCTAACCACAGTTTCAGTTATTTCTAAACTATTTTAGATTTAAATATGTTAAATCTATATGTTAAATATGTTAGATTTGCTAAGATCTGTGAGTTGTATGTCAGTAATGTGTAAATGATTTTGAAACTGAACTGTTATCTGGTGCACAGCAGGACAGCTGCTGCTGAAGGAACATCGCTCCTGCTCAGTCATTTTGTATACGCTGAGTAAAATCATTAGCTAAATGTTTGCAGAGTAAATTTATGGCATCTGCTCTGTATTACATTACTGATGAACCTCTCACTTACTGCACAGTTTGACACTCATGAATTTATCTCATACTGCCAGGGTTCAAACAGAGCAGCACAATAACACAGAAAATTACAAAAGTTACGTTTCCTATTCTTCTTTTCCAAGCGCAGGTCAAACAGCACTTCATCAGAAGATTAAATGAGCACCAAAGTTGGGGCTACTGTGGCGCAGGTTGCCATTAGCTAGACCGACAGCAGTGGGAAATCATCTGCAGTAACTGCAACCTCCCCTGCTCTCTGCAGATGTACAGTAATTAGCCCATCCGCTTATAATAGCTTAACGATTAGTGGCATGTCGCCATTTGTTATTCAGGAGATTTGCTTTGTTGACTCATTTGGGAGAAAACTGATATGAGTTTTTGATGCAATTACTCATCATTAAGGATTTGTTTTGTTGTTGTTGTTGTTGTTGTTACTGGGTAAAAACTTATCTATGGAAAACTGAAGACAAAATTGGTTCTGTTTTTTCAACCTGTGGGAAAACAAAATGTGTAAATCTCCTGGAGAAACAAGTGAGGTTAGTTATCATTTATGGGTTTATGAGTCTAGTATTAGCAACTTGGCTGTGGTGAGTTTGATTGTTTTCTTTGGATATTTTCAACAAGGATACACAAAAATCACATAAACTAAAAAAGTTAAAGATTAAGCAGTAACGGCAAGATTTAAAAAATACTTTTTGCAGCCATTTAGAACAAAATGTCCTAAATAAAAAGTCCTGGACATGTTGCCCCTGCGACCCGACCATGAATAAGTGAAGGAAGATGGATGGATCGAAGGATATATTACGTTCAGTAGCCTTATGACACCTTTGCTTTTTATTGTTTTACTTTATTTCTGAAAGTATGCACCATCAATTCAGTGTAGTTTGGCAATAAGGAATGCTCGTTTTAATCATATTTTTTTTTTTCCAAAACATAACATCTCTGAAGCGAACAGGAGCACAAGCAGACACAGTCTAGAGGATAAATGATACAAATGAGAAGCCTGATTTATTCTGAGAGAACAACATTTAAACTGAGTGAACTATAAATTGACACTCTCTACAGTTAAAATGAGTTTTTGGTTTTGCTGAAAATCCTGGAAAAAAACATTTTTTATGCTAGTTATAAACTTGTGGGATCCAAATGTTATTTTCCATCAACTGTATGAAATAAGTCTAAACCAGATTTTATTTCTGTTTGAGACCCAGTGCCTGTATATGGACTCTTAATTTGGTAAGGGTTTTCTCTCAGTGCTGCAACTGTTGGAGACTAGTTTGTGATTCAAAACTGTGAAAAAAAGGTGAATTTTGCATTACATTCTCACTAAATCCTGAGTGTTTGTGAGCAAGTGACCGGCTGGCCATGTGACCATGTTTTGAGCAGCCAGTTTTTGAACATCATAGTGTGTGCACGGCTTACAAAACTGTTTTCTGGGCTGAGCACATTATTTTGCTGCCCACATTGAACCCACATCCAACCTGCCTTTGAGACACAAACTTTTTACTTTGTTTACATTACGCACATATTTGGATTCAGAAACTAAAAATAAATCATTTTGAATCACAGTCAAAAAGCTGCAGTAGTTAAAGGTTTATGAATTAATTATTTTTCCTTTGCTACCCATACAGAACTGCTCTGAGATGAATCTGTGGCAGAGAACAAACTTAAATGACTTTCCCTCAGGACAGTATTTCAACTATCCTCACTCATGCTTTTCTCTTTCTGTTCATCTCTGTTTGCCTCTTTTGCCAAATGAAGTTTCTGACTTTATTCCTCCCTTTGCCTCTCAAATGGCTGTTTGAGTCGCAGGCTGTGGCAAAGCACACCCTCCCAGCAGAATGTTAATAAAGCATGTTGAATAATGTCATAAAATCATTGCTTGTATTTTTATAACCACATTTCAGTGTTGCTGCAGATATTAAAAAGTCGGCCTCGAGGCAAACATATTGCCTGAGCTGCAGAAAAAGGGAATGATTCCTTATACAAATTTACTCTCTTAATGTCACCTGCTGTTTGGACAAATAATCTGTTTCCTAGAGGATGCATCCTCGGTGGAATTATTTTCCATGGCTTGAGATGTTGACAGAAGATAGAAATGCCGCGCATAACAAATATTGATGAAGCAGACACGTGATCAATAAGCTGTGATTAGTGGAAGAAAAAGGCAGGTGGAGCTAAAGGAATCTTGTCCACTGGCTGATGTGACTCTGAGTAAATCCATGCTGAACTATTTTTGCATTTGCACACAAGTAATCCACAAACACGAGACACACACACCCACACACCCCCACCCCTCCACACACACACACACACACACAGGCTATGTTGGTGAAGGTGAGAGGACAGAGGAGCAAACATTGTTGCCTCAAATGTACAGCTGCAAACAAAGACCATTAATCACACATAATTTCACACACATATACCACAATCTGATGCATCAGATAAGGATCAGTGTATAAACATGGGTGCAGCCTCTGCTGATCCCCTCTATCCTTCACAAAGGCACTGTGACCTTTCAGAAACATTCCACACAGACAGAAGTAAATGATCAGCCGACGTGCAGGATGAAGAAGGATTACACACACAGCGCTGCTAATCAAATGAAAGAGCAGAAAAATTGTATTAGGTGAGAAAATAATTGAGTTAGAGCTATTGAAGGGCGCTAGCAGCTACAGCTGCCTCAGCTCAATACTGCATACAGCATCAGATAAAGCTCTGTTCCCTGTTTACAGCAGAGAAACACTAGAAAACAACTCTTCTGCTAACAAACATAAAAGTTCTGTTTCAAGCTGTAAATCTCCTTCAGTGCAGAATTTAAGTTAAAGACCTAGCATTCCTTGAAGGAATGAATGCATATCGCCCCCTACCTTTTATCCCAGATTTTTAGACTAAGATCACCTGACGATGAGAAATGATCAAGCTGTAGCTGTTTTGGTCAAACCTTAAAAATGAGGTTATGCGCAATCTTATGCAACATCATGAGATGTTACTCAGAATAGGAGGTGTGAATACCTCTCAGCTACTACCACATAAAGTCTGAGCTCAATATCTGTGAAATTGACTGAGTTGTAGCTTGTTTGTGTCGGCTAATGATGATTACCTGATATCAATTTGGCAAACTTTCATGTGTGCATATGTTTGTGCAAAACCAAAGTCAAGCTCTTACAAGACTGAAATCATTTTCTGTATACAAAGCTTTTTGTCCTGTTTGCAGTCATCACCCCATCAACCCATCCTCCTGTCAACCCGTTTCTCTTCTTCTCTCCCTGTCTTCTTCACTTTCCAGTCCCTTTAATCTCTTTCTTGGTCTCTGCAGGGCTTTCTTCCAGCTGCTCTCTCTGGGATTGTAATGGCTGCTGTCATCTAGGAGGACGTGATGAGGGCCTGGGACAGAGAGGCAAAATTCCCTCTGGGGCAAAGTCCGCCAAGAGCCGAAATTTTCAGCATTAGACAAGATGTTCTGTTTTTTTAATCAAACCAATACGCTCCTGTTTATCATTTCTGACTATAAAGTGTCTCAGAATATAAACTATAATAGTATAAATTTAATTAGATACCCAGAATTAATCTTTCATTACACAGTTAGACACTCAGTTGTTGACTGCAGATGTGACTGGAGATGATTTATTTGTTGTTTGAGATCAGCATCATTAAACTGACTTTCTATAATTTATTTGAATAATTGATTTCGAGCTTTATTTTTTAAACAACTGAGAAACCATTTCACATTGTATAGAGATGTCAAACGTTTTACACAAGTTTGTCATCAAATCCAGACTTTAAGCTTCTGTTGAAAGTAATTGGGATATGCTGAAGAATACTTTGTACAACAGTCTCTCCTATTACCAAAAACAATTTATAGCTACAAATTTTGAATGACTAAAAGTCCAACATTCATGAAAGGAAAGCATCTCGCCCATCACCTTTCATGCCAGAGTTTAAAACTAAGAGCATTATATTTTGAAACATGTTGGTTTGGTCAAACTTTGAAAATAATGCTGTCCACGATGTCATGCGATATCACAAAATCTCACTCTCAAAATATGTTTTAAGGATGACTCTCAGCTACTACTATCTTAAATTTTATGTCTGTAGAATTGACTGAGTTATTGCCATGTTTGTGTCATTTAACTGTGGAAGCCATCTTGAATTGGGTTTTCTAAAACTTTATGACTACATTCTACAAGTGTCCTTAAAATCCATTCAGTGATCCATTAAATATTGTGGTGACACACAGACACATGAACACTCC
>JAOXNZ010000054.1:4119608-4139456 GCA_028566095.1 Kryptolebias brasiliensis | reverse complement strand
CGGCCCAAGGCATAAGCAAACTAAACGGCTGCTTAGGGCCCCGGGGCCACGAAGGGGCCCCCTAAGTGGAATTGTATTTTGTTTTCTCCCGGAGCAGGAGATTCTCCGGGAAAAAAAAACACACACCCCTCTCCAATCTGATAGAGGCCCAAAGTTATTAGTCAAGAGACAAAAAATCTACAGGAAGAAGAAGAAAGATGTGCAAAAATGGAAGGAAGTTCAGCGGCGCCAAAAAAATGCAAGCGAGGGAGTGAGTATGGAAGCCGAGAGCGGACGTGTTCCGCGTAAACTTTTTCCTGATGGTTTTCTCGAGATCACGAGTTATTTATGTCGTTATCACGAAATAACGATTACGTTTTCTCGAGATAACTTGTTATTTATGCTTTTGTTTACCAATTCTGCTCGTAAAAAAACACAAAATAAATTATCCGACCAACGATGTGGTGTCATTATGGTTTCCCTATCACCTATTTACAGAATTATTCATAGAATTACACATGCATGCCACGACTTACACTTCGAAGTCCTCTCCCACTGGTGAATGGAATCAGGTTTAACAAACACCAATCATCTTGTGATCTTGTAAGTAAGTAATGAAAAATGAAGATACAAGGTTTTTGCCCAACAGCAAAAAAAAAAAAAATGCAAGTATTATATATATACTATATATTAACAGGAGTCATAACTCAGTATATTTTGCCTTTATCTCCTAATGTCAGGCATGATCAGCTCTCTACCATCCTTATCAGCAACCTGTTTGACATCTCCAAATTCCTTTTTAGGAAGTAAAACAGCAGCTCATGATCTGGCAGATTATTTTTTTCTTGTGAGCATTTATTTCTTTTGAGCAAAGGTCAAAGGTCAAGGTGCCCTTAGTGTGGGCACGTGGGGATACTGACATTGACTCAGATCCTATTTGTTTAAAGCCAGCAGTGTCAAAAGTTAAACTTCAAGGGAGATTTGTTTCTTGTTAGCTATGTGAACCAGTGGACTACCGGTTGGCTGAACTATCTTTTCATTTGTGAAAAAGCCACAAGAAGGGTCTGTGAAGACAAACACATTGTCGCCTAAGAAATGCTCCCATTTTGACATCTGCAGCTCTCTCACTTTTCTCCACTGCTGCACAAGAACTTCACATTTCAAATGCCAGCAGGCACACGGGAGCTGCAGGGAGAGTTGGCAGAGGGGAGATATTGTGGGAGGGCTGATTCGATCAAGCGGCAGGCAGCTAGAGTTCGCCCCCCTCAGTTCTCACCATCCATCTCTCTTCCACTGAGCGAGGGAATAAAAGTGACAGAGTGCAATCACTGTCTCTTATCTGCCAATGAGGAGAATGGGTAGGGACGAGATTGAGTGACCAGCCGACTGTGGCATGTCGGTCGTATCAGCCTTATTGAATTATGACTCGGCAGGATGTGGTATGTCATGAGCAGTGTGCTGTGGATTCGGTATGAGTCGACAAGGCAGAAAAGCAGCTGAAAAGGAAGCTGTCTGTATGTAAAGTTTGTGATTCTTTTATTATGTAATGAGATTTTAAAAGATATGAGATTGGCTGTGATGAAAAGATGAGCTACAGCAGGTTTAAGATAATGTAAAACATTCCGGAGTAGAAATGGTGAACTAGGAAAAGTTCACAGCTCCAGTATTAGAGGCAATGACTGTTAACAGCTAAATCTCGTAAAAGTAAGTTTGATGAGGTAGCAAAATGGTTAGTCATTGTGACCAACAAAAAAACAACAACAATCTGTTACAACTGATGTGACTAACCAAAAAGCCTCATTTTGCCGAGGCATGTTAATTCACAGCTCTTCACAACTTCCACGTGGGCCAGTAACATCCATTTTTGATGCACTGAATGTCCCTTTACTTTAATTATTTGATACAGAGGCTCCACAGAACTGTTTGTCTGGTTTCCCTATGAGTCAATAAGTGATGCATCAGCTTTACAATAAAAAACACTGACAGCACACCTACAGTTCTCATTTATTACATGATATTTAAATACTTTGTTGTCACCCTTCCACTATAATCAATAAAAAAGAACTGATGTGATTTAAGCCAAGAAAGTTTAGTTTTGTCTCATCATTCCCACAAACTTTGGGGCTTGTCAATGAGCATTTTGGTGATTTCCTGTCTGGCTTCTTTTTGTGCTTTTCTATCAATAGTGGAGCCCTTTTGTCATCTTCTTTCTTCCATGGTCCCATTTATGATTCAAAATGAGCTGGATGGTGTGATCAGAGTAATGTACCTTAACCTTAGAGTTTGGATGGTTTCCTTGGCTCTTTGTCTACCAGCCACACTATCTGTCTGATCAACCTGGGGTTGCATTTCCTCTTGCGGCACATCCTGGGAGGTTGGCTACAGCCCCATGAACTTTATAATTTTTAATAATTTTGGCAACTGTGGTGACAGGAACATGAGGCTGCTTGGAGATGGTTTTGTAGCCTTTACCTTTAACATGGATATCTATAATCTTCTCTCTGACCTCCTCAGACAGCGCTCACCTTTGCTTTCTCTGCTCCATATTCAGTGTGGTGCATACAATGAAACCACACAGTGGCATGTTTGCTCCCTTTAAACAGGCTGAATGTCTGATGAAAGGCTGGAAGGCACCTGTGATACTAATTAAGGTCAAACACTTAGTTTGAAACATGACTATTATGCAAAGATCATTAGTCTCTTTAAGAGCATTAAAAAAAATGTCCATATATTTAATCAAATTTTTGTAAAATTAACAACAATTCATTTCTTTTCACATTTTATTAGTTTACTTTATCACACACTGAAGACAAGTAGATACACATTAGACTACAGCTTTTAACTGAATAACTGTACATGAGAAATAAAGAATTGTTTCAATGAGCTATAAGACACAGACACAAATGTGTGCATCTGTGACTCTGCTGGAGAAAATCTAGTTTGATATTTTTCTCTTTTAACTCGGATTTGAGCAAACATCTAACAAAAATTGTAAGGTCCTGCTTAAACAACTTCTCTGTAAGACTGGTGGAAACTGGTGAAGTTGGTAAAGTCTATTTGTTTTCATTGTACTGTACAGATGAGTAAAGCTGCAAAAAATGTCTACAAATGGATTGTAAATCTATTATAAAGCACTAAAACATCAATAGATATACAGTAGTTCTTCCTCTTCTTTCTGCAGCTGCTTCTGTTAGGGGTCACTACAGTGGATAATCTGTTTCCATCACTTCATGCCCATTGCATCTCCTAACCCGTATGTCCTCCCTCTCCACATCTATAAATCTTCTCCTATTCTTCCTGGCTGGCAGCTCCATCTTCTCCCAATACACCCAAAGTCTTGGTTCTTACCCTCTGCTCTCTCCCTGTGATATACTCATTCCTAACCCTGTCCATCCTCATCTCTCCTAAAGTAAATCTTAGTGTCTTTGATTCAACTGCCTCCAACTGTTTTACTTGTCTTTTTATCAGTGGCCCTGTCTCTAACATTACTACCCTCACTACCATGTTATAAACATCCCCTTTCACTCAAACAGGTGTCTTTTTCTTTTGAGTAACACCTGGCATTTTTCTTCATGCAGTCCATCCTTTTTCTAATCTGCTAGGTTTCTTTTTGCATCTACTATTCCCTTAAAAAGATGGCATCAAGTATTTAGCTTTAACATTCTCACCCTTCCACTACATGGTCCACTAAATCTTGACAAACCAAAGCTTGGTTATATATCACTGGTGTCATATTAAAACACTGTTTGATCTAGCAGATGCATTTTTAGGCTAAACTATAATCCTTTACAGTTTTTCATTTTAGAGCCTTGATGAAATAATAGGCTAGAATAACAGTGATACTTCTTAAATTAGATGAAAAACAGTAATTTCCCACTGGACAAAAGGTTTTTGATAAACACATTGATCACTCTGTCAGTGCTACTCATCCACACCTCATCAACACTCTGAAAGCAACACAACAGGTTAAAAAGAGTTAATATTTTTGCATATTACTTTAATTAACTCTTACATACTGTCTGGGTCAAATTTGACCCATTTTGACATTTGACAGCATTAAAAATACCTTAAATGTAGTTTTTTAGCCCTAAATTTATTGACTTTTCATAAAGTGACCCCCAAAAACACACTAAAAAAAATTATACTTTTGTACATGTGCTACAAATTTTTGTACACTGATTCTGTTACTAATCAGATTTGGCCCATGTCAATTGAAATGGTTTTTAGATCAAGCAGTGTGGGTCAAAGTAAACATAATGGTGGTTTTAGAGAATCTGTTTGTGTTCTCATTACATTTGCAGGTTCCTCCAGAGACAGGCCCTCGCTAGTCTTTAAAAGGTCATGAGCAAATCTCAAACAGTGAATGAATAAAACTACATAGAAGTGATTTTGTACTGTATATGACACACATAAACACACCAACCAGATCATTTTGTTACATTGCATGTGCAGATCTTGTGTCACCATACTGTACATACAGTATGGGGGACCTTGACACAGATACAAGATCTGCACCTGATCTCCTATGACACCCCCCCTCACCCCCTCACCCCCTCCCCACCTCACACAAACGCTTCGTAAGTATATAAGGGCACTGCAGTTATTGCAGAATAATTTATTGTGCAGGGGGTCGTGGATCTGATTTTCCACAATGAGGATCCCAGATAGGAAGAGGATGTGTCAAAGCAGGAAGACATAGAAGAAAACTCTGATTACAGCCCCTCTGATGAAGATGAATCTGAGGGAGAGAAGCAGTCAGCTCGGAGACATGGAATTGAAAAACAATGCCATCAGTTGGTCCTCATTTCCATGTCAAGTTACAGGCAGGATAGCAGTGATAAATGTAATTTGGATGACTACAGGACCCACAAGACTTGCTACTTCCCATGCATCATAATCCAGTTTGTGTGATATAGTAGTGAGGTCAGTGTATAACACTTTAAGTGGTTATGAATGGTTATGTATTGAATTTCAGAACTGTTCTAGAATCTAATTTCCATTTTCACCTTCAATAAAATATTTTTAAATCATCAAGGTTGTTATGTTTTCATGTCTAAAGTAAAACAGGGCATGAGATTATATTAGAGGTTTTTTCCTCCAAAAACAAGTGATGTAAAACCCAAAAGTATACCTTCTCCCTGCTCTGATTAACACTGATTAAGAATTAATCATTCAGTTATTAGCTTCAAGTAGAATTTTTATACAGTCTAAATAGATCTGTAGTTCAGGATTCTGTGTGGACACTTATCATGAGGAAATTATTCCTTAACAAATATTTTTTGTTACTAAATGTGACTAAGCAAGAACATGTGTTTCCATAATTTAAAAAACAGACACTATGTTCAAATAGATTATGTGTTCATTTACTCAATATATACTCTTTACTATATAGCTCAGTAGGGTTAGAGGTATTCTGCCAATGATACATTTGCTACTTGAATGCAGCAGTTTTTTTATAATTTTGCATAAATGTCCCACATTAATGAATTATTGCAGGATAGACCAGGATACACACCTTAATGAGGTGATAGGCAATGTAATTTTGCTGTTTTTTGTTGAAAAGAAGGTGCAATTAACAGCTATCTCTACAATACTGACATCAATTTTTATGACTTAAATGTTTGTGTACCTGTTACCCTTTCTGGTATTCACTAACACCACCAGGCCTGAAGCTGCAACTATACAGCCAGTTCAGTGTACTGAACATCTATTAATGTTAGTCAGTCATGAAAAGCCTTTAAATGAGCCAGAAGAAAACCAATATTTGCTAACAACTCTTCATAGATTTAAAATGGAGCCATGGTTGTAGCTTGTTTGCAAATAGTTTAAAAGAAAGTAATATTACACCCATTCCAATGCATTTAATGTTTTACCCCACATTTTATCTTACAATGTACATGTTTACTATTTAAATTTTGCCCCCAAAACAGCTTTGCAATTAAACTTTCAAATGCAGTCCTAGTATGTAAATATTTTTTTTTTTTTTTTTTTTTAAATCCTGCAGAGATTTGAGAATTTGGAATCTCAGAAGGATTGCACCTGGGCATTTTCAACAAGGATGTTAGCAGAAGCACACTTCTTCAGCCTCATAACTGCTGGCTCTAGGGCTGCAACAGTGATGGGCTATTTCGACTGATGTAGTTTTAAGCAATTTTACACTACTTTTACTTACAGTTGCAATTTTGAAGAACACTACAAAATGTCTGATAGTGGATAATGAATGAGCAAGTGGACATTTCAAACACAAAGAGTGAAACCAAAAAAAAGGGTGGTTATTAAAACAAAAATGTGGAAAAAATAGTCATTTACTGACAGAAGAAAACCAGGCAAACTGTTCTGTTGAGCCTATGTGCCAAATATTTAAAATAAAGGGACATTCAGTGCATCAAAACTGTTACTAACGGACTGGGTTTTGTTATAACTGCCTACAACATTTGAACACAAGACAGGATGCATAAGACGCTTCCCTCAGTTTACTCCTGGAGTCAGTTTGTTACAAAGATTCTGATGTAAAATTAATCAAATTCAAGTTAACATATGCAAAAAGAGCACACAGTGAGACAGCTGTTGATCTCTCTGAGATTTCTCCATGACAAACGATGCAGCCCACCTCACAAGGTCATGCAGTAAACAGGTCTTTTTGATAATGGCAGCCCCTTATGCCCTGTGCATAAAAAAGTTCATGTATCTTTAATCAAATGGAAAGTGAGGTCCCTCAAAGAGAAGCATTAAATCATCCACCCACCAGCTCCACAGTCAGATGTGTTACAGACTGGATGGATGTTGATAGGCAGGCACAGGGCCCTTAAGGGCTTGACAATAACAAAATAATACATGAGAATGAAATTTTAGTGGGAGTGAGGACCTTTGTGAGAGCTTTGGGTTCTTCATTATGTTGCCCTCGCATCATCTGCAGAGCTGCGCCTGGTGGGCTACAGGTCAAGGCTGGGTAAGCGCCCTGTTACACCTCTCCCCAGGGATGTAAAACAGCCGGGCTCGGCGGCTCACATTGGGCTGACCTTCCACTGCCTCCTGGCTTTTGTTGCTCCTTCACCCTGCATCACTGGTAGACAGTTAAACAGCGAGTCAGAGAGTCACGTTACAAAATGAGCCAGAAAAGCTCTCATGCTCTTAGTGGCCCAGGGGCGATATTTTAAACAGATCCAATCGCACAATTTGCAGCTTTCCACAGTGTTGGCTGCAATCTCTGAGCTTTTCAAGAGGGGCGATTAAATGTTTTACAGATGCGTCTTTCATGGCCGTGGCATGGGAACTGGTAAAGTGATTTCTTACTTACTAACTTACCTATTCATTGAGTCTTTTATTGATTATTAAATTTAATATGTGTTTACTGACTATCAAGCATCTGTTTATTTACACTTTTCTAAGTCTTGAGACAAAAATTGTCCGTGTTATTATTTTTGTAGTATCCTTTTTTTTTCCTCAATGACATTAACCAAAAACTTTAAAATTCATACAAGTTAAAGCAGTGCATCAGCAGAACATTGTCAGTATAGTTTACATCTAAGATAAAAACTAAATAAATAAAAGAATCATCACAATAATAAGGAGTGTGATTTCTGTTTATAAATAATGAAAATACAGATAATTTCCCCACAGACTCACTCAGCCTGATAACACTAATATATTTGAGTAGACGTTTTCTGCCAATCTCCCATTAATGAGGCTCTGAATTATGTAAAATTGGATAATTATGTCAACTAGATAAATTGCATTTTTTGTGAAAATGCAGTGTTTATGTTGACTGCTGAATGAGGTTGCTGAAATCTGCTGAAGAAAGACAGTTAAGCCTAAAGAAAGCAGAACATTAGCTAAAAGCTAAATAAGAAAAAAATAGTAAAACTAGCTAAAAGTAGCAACAACCTAAGAGCTAAAAGTAGCAAAAGGCTAGCTAAAAGTTAAGAGTAGGAATATGTGCAGTGTCTAAGTCTTTTTACTTTTAGTTATTTAATTATTTACACAAGTGTATTTTTTTACCTTTTGCTGTTAAATTAGTGTTAATTAGTGTTTTTAGTTTTTTGAAGAAGCAGGAGCGGTAGATTTCTAAAGGACAAATAAAAAACAACAAAACCCAATTCTTTGTGATGTGACATGGCTCTTTTTAAATTGTTTAAGTTCTTTTGGCTGCTCCCTTCTTCAGGGATGCCCTTCCTGCCGCAACCTGGGCTCAAATCTGAAACCTCAGGATTACAAGACCGCGGTGAGCACCGAGCAACCGCAGCCCCACTCTTTTTTAATTGATTACATTTCTTATATACAATTAAATCTTTTTTTTTTCCTGCATAAATGTTAAGATTAATATTTTCATTGTACTTCAGAGTAGAAATGATGGCACCTAGAAAATTCCTTTTCTTGTTATTTATTTTTTCTGTTTTAAATTTAAAAATCTGAACATGCATCATACCTTAACCAAACTGTCCAGTTTTTTGTGGGATTGTTTGCTTTTAGAATGTTAAAATATTTATCTATTAGCATCTATTAGCAATTGACTTAAAGGCAAAAGAGAAAAATACATTTTTTTATAATCAGACAGTTTTTTACTTATAAATTTAACTTTAATTTTATAACTTCTATAAACAGAACTGTAAATTCTGTTTATACATTTATTAGTGTAAAATTGTGTTAAAATATTACCTGTTGCTTAGTTACCTTAAACTGAAACAAAAAGTGATCACTGATTCCTTGTCACTGATAAGAAGAGAAACTCTCTTTCTGACCCAGCAGCCTAACATCTCTAACAGTGATGTTGGTGTGATGTGGTCTGGTTAGTAACAAAAACGGACTCAATGACCCATAACCCATCACGTCCCCCTGTCCTCGCCCTCCTGTTAGGCCCCTTGTCCTCCACGCCCCAATATACCTGTTTTTAAGCTTCCGACAGACACACACATACATGTTTCAACACACAAAAGCAGCTCAAAAAGACTAATTAGACTGTCAAGGAGAAAGAGAGAGAGAAGGCTGTGGCTAATGTAACACAATTCTCCCCCTCCCTTGGTGAAGTGACACCAATTAATGTATTATTGCATGTGAGTGTCTGTGCCTCCCCCTTCTCCTTCCTCACTGCCCACCCTCCTCTCCAGCACCTCGAGGTGACAGGCCCACTGACACATCACGGCAGCTCAACTCTTTCTGCAGGCTGTTATGGAAGAAGAAAAAAAAAAACAGCAAATAAACAAAACCCTCACCACAGGAAGAAACATGACAGCAGAATGAGGATGTGGGTGAAACATATTGCGTGTCCTCAACTCCTTTTCTTTTTTTAATTTATTTCTTTACTTGATTTGAGCAGACAGTTGATGGCACAATGATATTAGAAGTCCTCACACTGATGACAATGGATATGTTGGAAATGAGAATCCTTTATGAAGACTTAATCCATGACATTCTGTTTTATTCTTTTTTTTTTCATTTTGTCTTCATCTTTTTCACTGAGCTTTCACCATCTGTGGCATTTCTGTGCAGCTTTGTCTTCACAGAGATCACCTGTCAGTCAAACGGTGCGTGCAAAGCCTCTCTTTTTGATTGTTTTTTTCTTGATAACTCTGCAGGTGGCACTCATTTCTTCGTCTGTTTGGCCATAATTTGTCTCAAAAATCTAACTTAAAAATTAAAAATTGAAGTCTTAGCACTCATTGAGGGAATGCATATCACCTGCCACCTTTCATATCAGAGTTGTTGGTCAAACCTTGAAATTAACATTATGCTCAATCTCATGTGATTTGCAGGATGTTATGCTCAGAGTATGTGTTATAAATGGCTCTCAGCTACAACCACATCAAGTTTTAGCTCAATATCTGTACAATTCACTGAGTTATAGCCATTATTGTGATTTTTTTTTAATAAGTTCAGTTGGCCATAGTGGCCATCTTTGACTTGAGTGACTCTAAAATTTAACCAGTTGTAGATGTGCATCCATTGAATTACTTTCTGCAAGTTTCAATAAAATTTATCCAGTGGCTCTTGAGATATTAACACACACAAACATGCTTACTCACACACGGGCAAAAACATTGTTGTCTGACTTTGCCTTTCAGTTGTGAGCAATAAAGATGAACTGAGGGCATGCACTGATCTACTGTAAAGGTGGTTTATCTTTGCTCCTAATTTTGGACACTTTGGCTGGTATTTCAAAAATAAACAGTCTGACAAAAAGAAAAAGAAGTGTTAAAACAAAGTGAGAAAAATCAGTTAGTGAGCCAAACATCAAAGTTTTTACAGTCACACAAGTGTCTCTCTGTTCACTAAGATCACCATGGTAACGAGGCTGAGTTAAGAACTCGGAGCCATTTGATTTTCAAGTTAAATCATCTGTAAAAAGATCCACTCCTTCACAAATTCTTCTCCTGATGATATTAGACACAGTAAAATGAAATCGAAACAATATTTAAATGCCGCCAGGCAGAAATATTAAATTTATATTGATGTTTAATGCTGAAACCAAATTGAAATAGATTGATATTGCAGTTGAAGAAAATGTAGTGTTCAACTTTAACACAATTTTTTTATGAAACATTGACAGATTTAACCATAATACAATGCTGACTTGATTGCATTCCAAAGTTAAATTAGAGGGTTTGTTATGCTTTAATTTAGAACCAAAACTCTTTTATTCTGACCTTTAACGGCATAGTTAATTTAACTGAATGCTGTACATTCATCCTTTTTGTAGAAAGGTAATTTTTAGCACATTTGTTGAACCGCTTCGGGACCATACATATTTATATTACTTTCTAAGCACATAACATGTTTAAATTTAAGAAAACACAGCCACACTCAGCTTTTTTCCCCTCATAATCAGCTTTTCTGAGTGCAGATCTTGGCTGTGGTCTGAGTCTTTAAAGCAAAGGAAACTGACTCCATCTGTCTCTGGACTCAGCACTCTGTCTCTACTGCAAAAGAAATGAACAATGGAGTAAAGTTTTTATGAACCAGAAATGCTAAAAACTTCAACAATGAATTGTAGAGCTGATGAACAGATCAATAATTAGGTAATTAGGGGAATAAAGTTGAAAACTAGTAACAAGATAGAAAATAATTTGGATTACATTTCATCTTTACATGTATTTTTAGTTTTAGTCATTTTCTAAACTTATATTTTTGTTCATAAAGTCACATATCTGTTGATTTAAAAGACAAGGCAAATGACATTATCAACAGTTCAATTCATTTTATTTATATAGTCCCAGTTTTTAACAAAAGTCTTGTTATGGCACAATACAGCAAAAATAACAAGTCCATTCAAGTCAGATTCAAATTGAATACAGTCACATACAGTACATTATAAAATGCCAATTAGTTAAAGTTATCAATCTGGGGAAGGAAGCAGATTGCATCAAATTTTCCCTTCAGAACAATCTCCCATCTTGAGCAGCATGTTGGCGACAGTGGAAAGGAATGACTCCCTTTGAACACAAAATAAACCGTCAGCAGAACCAGAACCAGGCTCAGTGTAGGATGCCATCTGCCTTAACCAACTGAGGGTTGAGAGGACAGGAAAGAGACACAGACAAACAGTAATTGGTACAGGTATAATTTCTATAGGAAGAAAAACAAAGAAAAACACAGGTTAGTAACATGTTTCATTATTCTTAAAAATGACAAAAATTTTAATAATAACCAGGTCATTGAACATATATCAGCCTCATTATTCTGTAGCATCGATTTGCAAGCCAAAATAAAGCAAAACTTTTGAAACACTGTTATAATAGGTGTACAATGTAAAATAACTAAGAGAAATTACACATATTTATTATCGTTTTTGCTCTGAGTCCAACTTTAAACAGGATCCTTTCAAAGAAAAGACCAAAGGTCAACACCACTGAAATACACACAACATGGGTTTGAGTGTGGATTGAATGCTGAGAACTAAATAATAAAGAGGTTCAAAGTACTTTGTCTGTTGTTTAATAAATGTACCTCTGCAAGTTTATTACCCCTCCCCACACACACACACACACATAAGAAAAAAATAATCCATAACACCAGGAGTATTCTATATTTATTTGTAATTTATTCATGTTGGCACTGAGTTTTGACAGTTGTGGGAATAAAGTAGTGTTGCCAGTGGTGACAGTGGCTCCCTCCCAGCTAAAGCAGATACTTGTGGTGATTTTGAATGTATTAATTAGACCAGACAGCAGTTATCTGTGATTTGACACAGAGAATGATCAACAGAGAGAACTGCCCCCATCCCCTTGTTGACTTCCTTCCATTCCGTTCTCTTGACTGTTGCCCTCCTTGTGGCTCCTTTGCTCAGGGCTCATTTGAAAGCAGGGTGTATTGTGGAGCCATAGACCTGGTGGTGTCAGTTCCCTCGTACAATACCTATGTTACCATAATAAAGCCTTTGCCCTGTGCTTTGTATGTGTCTGCATAGACTGTGGCTGTTATATTTCTGTGTAATTTTCTTCAAATCCCAAGCCAAAATTGCAGAAAAGGCTTCTATATATCTTTGGTAAATGCTGTCCTTGTACTTTACCTTGTTCAAATGAGGGTCAATTCTCGAGATGTGGAAAATAGAGGGGGATAAGAGCTTCAAGGTGTTGAAAGTTTAAAAGAAAAAAAAGAAAAATGAACAAAATTATATGCCTAGTGTTCCTTGAAGATGTGCATATCATTCCCTGCCTTTCATGTCAAAATTTTAAACTTACGTAGATCATGTTATGATGAGAAAGAACAGAGTTACAGCTGTTTTGGTCCAACCTTGTAAATTATGTTATGTTGCAGAATTTCTTGATGGGAGCCTGTTTGTGAAACACAAAATCTTCTAAGAGAATGAAAACAATAAAAGTGACTTCAACACGATTCTGCATTAATGAAAACAAAACATATGGCATTATAAAACTCATAAAATCCTCTTTTTTGTCCTAAATTGAAACAAGATTTAACAATGTAAAACTTGAGAAAATATAATTAAAAGCTTATTTTAAAAAACAGGAATTCAAATCCTTGCATTTTTCTCACAATATATCATCCTGTGGTAAGATGGGAGAGATTATGGTTCATATGATGAATCACAACATATATGTCTGTAAATAAAAAAAAACATGGCTGAACATTTAAGGATCAGCTCAGTTTTATAGTTTAGCATCAGTTTTCTAGAAAAGTGGCAGTTTTATCCATGCACAGCAGGTCTTGTTTTTAAATGTGTACTGTGTTGTTTCATTTGGGACAGCAATAAAAACAAGTGAAATTGTTTCATCAAAGTGTTATGATGTGGTTAAATATTTATTAAAGAAAAGAGAGAGACGTTAATTTATCTCTGAATTAAAAATATATATCATCTTTAAAAATACAATCACTCATAAATGAGATAGGTTCTATTATTTGAGGCCTAATGAGATGTTTAATAGATCTTCTTTTCTTTATCCAG
Organism: Kryptolebias brasiliensis; assembly: GCA_028566095.1. Taxonomy (NCBI): domain Eukaryota; kingdom Metazoa; phylum Chordata; class Actinopteri; order Cyprinodontiformes; family Rivulidae; genus Kryptolebias; species Kryptolebias brasiliensis. Next base: position 4,126,081 of record JAOXNZ010000054.1, on the reverse strand, counting down.
GAAAATCTTTAGCTCATTAGCTTAGCTTCACTCTCATGTCTGTAATTACTCAGTTGTGAAATAGTTTGGACTCAAAAAAACGATTAAGCAATGCAACAAAAAGGCTTCAAGAAACAAGCACTTACTGCTGGGCAGTGACTCAAATCTGCCTGTTAAGGTTTTTTAAATTCATCTCTCCAAGGAGTATTTGCACAGATTAAATGTGCTCCTCAAGCAAAAGCTCCAGTCATACAGAAAACATTGGAGAAATTCCCATAAAATTTCAAAATCTTATTTTAAGGCCTGAATATGGAAAATCAGGTACTTTTAGGAAACTGTTGGAGAAGGGATTTTCCTGTTTCAACTATTTCAGCTGTCTCACTTACAGTGTGTGTGGGGGTGGGGATGGGGGTACTTGGTTTTTGTTATCATTTAGGACCTTTTATTGTATAATCATGTACTTTGTCAGGACCAGTAGTTCTTATAGGGATGAGAACCTGGTCCAAATAAGGTGGATCATCATTTTTGGGTTAAGGGTTATGTTAAGTTTAGAGCTGAGGTGTGATTTGAGTTTAGGTTAGGGTTAGGAGATAACAGTTAGGTATGTACTGGTAATGGTTAGGTTTAGGGTAAAGGTCAGGGTCAGGTACAGAAATGAATAGAGGTCAATACAATGTCCTAATCAGAATAAAAAAGGAGGTTTGTCTTTGTAACTGTGAAGGCTCAGAAAACAGAACAGTTCTGCAAAATGACCTCAAAGACCAGTCTGTCTTTAAACTGCCTTTGACCTTTCATAAATCACTAATGGAGCTGCCCATGGGTTGATTTCAACCCCCTATCCCTCCTCGGTCCATTCAGAAATGACACTGAGATGGCCAGAAGGTGTCTAAGGCCTGGTTTGAAGTGTTTTGTGGAAGTGCCTTGAGTGTGTGTGTTTGCGTGTGTGTGTGAATCACTAAGAAAGTTTCTTTCCTGTGTGAAGGAGATGAGTTTTTGTCACAGATCTGTTTTGAACCACAGTAAACTCCTGAGCCATTCTCTGAGTAATAATCCCTGAAATCCTGTAAACCATCATCCAACAATGATGGTGGTGATGTGAAGATAGCTGCTCTTCTTCTTTTATCATCTCAGCTCGAGCGCCAGATTTATTTTAGATATGTATTGATGATACAGGGGGTGCAGCCTTGACAACTCTGCTGAGATAATCTGTCAGTGTAATCCCCTTTTCTGTAAATGGAGCCCCTCGACTGCCAAGACAATTTTTTTAAGTGCAGTTGAAAAACCCTCACCTTCAAATTACGTCACTCGTTCCCCGTCTCATCCTCCATTTCATCTTCTTGTCTTTTTTTTTCTTACAGTAAAAAGTTTTTTGTTTTTTTTGTACAGATTGTAATCTTTAATAAAGCATTAATCTTTATGAACTCCATCTGAAGTGTTTACCCATTTACTGTCTCATGAAACCAAGGCTCGGCCAAGAATTGTCAACAGCGTTTCAAACACTGCGTGAGGTGACTGTTCAGAAAATTATGATTGCTCATAACAATCAGCATGTCTTCCGGCAGCACTTTATCTTTTGATGCCTCATCAGGTACAAAAGGGTGAGGAAGGCATTGGGAGGAGAATGTCTACTGTATATTTGGAAATGATGATAATGATTATGATGATGATAAGCAGGAGTATGATGAGGTCTGCATAAACCTGTTTCATGGTTGACAGCTTTAAGAGGCTGCAGCAAAGACTATATATTTTGTTACAATGGGTTTCACTGCAACAATATCTTAACATAAATGCAGTAAAATGTGCTTTTATTCTGGTGATGGACTAGGACACTGGTTAAACTTTAATTTGAGACTAAACACACACAAAGACATACACATGTTACATAAATGTTAGATCTTCAGTTGTTAATTATGTGTAAACAAATTGTCCATTGATTAATCATTGATTGGTACTTGTGTTTGGTTATCTGTTTTCAAATACATTTGCTTTACATTGACATTTGTATTAACACTAATCAAAGGTATAAAAGAAGTTACAATTCCCCTTCTGGTTGCAGATTATAAACAAACAGCTTGAAAACAACATAAATCATATTCTGACACCTTCAATAATAGAATTGTTTAAATAGCATTTGACAGCTTAAACATATCACAATGACTACATATTTTTAATGTACCATGTGGAGCTCAATGTAGCACCTGATTTAGTCTTGTTGCAGTTTCTGTTACATTAAAGCTCAGTTAGTTTTCCAAATCTACACAATCTAGTTTTCTAGCAACTATAACAGTGGTTATTGAGCACATTCTTGACGTCTCAGCTGACAGAGTTTATTTATTTTTTTCTGTTCTAGCATTGCCATCTGTTTCTGAATGATTGCACAAAAAAGGAAACATGTTAAAATCAGATTTCTTTTAAACTTTGTGGGAACTTGGAACATGGTCAATAAAAGAAGAACCCAGAGAATTTAGCTGTGGGCTTGGAGGACTTTTGTAAGATTTGTTGATCTGTTATCGATCTTGTAAAATATGGATTCTTTTCGCATTTAAAATTCTAAAAAGCACAAAAAGAGAACTCCTTCTGTTGTGCAAGAGTCAATGTGTTTGTTAAGTTCTGTGAGTGGAAACTACTCCACATTTATCTGAACAAGAGACACGTTGTTCAGACTCAATGAAAAATGTGAAAGGATTCATGACAGTGAGAAAATCTGAGACTTGAAATGATGGCACAGCAGATGATAATAATTATATCGATTAATTCTTCGTTCAACATATACTTTTGACAAACTTTAATCCATGCACAGTAGGAAAAATACACCAACATTTCTGTGTTTTTTCCTAAGGTTGGTTTTCTGCTGTGGACATCTTGATTTGACTCCAAATGTTAATGATTTGTAGATGTACATTCAAGTATTATTTTCTGCAAGTTTTATTAAAATACATCCAGTATTTCTCAACACTTTTATGCAGAAACAGGCAACATTATCTTTTCCCTCTTGGCGCAGGCAATAAAGAGGAATCCTGAAGATCAGATAGGGAAAAATTATAAAAAGTAAACAAAACCCAAAATAAATGCACTTGAAGACTGCATGAAGAAAACAAAGAGTGAGGATTGCAGATGACTTAGGCTGACAACTCAACCACAAAATGAAGGAAAAACAGAAAATAACCAAAGCACCCAAAGAACATACACACAACTGAAGTTAAAGAAACAGAGGGGAACAATCAGAAGACAAAAGGCAATCACAAGGACAAGAAAAAAGCACAAAGAGCTGTAATAAACACAGCAGTAGCTAACTGAGAACAAAATGAAAGAATAAAGTTGTTTTCACACACTCACTTTGGTCCAGACACAGCAAGAACCTTCATTGATTATTCTCAAGGTGTTGCAGAGAAAACACAGAGATTTCCAGCGTAATGTCTTCTGCCTTCTGAGAATCCTGGACATGTGCTCCACTGCATCCTTTCTTGTCTTTTTTCCAGCTGTGAGAGCATCTCCATGACACAATCTTCCTGCTGTGAGGCACATGTGTGCAAGTCCAGGAAATGTCCAGACCAAATGGTCCTTACATTCTCATGAACATCCCTAGTGTTCAAGTGTGAAAATGACTCAAACAAAACCACTCGTCGAAGTTATACAAGAGATGATACAAAGAGAAGCTAAAAAATGTATTTGATGTGATTATTGTGATGACTGTATTTGATCGTATTCAACTGAATTTTGTAATGCAACATCAAGATGGACAAATGTTAATACAAACATGACTAAAGACAAGAGAGGAAACTTGTTTTCTTTATCTAGATAAAAAAAGATTCTCCTGTTCTCCCTTGTACAAGGCAAAATGAGATTCTTTGTGAGTACATACAGTACTCTCAGTACTAGAGATACTTCAGGGCACAGGAGGACAGACTTAATACTGAGTGCAGTGTTCTGTCTATTGGGCTCTCTCGGCTAACGTCAGTGAATCATGTGACCTATGTTTACCTGAGACCTTGGACAGCAAAATGTCCTTTGTTGTTAATTTATCACCCTGAGTAGTTCCTGTTATCACTAAAATCAGCAAAGTAGTTGTCTCATGGCTGTACTTCTTAAAAAGCCATTACTCTTCCACCACATTCAGCAGTTCAGTGCTAGCTGAGGAACATTAGCAAATCCCATCCTGGTGCTCTACTCAGCAGTTTAAAGCTCTGGAGGTTTGTTTCACCAAAGTAAAGATGCAATGAAGGCTGGTGTGGGATGATAGTCTGAGTGGCAACATCAAGTACCAGCCAGGTGTAGACGCAATCCAAACAACACTGGTGAACAAAGTAACAAGGAAGCCACCAATGTTCACCCAGGACAGAGTGGTTGTCCATTCTCCCATCTATCGGGGCTCATGTGCGAGATGAGTCCTCCCATTGCCTGGGTAACGTATCTTTCTGTCCTGTGTCCAGCGACGGATTGCCTTTTTCATGTGAGTCATCCCACTGCTTAAATCAGACTCTAGTCTGGGCTTGGTTCCCAGTGAATATGGTTCCACATGTCCCTGACTGCCTCCACCCTAAAGAGCAAGGTCCTGGAGTACTGCTCTGAGGATGGGATATGGTTTTGAAGGCGAGCACAAGTAAACGTTTGGTGTGAGGGACATTATGCTAGTGACTCACAATCTGGTCTCAAACCTCAGTCTCTAGTGTGGCGTAATGGTCTTGCCCTAGCCTTTGCATAAGAAAATAATCAATTGGGTACTAATTATATGAAAAATTTACGTAGCTGTAGGCAATACACAGCATTTTGCCATCCATCATGGTGGTTAAACAGTCTTTGTGAACATCACTGAACAGCATCTACAGCACATCAGTGATGACAGGCAAGGTGGTTGACCCAACCATTTTTACATTACATGAATGTTACATGTATGGATTGTCAGAAACATAAAAATCTGTCTGAAAAATCTCTACCATTACCAAAGACAAGCCAAAAAAAAAGATCAAAGCAGTGATTTTCAGCAGCAAGAACACTTTCTTGCAATGAATCCCTCATACAAATGTTCTGTTCTATTTTCACTCTTGTTCATTTGGATTTTGTCTGGTCAATTTACAGTTGTGGCAGGGTAACATCCACAAAAGGCTTGTTCTGATTGATACAGACATTCTCACCTTATCAATTTCAGGTTTACATTTCATAAATAACAACAGTTCAGCAACACACACTTGAATTATTATAAAAACCCTAATGACTGCATCAAGTCCCTGATAAAACCTTAAAGCTGACATACAAGGTACCAGCAGCTCTGCAAAACTCTTCTGAAAATAATTTATTTGATACTGTGTTTAAAAATTTACAACTAGATATTATTTTTTGACTAACAATGCCTATATATACAGACTAAAAATTAATCTCTTTAAAAAATGCCTTTTAAGTATTTCCTGTCCTCATATAGTGAACCATCCTTTGTATTGTTCATCTCTGCTTGCTCTCATATGATCTCATTAGAAACCTTTTGTTTTCTCCAGTTAACCTCTGTTTTTTGATTGTTACAAGGACCTTCCATCATTCTGTCACAGCAGTGTTTTCCGGGCACTATGCCTGTAACCCTTGACCTTCTTAGTATTGGTTTCTTGTAATGATGGTGATCCACTGTCGGGAGTGAAGTTCATTTTGCTGTGGGTTTTGCTGGAATTTATCAACTAAAGGTCTACACTGTAAATGAAAATGGATGACTGAAAAAAAGCCTCTGGAGAAAGTGTGCCACACAGCACACAGATTACCTGACTATAACTGAAAATTGGAGTAAGAAGAAGTGAAGGATGTTATATATTCTATATAACAGAAATGGAAAATAGTAATTAAGTGTTTCAATCACAGTATGTTTTTCTAAAGTGTTTCTTAGATGCTAAATAAAAGATAAGAATTTTTAATTAAATAGCCCCAATAGAAATTCAAATCCTTCAGGTCAGCCCTACTTCCCTGATCAGGTGCTGCTCCTTTGCGATACTAAAATTCAAAAGTTTAAAATATAAATTTTTCTTGTTCTGTGTGTCTGCAAAACTAACTTTTTTTTCAGTGTCAGCTTTTTGCATATAAGTGACATTAAGTGCAAAGTATACAGTATGTAGAAAACTCACACACAAAACATAAAGTTGGTTTATGTTCCAGCCATCTATTATCTGCTGCTTGTTCCAGAGTTGGGTCACGGCGGCAGCAGCTTGAGCAGGGAAACCCAAACATCTCTTTCCACAGCCATCTCTGGGAGAATTCCAAGGTGTCCCCAGACCAGCTGAGCTATATAGTCTCATGCTGATCCAGATGAAACTTTTTTAAAACATCTGAGACCAAGGTATTACACCTCCTAGATTAAAATCACATAAAATATCACTGACATAGCCAAATAGCTAAATATGTTTTCATTTTTTTTTACACTCAGCTAAAAGAGATAAATACAATAAAAAAAAATGTTTAAGAAAGATTTGTAAAGGACTGGAGTCATATGGCTGTGACATTTCCACTTCATCTTTGAC
>JAOXNZ010000054.1:4091576-4112451 GCA_028566095.1 Kryptolebias brasiliensis | reverse complement strand
GTCAGAGAGAAAAGAAAAAGCTAAATTGTAGTGGAACAAATGAAGACTTTACATTATATCCCCCAGCACACTTGAAATTGCTGAATTGCTACACTCATCCTCATTTACCCCTCTTTCTGAGCTCAGTAGAAGTAGATAGTGTTGGATGATACATTTTAGGATGTTGTTGTGCCACCTTAACAACAGTGATTTGTCTGGAGTGTCTCCGATCTCATGTGCAACTGTTGCTGTAAAAAGACTGGGTTAGCGCAGTGCCGTGCTTCAGGAAGCAACAGTTAATCTCTCCTCCTCACGTGCGACATATGGGACTTTGTTTGGCCCTGCACCTGATAGCAGCACTGGTCTGTGACACCTCATACGTCATTTTGATAATGGCTGGTTACCCGTGGCAACTGTGCTGCCAGCGAGAGTCTTGCTTCTTGAAGGGCAAGAAAGGAAAAAAAAAAAAGGAGATGGGCGGGTTATGAGGATGTACACTCCAAGGTTTTCTTCCCCCCACATCCCTACTTTTTCCTGGCTGGTTGCATTGTAACCAGTGAAGGGTGTGGGACCCCTGGGGAGTGAATTATTACCTGTCAGCCCTGCAAGCTCCCTGCCATCCATAATCCTGGGCTGACACAGCACAGGCCAGTCTAGGCTATCTGCTTAGACCACCAGGCCTTGGCCTCAAGGTCTGGCCCTTTTTGGCCACAGCTGGTAAGAAATCACATTAACATGTTGAATCAGGCGTTACAAATGCACAGGTTGGGTGCAGCAGATGGACCTGCCTCATGCCTGCCTTAGCATGAAACGTGGCTCTTCCATCAGTGCTCTGACTGTATGTTTTAGTTTGATTTTTTTTTTTTTCTTTAGATTTTTAAACTTTTTTCCAAATGAGCAAAAACAACTTCTTTACTATGCCTGAAAGAAATGTTCTTACTCACTGTTTTGCTGATTCAGTGCTCTGAATCTCTCAGCCCGAGTAGTTTTTTTTTTTTTTTCCCATTCATTTATAGATTGCCAGTGGCACAGACGTTATAGATGGTGCCAGTTTTGTTGCATCTGTTTCCACATTATTGGTGCAGGCTGCAGTAAGTTAAGGTGAATACAGCGCTGACAGTCTTTCCTCTCGCTGATCCAGTCTGAATCCTTGGCAGACTTATAATTACGTTTGATTCCAGAAACAGGCCTGCAGTTGTATCCCTCCTGTGGTCCTGGCGTGGTTAGTCCTGCACTAGAAATTACAGTCAAACTGATGAGTGTGTAAATTTGGGGAGGAAAACTTCAGAGTTCAGTCAGAGGCTAGAGGGACAAAGAAAGGGGGGGAAAAAGGCGGGACATGGCAGACCAGAAACTGGACATGTGACAGGCCTCAGTCCGACCATCCAGACTGACTGTCTTCTCGTGGTTTTGCCGAGGAACATTAACCCCTTGTCAAACATGAGTTTCTTCTGCCAACCCACAAAGGCCACAAGCAGCGAGCAGGAACACTTCATGACTGTCTGGTTTTACACTTCATAAAGCACAGTGGAATGAGTCCAGCAATTAAAGGGGAATATATAACCTGAAGCTCGCAAATTCAGCAAAGTTTATAAGATTTATATTCCCAGTGTAAAGCGGGTCTAATGCCCACAAATTAAAATGCACACTTCCTTTATCGAGGCTTTTGTTCTCCTTCATTTCATGTAAATGTTTAAACATGCACTGTGGTTTCTATGTTTTCTTTGTGGTTTCGTATGCTACAGTTGGAGTATTAATACTTGTGGGCTCATGTGTTTTTTGTCTCCCTCCCTTCTTTTTAAACACAGGACATAATGCATGTCATTCATATAGTGTCACACACATTCTCCATCTGAATTATGTTGCATGGAAACTGCATGTGCTACCCGCAGAATAGTGTGGAAACAACATGCACAACAAAAGGATCTATTTTATAAAGGAAAGAAATTATCCAAAATTGAGTTCTCATCTTTTTTTCCATTCATGTTTCATGTGATGAGTTAGGGATGGTGCAGCCTCATACTCTTTTCAGTTGTAAGAGCCACAATCCCACCTTTTTAAAAATATGTATCATGAATCAAATGATTAAGAAAGATTAAGAAAAAGTCAATGCAACAGAATTTCTGTCTAAGATGTAAAGTGAAGAACACAATTCTCAAATTCCAATCCAGTTTTTGAAATGAATTTATTAATTTATCTTTTATTAGTAAATGATAAGATGTGACCGCGCTAGCATGTGTTCTTACCTTTGTAAGAAAGCAAACCTGTGATAGTTTGTTCTCCAAAAGATCTGATGATCCCTTTATAATGTTTGAGGACCTTCTCCAGTGTTAGCCAAACATGGTGATCAATCTTCTGACTTTCTGCTGTGTGAAAACACCCAGCTTTGTTGCAACTACAGGAAGCTACGGTAACTCTACTAGGACAAATGGCACAGCACAGCAACAGTGGCAACTCAGATTACCGTGAAGAAAACTGAACTTTTTTTTACATTTGAAAATTGACTCAGTCTTCCACATTCACAGTGCATCTAATATAGATTTTACCTCCCACCTCTAATATTGTTAGTGGTTACTAAATCTGGACAAGCTGCTAGCAACTAAGACTAAGCGCCTTCACGTTTTGTCGTTTTATGTACTTTACACTACTTTTTGTTTCAATATACTTTGTGAAGTTCATTTTTATAATACAGCAGCGTATCACAATACATGTCTCTCAGTTTATTGCCTTCACTGTTTCATCGTGCTTTTTTGTTCTCATTTCCATCTTTATTGCTGAGCATTTTTCTTTGCTTCATTTCACAGAGATTGGCTCTCAATCAAACAGTGTGGGCGGCAGAGTAATGATTCTTTTTCTTGGACTTTCAATTTGTGAAGTTTTCTTTTCTGTTAGTGAAGTTATTTTCTTTGCCTGTTCTTCTACTGCGGCCATCACAACTTAGACTAACAGTCCAGTTACTTTCCTATTTCCTCTAAACAAACGACTGTTTCTTCTGGGGGAAATGTAACCATCCATCTTTGTGCCAGAGGTTATTTCCCTGGAAAGACCTACCAGACATCCCAAGCCTTTCACCACCTCTCTTTTATTTGGTGTACACTGTCTGAATGAACATTTGGCACAGCTGGCTTCTGTTTTATTTCAGGTAGAAGTTGTTAGTTCTGCATGTCACCATAATTCAGACCATGGCTGTGTTTAAGGCAAACATTAGAAGTCTTTTTGCAGTATCTCATTTTAATCCAGATATGTTTAGCTTCTTATTGCACTGGGAGCTCTTAATAGCACAGAATGAGGACTTGAAGTGCAAAGAAATTCTAAAATTGAAAGGAAAAAGGGATGAAAATAAACCTAATTTCACTGAAGTTGCCTGTGAGGCTGCAGGTAAACATGCCAGTTTTGGCACGTTTCAGATTTTAGATTCTTTATTATATATATTGGTTTTAATTAAAATAAACTGGACAAACGTCTCATCCAGACTGTTGCATTTCAGTTTAATGTTTAAACGACGGCTCCTTGACTAAGCTCCCGCTTTGTGCAACTTTATGATAAGAAGACAGCTTTTATTCAAAGTTTATTGATGCAGGTAAAGTAAAGCTTGATGAGGTTTTGTGTAGACTTTTCAGTCCTGAATCAGTGAGCGAACAAATGGTTAAAATGGAAAGTTGAAGAGTAATATTAAAGCGTCAAATCTTATTTTCATTATTAGGATTTAATTAGATTTTTTAATACATAAACACTGAAAACATTATGAATAATGTTAACAATAAGATGGTTACAGAATATCAAACAGTTTCAATTTTTTCCAGTGATGAATGCTGCCTTTTTCATTTTTTGTTTATGGTCATAAAAACAATTTAAGTTTGATTATATGTTGACTCAAAGACACTTTATTTCTAATAAACCCCTCACATTCTGTATCAACTTATTAGTTGATTTATAAGTAATAAAAACATTTCTTTAATGTTTGGCTCTTGATTAAACTATACTTTTCAAAAAAGTTTGTAGTGTAAGTTAAACAGCCAGTTACTCTATAATGATAGATAATTAGACTTAATGTTTACATTTGTATTTTTCAATTTGTTAATTAGGGTGTAAATTTAACAATCATCCATGTTCTTAAGTCAAGGTTTCATCTTCAATTTGTGAGTATCACAAACCTCTTCACCCAAAACTCCCTACAATCACAGCTGAACCCACATTTGTTACGTAATGTAGCCGGCTCTTTGGGAAAATGGATGCAAATGGCAGTAAAATGAAGTGCATGACACTACAAGAAATACTGTATGTGTATGTAAATGCTGCATGTGATAGCCATGATGAAAATGAAGGGATATACATAATCTTTTTAATTACCTTTTTGTAAATGCAAATTGGTAGTAAAGGGGTGATGTGAGGCTTTGCCATGATGACACTCAAAGATTTAACCTCAGATAAACTTTTTTTTTTCTGGTTTCTACTGTTTTTCTTGTCACATTCAAAGTTGTTTGGCTAACTAAATGAAGGAGGGGAGGTGTGCTGCTTAATTATTACTGAAGTAATTCAGAGTTATGGGCATGTCTTATTGTTGCTTATTGTCGTACTTTGAAATGGGAATTTTTATGGCCCTGAAATGTGAAATGAAGCAAGAAATTAAAAACCGAAGATAAGCACTTATTTCTGTTTCTGTTGTATTTATTAAAAGCTGCTTATACCCCACACAGTCACACACGGTCATAATATCCCATCTTTGCTGACATGTTTTCATTTCTTTAAGTGTTCACATAATTTTGTTTCTTAAGAATTATTGCTCCTAAAATAAACAAGAAACATTGTGTTGTGACTCCTCTTAAAAGTGTAACTTGAGCATGTAACTTAAATGAGGATTGTTCATATATTTAATTTCCAAAACTGTTAGAACAGTTTGTTTTTTTTTGTCTCTTGGAAAGTAGGCCAAGACCTTTTTCCTTCTCTCAACTCTTCACTTTTTGATTGCACAGAAGTAGTTAAACTTAAAAAAGCCCTGAAGGGAAATGTTCACTGATGATTTAGGGGATTCTGACTGGATTCCCAACCATCCATTGGGCCCTTTATTGGATCTGTTGTGCATACACCTTACACTTTGTTGCAGAAAATCGGTGTCAATTCCTATTTACAAACACTTTTCATAACTTCCTGCTTCAATCTGTTATGAAATGGTTGTACTCTTGCTCATAAGATTTAACTTTTAAATGTGTGTGTGCCTGAAGTGTTTTAATTGTGTGTTTTTATAGGCCTTTTTTTAAGTGGTACTTAAGCTCTCACGCTAGTTGTGTATATTTTAGTGGTCACCATATGTGCAGTGAATATTTGGCTCGGATGCTGTCTGAGATAAGTACGCTCGCCTACACTTAGCGTGGTCATTTTCATCCATTTCTCAGAACTACGGGCTGGTTTCCATCAAACCCAGGCTATTTTTAAAACTGTCTTTTTGCAGGGGGGTGAGGGGGTTTTTTGGGGGGAGGGTTTCAGCTTCATGTCAGATGAATCCAAACCAGGCTGTGGTCCAAAGTGAGTAAAACATACCTCCTCCTCCTCCCATCTCATATCTTAAACTCTTCCCATTCCAATAATAAGTGTGTGTGTGTGTGTGTGTGTGTGTGTGTGTGTGTGTGCATTGGCTTATTAACTGTGTTGACTCACCCCTGCAGCTGTGCATGTATATGTGTGTGGGAAAGATTTCATTCCTGTGTAAAATTAGTTTTTCAGCATGCACCACAAGGATCTTGAGCAGTTTAGCTCTGATGCAAAGATGCATAATAAAAAATTTAAGTAGTTCTTAAATAATTAAAACTATTCTTAGACGTCAATTAGCACTTATAGGAAAAACTGTTAGACTGGAACAAAAACTTTACTTTTTGCATTGTGTTAAGATTATTTGATTTAAATGATTTCTTTTGATGGTTGGCATGCCAGAGGAGTGGTTAGAGCTGTCACATCACATCAAGAAGGTTACAGGTTTGTCTCTGGACCTTTCTGTGTGGAGTTTACATGTTCTCTCCTTGCATGTGTGGGTTTCCTCCAGATACTCTGGTTTCCTCCTACAGACCGAAAACATGCATGTTAGGTTAACTGATAACTCTAAATTGTCCCATTGGTGTGAGTGAGAGTGTGAATGGGTGTTTGTCTCGTTTGTCTTTATGTGGCCCAGTGATGGACTGTCCAGCCACCTGTCCAGGGTGTCCCCTGCCTCTTGCACAGTGACTGCTGGAGATGGGCACCATCTCCTCTGTGTCCCTGCATGGAAAAGTAGGTTAAAAAAACAAATGGATGAATTTTAGTTTTAATTTGTGTCACAAAATCCTGAATTAATCTAAACAAATTCCAAGATCATTGTTCTAAGTATAATTTTGAATTCCTGCAACAATTACACTAACTATTTTTGGTTTATAGAAAGTTAAATAATTTAATATGACCTCTCAACATTAAAACCTTATGAAGCATGCTGCAAAGAAACATTTTTTTGCCTTCTAGTTGTAAAACTTTGCCCTTAAAACTGATAATTAGAAATAAATGTATGTACTAATTTATTACCGTGAATGTGACTGTGTGAGAGAATTATTACTGAAAGTCTGCTGACAGCGACATGGGTCAAGTTGTTTTTGTACAAAACTGAATTGGAGTATAGCTGTGGTGCTCCAAACATTTTAACAATTTCAGAGTAATTGCGGATGATAATTCAACATAAGTGTCTGTGTGTGTGTGTGTGTGTGTGTGTGTGTGTGTGTTCCTGTAGTGATGTAGATGACTGCTTCATGGAACAAAACATCATTAATTTACTCCAAAGCAGTAAACTTATTTTCACAAAGAAAGAGGTGCACAAACACACAAAAACTCCACCCATTAATATAAGGCTTGCAAGATGGTTGAGTTTTCCAGGGCAAGAATCTTTTTGATCTCTGTCTTTATTGCCTCCTTTTTTTTTCTCCCTCCTGCCTTAATCTTCCTCTGAGGGATAGTTTCTGGTGACTGACAGCATGAAAACCATCCGGGGGTAAACAAAAACCCAAACCACACTATTGCTTTAATGTCACAACTGAATGACAGGAGATTGTGACAAGAATAAGGGTGCAACATGCACATTCACACTCAGGCCATGTCTGAGTCTGACAGTAGCCCTCTAGCTAAACAATGTGCGTTAGTGTTGGCCTGTAGCTACAGGTACCAGGAGGATGAACTGTCAGGAAGGCCAGTTTAAAGGCTTGGACACAAAGACATTTCACAAGTTTCTATATTGTTGATTTGGGATTGCACAGCTGTTCTCCTGGAGGTTGATTCTTGCAAAAGTTTGAGTTAAAAGTGTAAATAAAAATACCTACAAGCAATAAAATTGTTCATCACTATGGAGCATTGCATAAGTTCAAGTTTAAGTTGATTTTGTCATTTCAGCCATTTAAAGTGTGTACAGTACACAGTGAAACAAAACATTGTTCCCCCAGGATCCAGGTGCTACAAGAAAAATAAAACATTAAAAGACTAACAGATTGCACATAAAAACAAAACAATTGACATCACTCTACAACATAAAGTACCATGTGTGCAAAGGTGCAGAAACACAAGACAGTATAGTAGCCCACAAAAGAGTACATAAAGTGCATTTGTGCTAGACGTGCAACATAAGACGGGTACAAAACCTTAAACAATAAATACTAGTGTGGAGATGTGCAAATAATCAGCTCTCAGTTGACTGTGAGTCAGGTGAAGTAAAGTACAGATGCTAATTGGTAATTGTTTTATATAAACATAGACTGCTCAGACCTGAGTCTGACAGATTGTGGAAAGAAGAAGTTGTGCAGTCTGGTTGTGTTTTCCGGATGCCAAGAGGGTAAAGAGTGTGTGTGAGGGATGTGTGTGATTGTCCCAAATGCTGGTTGCTTTGTGGATGCATTGTGTTGTGTAAATGTCCATGATGGTGGGGAGAGGCATGCCAACGATCTTCTCAGCTGTCCTCACTATCCTCTGCAGGGACTTGCGATCCAAAGTGGTGCAGTTCCCAAACTAGCTGGTGATGCAACTGCTCAGTATGCTCACAATAGTCCCTCTGTAAAACATAGTGAGGATGAGAGGTGGAAGATGTGCTTTTGTCAGCCTTCGCTGAAAGTAGAGACGCTGCTGGCCTTTCTTGGTTATGGAGCTGATGTTGAGGGCCTAGGTGAGATCCTCTGCCAGGTGAACACCAAGGAAACTGGTGTTCTTGACAATCTCCACAGTGGAGCCCTTGATGTTCAGGGGTGAATGATCACACCTTGTTCTTCTAAGGTCAACAACTATCTCTTTAGTTTTGTCCACATTCAGAGACAGGTTGTTGACTCTACACTAGTCCATTAGCTGTTGCACCTCCTCTCTGTATGCTGACTCATTGTTCTTGCTGATGAGACCCAAAACATTTGTGTGATCAGCGAACTTGATGTGATTCGAGTGCGTCAGCAAAGTGAACAGTAGTGGGCTGAGCACACTGCCCTGAGTTGCTCCAGTGCTCAGTGTGATGCTGTATCTGCTGATCTCATCTGACTGGGGTGGTATCTATGGCACCAGGGTCTTGATGTGCCTCATGACAAAGCACTTCATGATGATGGGCATGAGTGCTCATCATCATGCATTGATGCAGGACCCTGAAGACTTCTTTATCACAGGGATGATGGTGGTGGCCTTGAAGCACATTGGGACAACGGCGCTGCTCAGAGAGGTATGGAAGATGTCAGAGAAGACATCAGCCAGCTGTATGCCCTATATGTGCCGGGAATGTTTTTGTAAACAAGATCCAGTGTGTTCGCCCCTCTGTTTGCAAAGTTCACATGTTGGTGAAATTTAGGGAGAGCTGACTTTAGATTCATATGATTAAAATCTCCAGCAACAATAAACAGTCCGTCAGGGTGTGTGTTTTGTCTGTGCAACTGACAGCCAGTCTACAAATTGGTTAGCCTTGCATCGTGTCTTCCAAAGAGCAAGAATCAAAATATTCATTTTCTGTGCAACAGTTTTCTCAGTTTCCCCACACTGTTACTGCTAGATTCAGTATAGTTTGAGCTGTCCAATGTCCACTGAGACAATTTCTTCAGTGTGACAGCAGAAATACAAGGAAACTGGAAATCCTGCTCAGTTTGAAAGCCGTGTCGTGGTTTTCTTTTGCTTCTGGGACTTCTGATTTTTAGTAATTCAAATCACTAACCTTTTTTACTCTTACCCTTAAAACTGCTGCCTCATCGAAAAATATTTGTTAGAACTTTTCTTACCTTGTCTTTTACATTCTCCAAAAAGTCAAGCATCTGGATCAAAATAAAGGAAAACGATAGCAACTGCACTCATACCAATATGTAATTTAAATCGTCATCATTTGCCTGACTGATATTACTGATATCTGTAAAGTACAGGGGTCTGTGTGTGCTTTACCAACCTAATTTCCAGTCATGCAATTTATATGTGATGCACATGTGAGGCTGTTTTTTAGCTGCCAGAGTGCACTCAGGTATGATTCAGCCTATGCCACTTAAATTTACACACAAAAGCTGCAGGGTTGTTCACATTATGCACGCTGTAACACAGACTTTACCAACACAACCGCTCATACACACGTGAGGTGTGGAGGCATCAGTTATACGTATGCTGAAATGCAGGACAATATATCAGCTGATCTACTCAAACCCTTAGTTCAGAAATTAAATGTGCTGGTTGGAGTTGAAAGATGATAAATGAATGAATAAATGACACAAGAAATGATTGATCATAATTTTTATCTTACGTTATCTTACATTTCTCTTTTATCTTATACAAGGTATCTTGACTCTGCCTAGTGCAATATACTATATAATAAAATGATTAAATCTGAATATAAATTTGCGTTCTACTTCTGCGAAAATATATTTTTAAAAATGGTTGATGCAAAAGAGGGCATTTTATCAGATCAATTGTGCAAATTTTATTGACTGCTTAGTGAAAATGATTTGCCTTTTTATAAGCTTCAGCCTCCCCACCATGATCCAGGATGCTTCCTGCAACTTGCGCTGCGTCTGTGTTTGCCGCTCCTCAATCAAAGCTCCTCTGATGTAAAAATGAAATGTGTAAAAGAGGAGAGACAGACGAACTAACTGGTCTGTGCCCAACATGTGCAGGAGACACAGGTCACTTACAGCACCGAGGCGGTCTATTCACCGGGAAGATCTTTTTAATTAGGCTATGTTCTTTTAATTAACCAGCCAGAGAAATGTCTGTGTCCATTTGTCACCCCGCTTTGCTCAGGCGCAGCTGGGTGAAAATACCCTCTTTTGTCTCCTCACAGTTCCAGAGGTCTGTGGTCCTCATTATACATCCTCATTCACTGAAATGTATTTTTTCCTTCTTCTTTAGATTAGCATGATAATACCCTTTAGAGGGTAAGAAAGTGGTAAAGAGCTATTGCAGGAAAGCTCATCAGATTCAATGTGTTCAATACCGTTATTATCATACTGAATGCACCATCAGTTAAACTAACAGCCTGAATTCCAACATTTATTTCCAGTGTCATAGAATGACTGTCAATTGCACAGGGAGCTCAGTGGCAAATTACAGGTTATGTCTTGCTCCTTGGTGCCTGGATCTTTCCCCGGTGTAATAATGCTATGCTAATTCAGCCCTCCCATGCAGTATCCATGATAGAGAGGAAGGCTTCCCAACTCTTTAGATGAGAATTTCCCACGAAACCTGAGCACATCCTCAGGCTTTCCCTTGAGCTGCATGGACAAGATGGGGGAGGAAAGTCTCTGCTTGAGCTTGTAGTTCTGTTTCCAGAGATGAGGTCGCATGCAGGTCAGGCCACCTTGAACTCCTCAGCTGGATTTATTGTGTTGGTGGTGGACAGGGTCAGGTTGCCCTCCTCCCCTCAACACGAGGACTTTGTTAGTGCCGGACACAGAGCAGACTCTGGCAGCACAGACAGACCCCTGTCACACTCTCTGAGGAGAACGCCGCAGGGGTCAGAGGTCCCGTGTTGAGGGTGGTGGCATGACCCAAATACTGATTGATTATTCTCAAGCCCATATCAAGGGAGAGGGTCAAGCCTCTCATCCTCACCCCCCGTGGAGACAGAGAATAAGTGAATTTGGCACAAAGAAAGAGGAAACACTCTTAGTCACAACTTGTTTGACTCTGGTGCTCCACTGTACACCTTCAGGCAGTCTGTGTTTTCACTTTGCCTGAAACTAGACACCAGACCACATGTTTCCCCTTAACAGACAGCTGAGGGGAGAAAGGGCATGAGTGGGGTCTGTTTGTCATTTGGTGGGAGACAGAAGAGGCCACACTCCCCAGTTCTTCTGTGAGATTTATTAGTTGTTCAAATACATGACCGTTCTGGCCATTGACAATTATATCAATCATTCTATTAGTGCAGTTCAAAGTCCACAAAAGGTGACCTACTGGGTAAATTAATTTCTCTTTATCATAAAAGAGAACTATTGTGGTTTATAGTAATCTTTCCTATCAGTGTTATTACTGACCTAAACAGCAAAGTGATGGAAAAAATTAAGACTCTTAAATAACCATGATTTAATAGGTTTTTCAAGGCCATGCTTATTATTATACTGAATGCACCTTAAACTGAATGACCAGACTTTTTTTTTCTCCTTTTAGATTTATTTCTATTTAACTTGCATACATGTTAGACTGACCTGCTCTTTTTAGTCTCTGTTGCATTAGAAATGTACTATTTTCTAATACCTACTAAATGTGACAACCTCTTTTTTTTATTTTAAGTCTAATTTCAATGCTTTCCATAACTCATTAGATTACAGCAAGTTCATTTTGTCTCTATAAAGTGATAGAACATGCACAATATATGTGGTCAATGTGACGTTCAGTATTTTACCTTTGAGACTTGAACATGTGAACTGGTTAAACTTATTATGCTTTTATTCTTGGTTACCAGAAAAGGTCACTAAGGCTGGATCCTTAATCAGCAAATTACCATCAATTTATGTCAGTAGGAAAAAAAAGTATGTAATTTATTATAAATCATGTCTCATGTAGCATTGGACAGTTTGTCCTTAAGTTAAAATCATTTGTGCTTGGCAGTCTGTTATCAACTGATTAAAATATATATATATCTACATCTCAACCAGACACTAACCTGGTTGCTATGATCAAACAATATAAAGCAAGAATTCAATATTCTGGTGACCTTACAGTCATAGTGTACCACAGGTTTACTAAAACAAGAAAAATCTAAAATGGTGTTGAAGGAGTTCGGAAATGGTTTGATTGTATTTTATTGTGACCAAAAAGGTGAACCATGAATTGTCTAATTTTGATAATCTGTTCCGATATTTCACCCAGTATTTTGATCTTGAACAATTACAGAATACATTTTTCTAACACTAGTTCAGTTCACTAACTAAATGCTACTAAAATAACAAGTACTTGTTTGGTAGTGATTGCCTTGCAGACATGACCAAACAGATACTTTTAGAGTATCCAGATAGTCATTAAAGATGCTGTTTGATATGGTAACAATTGCTTCCCTTATATTCTCTGATTACATGTCTTCTGCTTGTGCATTGTCAATTGAAACTGACATAACCAGCAATACTGTGGCAATATTTTTATCGCCCACCTCTGAAGGCAAAAGGCAATAATGTTAGCATTAGCAAAATATCTAATAAACCAGTGGATAGATTGAACTGAAATCTGAGAAGTAACTTTGCCCCTTCTCAGATTTCAGTTTAAAATTCTGACATGAAAGGTGAAGGGTGATATGCATTCCTTTAAGGAATGCTTGGCCTTTAATTACTATCAGCATTTTATATTCACTAATGTTAGAAAGAGTCATATCAAAGGTTTGAAAAGTTAGTATTTATAACTGATTCTACTGAAAACAAAAGTTTAAAGCCTAAACTTGTTCAACCACGTAAACAAACACAGCAAACATCTGGTCCAGCAGTGCAGAATCCAATCTCTGTTTAATTACTCTTCAGTTCTGGTTCCAAGTCATGGTTTTGAAGTTATTCAATTGCTCATATAAGGTTTACTGTTCATACATTTGGTCAGTGCCTGATTCTCAGCCCAAACTAGACTGGATTCATCTTCTTTCTTATACAAAAGTACTTATTTTTTGTGATGTCTGAGTTTTTCCAAAATTTTCTGATCCCATTTTCATGTGCACACAGCCCGATCTACGTCAAAAGCCCTTTTTAGCTGAATTACAAAGCACAATCACAAACTATTAAGTTCATCTAGATGCATTTAGAGGCAATTTAGCCATCTGGGGACTTAAAATGCTTCAGGGGTACTGTTGTCTGGAACCTTTGTTGTACTGGCACAGGAATTTGTTTTTCACAAGGTCTTATCTGCCTTTTGATGTTCACTGTTTTTCCCAGCCTGTACTGTAAGATGCTGTAAATGGTGAACACACACTCACACACCCTGAACTGCTGAAACAAGAAAACAATGACCACATGCCTAATAGTATTGGATTACTTGCAATAAACTGTTGTTGATAAATAAAAACAGAAAAACAGATCTGTCAGAGATTTGTGAGCTTCATGTCAAAACAGAGAGGATTCAAGTGTAGAAGAGAAAAACAAGCCGGCAGGCTGGTTCTCCTGCAACCTTAACTGAACCATTGTCAGCGTGTGACTGCCAGCTGGAGAGTTTACAAATCCAGAGGATGCTGCCTCTGCACGTCTTATTGGGCTACACTACTGGAAATGTGCCCCATCAAAGGTTTCGTCATCACCGCTTGTCAGTTTAGAGCAGAATATTACAAGTTGCAACATCTTCAGAAAACTTAATAAATGCAGTCAAAAACCTTGGTTTGAATATGTTTAACTACTTAATAAATTTAGGCTTTTCTCCAATTGATGACTACATATTTATACATGGTGCACAAGCCTTTGTTTTCAACTTTAATCTGTCGCATTAAAAGTTGCAATGAACTTTGTAATTTATTTCACTTTTTCCAAGTCAGATGGAACTTTTGACGTTTCTTGTTTGATACTCCTGTGTTTGCAGCACCACCAGCTGTTTTTCCTTCTCCTCGTCATTCTCCTCCACGTTGTTGTTGTCAATGTTATTTTTCCTTTAACTTCATAGAAGCTGAGCTGCTTCCAGACACTGGCTTTCAACGCAGAAGGTCTGACTCTGTACTCCAGTGTTGGCTTACTATAAACAGTCTTCAGAGATCCGCCTTTTGCATTCCTCCACATAATGTTCTTAACATTAAATGATAATCAATTTTAAATTGATACAGAATCATTTATGTCTGCATCGTGATTCATTGAAAAATAACTATAACCCCCACCCCCATCATGTACTGTTCTTTCAATTTGGCACAACCTCTTTGAGTATGTTTAAATTAATGGAATGCCAGTGTTGCACATTTCCAGTTATTGACATTGGCACAGTGATAACTGGTGAAAATGATGAAGAAATGACTGGAAAAATGATGGAGATATATTAGCGATGCATACTTTCCTTTCTATACTTAATAGATACTGTAGCTTTTAAAGTAGTACTTTTACCAAACTGAAGACTGATATAACGTGATCTCTGTTGCAACTGTTTTTTTTTTTTTCCATTTCTTTATGCGCCCGAGAAATTTGGACTGTGAATACAACACTGCAACAAACTGCCCACACTTTCCTTCTATGAACATGTGTTCCTCGCTTATACAAGATTTTCACATAATATTGTTGCTTAAAAATAAGCTGGAAACTTATCAGGAGTAGATGTGGGATGTTTAGGGTTTGTCATGTTTTTTAATATCTTACTGTATAAATCTTTTTTTAGGCTTGTGTTCTGGCAAGGTGAAAACATTTTTTTTCTGGGAGCAGATTGCCAGAGCAGATTGTGAGCAGAGATGCTATCAGCAGATTTGGCTAGTTTGAGCTCTGGGATTTGTTGAAAGATTTTGTTCACTTATTGCAAAAACAACCTGTTGTCATGCAAACTGCTTTTCAAAAAGAAAAGAACAAAAAAAAAAAACTTTTTCCAGATAATTCCAAGCAGGCAAACTCATTTTTATATGGCACCTCTTGGCATTTTCCCAATAAAAAGGAGTTGTATATCCAACATTCCGGGTGGTCATTGTTATTCATAGTTTGGACTTGGAGTCCTTTACTGGAAAATAAAACATGACTGTGTTCAGAGTCTTAGGTGGCATTACTTGCAAGCTGCTTAGCAATATGTTTGTGATATACACACATGTAAGACTCATCTCTTATTTTTCATTTAGATTCACAGACAGCTGCAGCTGAAGCCTGTTCCAACCCTGTTTGCTTACCCGCTCGGTGGGT
Source organism: Kryptolebias brasiliensis (assembly GCA_028566095.1). NCBI lineage: Eukaryota > Metazoa > Chordata > Actinopteri > Cyprinodontiformes > Rivulidae > Kryptolebias > Kryptolebias brasiliensis. The sequence goes on along the minus strand of JAOXNZ010000054.1, from coordinate 4,097,197 downwards.
TGCTGCAGACAGCAGACTGTTTGAAAGCTGTAAGGTAAGGGATGCTGTTTCTCTCCAACATGTCACGTGATTAAAAGTTTAGGATTAGATTTAACTGATTATAGTGCAGCAGCTAAAGAACTACTCTTCAAAGAGATTTACAAAAACAACACTTGTATGCTTTACAGAAATATCGCAATTGCACTTTCAAAATAAATCACTGCTCACAGTACTGACTGAACCTATTTACCTTTTAGGTATTTTGCACATTTTTCAGAGCTCTTTTCCTTCTAATGACAAACTTAGTGTAGACATTGGATACTTGCATCTCAATGAAGTGGTTATACCTTGGTGGTGAAAGCACTCTTCTTACTATTAAGCATGCTGTAATCTTAAATTACATTTCAAAAGCAGTTAAATAATGTCTATTTAATGGGGTCCTACTTGAGTTTAAGTATAAATCTATATTTATAAAATTCTGCTTTAGTAATGGTTGTTTTAATTTGGATATTACTATATTCTTGTTTTTGACTGAGCTCTATCACTGGTTTTCATTAGGACAATGGAGAAAAGTATCAGAAACTTGGACAGTCACCCAAAAACTTCTCTCTCTTGTAAAGACTTTAATTGAGCTTGACTGTAGACAGTAGAGGACAGGGCCAAGGAGCTGCAATGACAAAATGCCTCGTGGGAAGGCTGGAGGCAGATGGTTGGGCAGATGTAGACCTGTTGTAACCTTGAACAATTCAGAAAGTAAAAGCAGGAAGCAGTAAAAAGTCTCAAACAAGTGACACTGTGGACAATTCAGCAAGAGTGCCAATTCCTTGGTTTGCAGTTTGCGTCTCTGGAGTTGTTTTGTTGTTAGTCGTGTTGAACAAAGAGACTCTTGTGTTCAGTCAGCTGGTCATCATGAACACAGCTAACTCTATTTAGGAGAAACCTCCACTGCTGATTGATTTATTTTCTTTCACGTTGTTTGAGTTTAAACAATGTCTTATAAAGGAACCAAACAAAACATTTACTTGCATGCAAAGCTGTTAATTAGAAAATGGTACTAATAATCTGCAGAGATTGCATTTTGCTGTCACTTGATGGTAAAATATTTATTTTCAAGTGGGAGAACTCTAAAAATGTAATTTTTAAACGCTAAGCACTGAACCTGCAAATGTCCTAATCTAATATTTTCTTGTATTTCTCCTTTTAAAACAATTTCAGTAATTGTCATGAACTAAATTCTTTCTGATTTAATTTTCCATCAATCTAATAATTAGTTATCAGACCAGGAGCTTCTCTAATAAAATTATGTTAGGGTTAGGGTTAGGGTTAGGGTTAAATATATTTAAAACTATGATAATGAATAAGCAATGTTCAACTTTATAAAATACAATTTTACTGAAAATGTGACAATGTGAATTTGCCTAATTTCCAAATTATCTGTAAATGTTAAATGCAAAGCATCATATTGTGTAAAAATGCATAGACAGTTGATTTAAAAAAAAAAAAAAAAAAATTAACCATTGAGTCTTATCAGTTTGTTGAACATGAATATATTCAAGTTTTGTTAACTTTGTCTCTTTTATCACTTGGACTTCTGACAATTCATTGGATGTAATCAGATTGCAGGATTACGTACATTATAATATTGAGCAGCAGGTGTTGAAGATGTTTAGTAAAATGACTAAAAAGGTCTAATGTAAGAGACCATCATTGCATTTTTCTCAGTGTGCTTCATCCCGTGCATAATCTCAAGGTTTTAACTACTTACTGAGGTAAATGCAATGTGTTCTAAGCTAAAGTTTGGTCTCTCCTCTTTATTTAACTATGAACGGTAGTAATGGAAAAGTTTTATTTCATTAAAAAATTAGAAGCAGTCTGAGAGCTCAAACCTTCACCAAGCCCATACGGTCACGCTTAGATTACTTTTCGCTATAAGGATCTTCATTATGTCAGTTCTTTAAAAAAATTCCTGAACCAGGATCGTGATCCAGATCACCACCAAAATTTAATCCCTTGTTCATTGTACCATGTTTGATGTTTCCTGAAGATTTCATTAAAATCTGATCCTAACTTTTTGAGTAATCTTGTGCACAGACAAACAAACGCTACTGAAAATATAACCTCCCTGGCTGAGGTAAAAATGCAAAAAACATTACTCGTATAAGTTTAACAAACATAACTGGAATTCTATTATGTAATTGCAGACAATTTGCTTTCTATGTGGGAGCTTTCTCAATTTAAAACTGAAGAGTAAGGAGTTCCAAGCTTTAAACTGCATGAGATGCTCCACACGCATGTGAATAGTAACGACAAAGATAAACTGAGTTATTTGTTCTGAAAAAAATAATTAATATATTATAAGCTTTTTCATTCGATTTCTGCTTTCTGGCTTCGGCCCATCATCTGTTTTCATCATTTTTTTGTGTGTAAACTATTTCTACACATGGGTTAAATTTTCCAAACAGGGGGACACTTTCTCAGATCAAGTTTGTTTTTTGTTTGTTTTTTTCCCTTCTTTTTTTGTATTCCAAGTTTTGAACTTTTCTGTGCTTGTGCTGTATTCAGTGTGTAAGACAGAATTAGAATATTACATGTTTTATTAGGGACTGAAATTCCAGCATTAGAAACAAACTGATGGAATGGTTCAATATAAATAAACTCCTAATATAGTAACTTGCTTGCTTGATTCTCTCTGAGGAATTGTTTAAAGAAATGGAAGTTTACATAGTTCCTGGCTGCACAGTAGTGATCTCATGTCAATACAAGAAGAGCTACACTCCTGATGCAATTCAGGCAGCAGACATTGAAGCAAACACCACCATCAGCCTGATATTGCGCAGGCCTCTGGGGCTTTGAGCACAGCAAAAGGAGAGCCATGATCAGAGCTGGGAACTGGATGGTGGGCTGCGGGTGTGTGTGAGTGTGGGGTGGGGGGTGCTGTGAGAAATAAGAGGAGATAGAGGAGGGTAGAGGTGTCAGGCGTATAATTGGGGTGAGGAGATCTCTAGGGTGGATAGAGGGAAGCTTTATTAAGACCGCTCCAGTCTGATGTGCTTGCACGGCCGCCTGGCTCTTACTCGCACACCCACGCCAAGCCTCCGTTTCCACAAGAGACTCCGTAACAACAAAGGGATGAAGGCCAAAGTCCTCAAGCTTTTCTCAGTCACAGATAAGACAAAATACCCTGTTATTTAAAACTCACTGATGGGAAGGAAGGAGTGTCTGCATCTGTCTTTTCCTTTCATTCGACGCCTATTGTGTCTTCTTAATGTACTTTTAAGCTAACACACTATTAATGGTGGGGTTCCTTTGATTCGTTAGATTTTGTGTTATTTAAGGATTTGCCAATAATGCTTTCAGGAGCATACTGAGTGTCCAGCTTGATAAACTCCCTGAATTGTTACACTTGTGAAGGATCTCTTTGTCTCTTGAAATAATACCTATAATTTGCATTAGCTCTTTTGATGTGCCATCAAGAAAGCTTTTTGCATGGTGCAGATTCATTCATGTTATTGTTATACATTGTCCATGAGGTAGTTGTTGCCCTACTTTAAATATATTTATAGCAGAGCATTTATGAAGTATTTACAACTCAAAACATTGACTCTTAGTTTAGCAATAATCTTGGTTCACAAGAAAGATGAACTTTTGCAGAGTGACTTCCCCTGTGACTAATCTTATAGTCTGATGGTGAGATTAGGAGCGTAGCTGCCTATTTTCTGCTGCTCTGCATTGAATTGTTACTTTTTGAAGTACCCGTATCAGTAAATAATTACTTTGTTGAAGCATGCTTTTTTTTGACTTGAGTATAAAAATGTTTGCTGTCTCACTAAAGCGGATTTTTTGAGCGACACAACAAAGATTTTTCTGCTGAAGGAGGAGGCAGTTGTGGGAAGAATTAGCAGCATCCCCCAGATCTCGACTGTAAATTGGTTTCTTTGGAAATAATGAAAAAAAGGGCTGGAGGTCTGTTCTCAGCTTCTTTAGTAGCTTGTTAATCCCTCACAGCTCTGGCCGGAGGCAGAGCTGCTTGTGCATACATGGCCCTTGTGGAGAATGGCCCTACTCCTCCTCCAGCCCTCTTTCCACTTGGTCCTGCAGGGCTTGGCTAATCCTCTGCCTGGTCATGACGGGAAGATTGCAGGCTTTTTCAAAGCTGGCTGGACTTCAAAGTTGCAGGGATACAAGGACTTCAGGAGGTGGAAGAAAATTGGGTCTACTACAAGCAAAGACTGTAAGGGGTCCACCTTAGCTTTTCATTTACCGTTCCTGAGATGACACTGAAAAATACAAATACAAGTACAAAGTCCCATGGAGACTGTGCTGGTTTGAAAGATGATGCCTTAAATTAAATTTTTAAGGGGATTAGTTTGCTTTCTTGCTGTTTATCTTTTCAGGTACACCAGTGAATAACATACAAAAGTCAATTATCTCCTGAAACAACAACTGAAATAATTTAACATATTGTACAAGATGTTAGACACAAATTTTAGAAAAAAAAACACATCTGTGCACTGTCTGGTGTGTATCCCAGACTTCACATCAGTCTATTACAGGATCATACAATCTGTTAGATTAATCTGCATCTGCTTACAAACTTTTCATGGAGTTTTTAAGTAAGAATACTGCTGCAGATGTTTTTCAATGTAAAAAATACATTTAGATCAGTCAATTAGCTACCTTATTTTACTTAAATGATGCCAAAGCACCCTTTGCTGGATTTGCCACAGTATGGCTGTTTAGAAAGAGTTCAACTTGCCTGCCTACGGGCTGGACCTGTCACCCACTAAAAACACTTACAGCTTTATGGAACAGAAAATGTGACAAATGAGGCTCTGAACTGTTGAGCTCCTGAAATTCTATAACAGTTTACTTTCATACAATATTTCAAAATTATGGGAATTGTAAGGATTTAGGAATTGACAAAACCAGAGTATTAAAAGTGGGTGTTCAAACATTACTTTATAGGGTGCTTAAAATAAAATATAGTTCAAAATTGAATTTTTTTTAAAATTTTATCTTAATTTTAGATAAAAATAAAAGTTGCTTGCGTATGTTTTTTGTGACTGTCTTTTATTTTGTGTCTCCCAATTAAAACTATTAGTGATTCAAGTGTCCTAATTATTGTAACGGTTCAGAAGGTTCCCCATATATAAAGCTTTGATTATTTTGGAGTATGATTGCAATTTTCTCCATGCTTTTAATTCACAATCTCACCTATTCAACAGATTCATTTGCATGTTTAACACTATAATTACTTTAAGTAGACAACAGGGGGTTTGAAATTTTTGATTATTCTCTGTCTTGGTATTGTTAAAGCACACCTGATAATACTCAGACCTAAATGCATACACAATTTACTGTGTGAGTTTACAGTATCAATAAGCTGTTTAAACCTTTATCCAACAATAATCCTTTATAAAGGTTAGTTAGCTTTACATCCTCAAAGAGGATTGTCATTTACTAGCTTTAAGTTAGTCCATCTTAAGGCATTAGTACTTCCTTACATAAAATTTCTTATTTTATATATCAGAATCCTCAGAGTGTAGTAGACCTGTATTTGTTCTAGATTATTCTTTTTAATTAATTTAGCCATAACCCACATAAATAAAATCTAAAACATCAAAAGACCTGCCTGTGAGAAC
>JAOXNZ010000054.1:4074365-4087629 GCA_028566095.1 Kryptolebias brasiliensis | reverse complement strand
TTTTTTTTTTTTTTTTTTTTTTTTTTTTACAATAATTTAGACATTTACCAATTTATCTGCAGTTTTTTCTTTCTAGTCTAAATCCAATTTTTCTAAATTTAGAAAGCATAGCAAAAGAAAACATCGCAGTTCTAATGTTAAGTTACGGCACAGTTTATTCTCTACTACTTTAAAATCTATTAAATTACACATTACTGTGTAAGATTGCATGCATATTTGAATAAATGTAAAATTAAATAATCAAAAAAGGATATTTGGAATTTGAATTGTATTGATGTTATGTCATACTTCCCATAGTGGAAGTAATAAAAAGTGCAGCATGGGAGTTTATTTTTACAAGTCTGACACAGTGGGAGGATTGTTTTTCCCAAGGTTGTTCCAGTCTTTTCTGTTTGTGCACAAGCCTGAATGTGGTCTCCAACTGTATAATAGCATTTGAGACCAGCTGGGCTTTGTCTTAAGGGCAAATCCTAAATAGCTCTCTGCCTTCTTGATGGACAAAGTCCATCCATGCGTCAGGTTCAACAAGTCATCAGCTCATCCTTTGCTGTGCCTTTCTTTCGGCACATGTGTCCATCTCCCCCTGATATTGCACTCATCTTCTCCCTTTTCAAATGCTAATGGAACTGAACCATGCTGGAGCTCTTGAGCTTGAAGTTAAACTCTCTTCTTTGAAGAGAATTTATGGATGGTCATGCAGAGTTTTTAACAGTTTGCTCAGCAGGCAGTGAGAAGTTTTTTGTTATGGCCAACTCATTTTGGCCTCAGTCTCAGCAGCTTACTGCATTGCACCATGGATGCCTGACTATTGTTACCATGTAAAATGGAAAAAAATCCTTTTTCGCTGTCTATTCTGTACTCTGACATACTGCGGTTTTCCCTGATGTTGGCTGGATTCTTCGTTCTGGGGCACTGACTGTTGTCCAAAGTATTTGAAACTGTATAAATTAAATTTGCCCCTTGAGCAACATAAACATCTCCCATCCTATGTTACCCCCCCTCCCATCAAAACTTGTTTTTATATAGAACAGACTGTAACGATCAATAGCTGAGCTCCACTAAGTCAGCCCTCTTGGCATTTTTGGTTTGTGCGAATCATGGACATGATCACACATAAAGTACAGACAACAAACCATTGATGAATTTGCATTTAACTGTCAAATTGTTTCATATGTCCTTGCCTTTAATCCCCAAAACCGCCAGACGTCATTGCACCTGCCAAAAATGAACAGAAAACATTTTTTCTGTTGAGTTTTACTAGATGCAGCTTCTTCAAACTACAGTGCAAATAAACAAACAAAATAAAAAATTCAGTGGCACTAATTATTAAGAACGTCTGCATCATGAATTATTTCTATTTGTTTCAGTTTCCTTTAGAGAGTTACCTCTCATTTAACCTAAAAAGACTTGAAGATAACACATAACAAATGTCTGCTTTGAAAATATCCATCACTTGTTATTGCGACTCTGGGAAACCAGTGAACCACATGAACTCATAACAGTTCATGTGTTATAATATAAATTTAAACTATTTTCTCACTGGGGGGGATTATTCCTGCCTTAAAATGCGTACGCATTTGCCTGATTTAGTACCGCATGTAGTTTCTAAACATGAAAATTGGCCTGAAAAAATTGGAACATTCGGCTTATTTTGCCTATACATTGGTTAAAATCTTGATTTATATCAAAGCTATTTTCCTTTTGTTGTTTTTAGTAATAGCACCATACATCGTTAGGATGCGTTACAATTCTTCAGTGGTAAAGATTTCAATAATTAACACCTAGGCTAACTGATCAGGAATCTAACTAAAACTAATTAAAGTTTTCCCCAAGGTGACAACTAAAAGTATGAAAAGTTTGCAGCAAGTGTAAAACACCAGTCAAGCACTGTTTAAAGCTGTTTTCAGTTCTTGTTAATAAATTGTTCTTGTGAGAAAGAGGTATTTAATCACTTCCAGGTGCTGAAGGTTTTCAATGAGGCAGCAAAAGCTTCGGCATCTGTCAGATGAAAGCAGAGCTGTGAGACGATGTTTAGGATTCATTTACTGCACATTACTTAGTCTGTACAAAATAAATGTATGCACATTTAATCATGCAGCAGACAACTATGTGCTATATAAATATATAGCCAAGAAACTGAATAAAATAAATGAAATTTGCCTTAAGACATGATGATTCCTAATTGGTTGTAGGCGTTGGGTGTTATTGTGCACTCACAAGTTATATTAGCCCTGGAGTAGAATATCAGCTGATCTTGTTTTGGCCAATTGTGACTTTTTCCAAAACAAAATGGATAATAAGAAATAGAAACATGCATGCTTTTATGCAAAAAGTGGTATTACTGAATGAACTATGCAGTTATAAACATTAACTTTCTGTTAGGGAGTCCACAAAAGGACTAAGTTTTTGTCTTTTTAAAATGCAAAGTTCACCAATGTAGAACTTGTACCTGGAAATAATACTAAAAACAACTGATTACAAAAGCCATACTATCTGGAGGACAAGCCCAAGCGTTTGACCATCTGGTCCTCAGTGAATCAGTGACCCCAACATGGCTGCTGTTAATTTTAATATCCTCAGAGCTTTTATCAAAGCCTGAGATCTTGGAACAGAAACTTTGTTGTAAACACTCAATTGGGTCCTTGATTACAGTCACATACTGGTGCAGTGGAATTCCTGTTGATTGTTCACATAAGTTGACTCCATGTGATTTTTTTTTTTTTAGTACTTTAGTTGGGGAGGAATGGAGTGATGGAGCAGATTGATGTGGGGAGTCTAATCATAATGGGGTGGAACCAGAAGAATACAAGCTCCTCTCAGATTCTCTCAACAAAGATCTACCCTGCTTTGGCATATTTCTAAAATAATTACTTCTTGTTTCAAACCTATTCATTACTCTCTAACAATCTTAAGTTGAAAGTTATGAGCATTCTGGTAGTTCCATATTTCTCAGTAATTAAATAGGCTGCATTGCTGGCTTGTCTTTTAGTGATTTATTTTTCCCTTTTTGAAACCAAAGATTGGTGCACTGTATGAAGGAACAGCAGCAGCATGTTCAGACTCAGCCCATCTCCCAGGGCTGTACAGCATTGTGTCAATGCTGCTGCATTTCTGTGCTGAAACAGGGCTGCTCCTGCAGGCTCCAAGCGGGTGATCAAATACTTGGCATGTACATCATGCATGGCTACTTTTTTCTATTTCTCAATTTCTTTTTTTTCATCATCTTTGTTAATTTATTGTTGTATAAATAAAGAATGCAGACTCATTCAGCTGAAACATGGCCAGGAGGGAGACTGTAGGACTTCATAAATGAGTCGCTTGAATAAGAGGGCGGGTGACTTTGTTATTTAAGGTTTTATTATAAAACATTCCCACTCAATGTTTCCAGTGGGTTTGATTCCTAATTGAAAACTACCTTAGAGCAATGTTTTTATAATTTGACTGCATGGTGATGAAGAAGTAATGTTTTTTCAAAGCAGGAAACATTCACACATCCACATGTCTCTTGTGCCAGCCTCAGCTCAGCTGTTTGTTTCCAGCTGCTTCTTGTCATTTTCCTCATTTTCCTACTCTTCCCTGATGCTCTCTTCCCTCTGACATCGCCTTGGCAAAACCCGTGCACACGCTCTGAAACATTTTATTGACTTCATTGACAAAAGCTGTAATTGGCTTTTAATCACCTCTTTATATCATGTTTTGGAATTCAAATCAGCAGTGTCAACTTAGAGAAATGGTGTTTTTCAGTGCTTTGCTGCCATTCACAGATGCTACGAGAGAAGCGTCTCAATATTGGTTCCATGTATAACATCTTGTCCTTGCTCATTTAGTGACTGCAAGCCAGAAACGGTATGGTGTGCAAGCTGGAGTTAAAAAAAACAAAAAAAAAACACCTTTTTATAGAGAAACATTTGACCTGTCAGACATTTTTCAGATGTACCCCTTTTCAAGATGAATTGAATTGGTGTTGTCAGGTAATTACAGTTTGTATTAATCCCTATCTGCATTTTATGCATTTATCAGAAAAGGCACATGGCATCGCTTTGCATCGTGCAACGTTAAAGCAATTAATGCACCTCCTGTACCTTGGTGTGAGATGACACAAAGTCTGACAATTATTTCAGATTAACTAAAAACACTGTAAGAAGCATGAAAAGAGGAACCTGCATCTAATTTTCTGTAATCAGTAGGCTTCATTTTTAAAACAAACTATATTTGGCAGGTGGCCACATCAGCCATGAAGATGTGCATTGTGAGTGCCGGTCGATAAGTCAGGTCAGTCTTCCACCTCCGCTCAACACTCTGAAAGCAGTTCCCACGCTCTCTGCTATCAGTGGAGAGAAGATGAGAGCAAGCATCTACTCTGAGATGGAATCAATTCTTCACTACAGAACTTTTCTTTCTTTTTTTTATTGTTTAACTTTTTTTAGTTCTGGCTGTGAACATGGCAGTGTGCAGAACTTGGTCACTGTTAAGTAATGATCATAAACTCATTGATCTCAATATGTCTTCCTGTTGTTTGTGCTTTTCCTTGTACAGTTAATATGTCCAGTGTCTTAATTAAGCTACATACATTTTTTTCCTTTGTTTTTGTCTTTTTTGTTATACTCTCACAGTTTTAAATAATTATTTTGTATTTTCTTTGCTCTCCTGGTGACTCAATGATTGTAAAAGAAAGTTTAACAACTTTTCAGCTTCTTAAAAACTTTTAACTAGAGCAGGTTCTCTACCAAAGTGTCTCAGACAAAATCTAAATTGGCAGCCAGTGTGTAAACCAGTCAGCTACCTAAATTTAGTACAATTTTTTACCTTTCCATTAGGCTTATTCTGCTCACTTTTCTCTTCCATTGGTATGGGACTGAACATAACGCTACTATGGATTCTTATTATCCTACTCTACATTTCCTTTATTTATATTTCATATAGTCACAAATAAAGTTGAATTTCACTCAACTGAAAGACTGATATTCTCCACCTTCAAACCTAAAAAGTTTTTGAATACGCTTTAGTTTTGATTGTAAATAAATAATAAAAAAAAAAGCATACTGATTGGTTGGCAGGTGGCCAGAATCGGCCAATTTTTAGCTTCTTATGCTTGACCGGTGACTGTTAGACTGTTAGATCAGGCACTCAAAAACTTGACAATGAGGTTTTCATTTATTTATATTAACTTATGCTTTTTGCTTTGTTCATTTGAGGGCTTGAAGAACTTTGTAAATTGTTTACCTGAATATCCTGCACACTTGTTTTGAGATATTGGGGGGAAAAAAAGCTATTTTCTGGGGTTATTTATTTATTTATACTTGTTGTTGATTTTTAAATCCACAAATATCTCTGTGCAGTAACCTAGAGTACTTTTTATTTTTAGGTTTTCATTGTCAGAAAGTGAAGTTCTTGTAACCTCTCAAATCCCAGAAATTTAGTAAATGCTAACTTTATGTTGTCAAATATAATTCTAAGGAAGACATCAGAGTCTGCCAAAAATCAGAATCAGCAGGTCAAAGGTTTACAAAAAACGGAAATTGGAATCAGACTTGGAAACTGTAATTGTTCCATCTGTAAATTAAACGTCACAGCCAAGACCCAGAGTCCCTGCTAAAATTCACAACTTTTCTTCTCACCTTCTCACTCGAGCAGGAGAGGATTCATTTTCTAGTTCACGAGCTCCATGAGATTAATTTTGTTTGAATTGTAAGAGAACTAATTATTATTTTAGCAATTTATATTATCATTAATTATGTTGCTTAATATTCACTGGTAACCCCAGGCAATTCTAGAAATTGTAAAATTAGCAAGGTAATCACTACCAAAACATGTTCATTTGAAGCTATGGGAATACTGCACAAGTGTTTACAATATCATTTTTACATTAACTCATCACATGAGCAATCTCTAATATCAAGCTTTAGCAGTCTTTATGTCCAACCCTTCAGTAACGAAGCCCTTTATGTGATTATCTCGCCCTCTGAAGGTATAAAACCAGGATTATAATGAGACCTACCATTTAAAAATCAAATCAATGTGTTTAAAAATGGCTACATAAAAGTGAAGTGTAGTTGTGATTCATTTTTTTCCCTTTTTTGGAGGTCAATCTTGTTCCTGCGCAATTGCACAGATTGTAATCTATTCCAGCTTAAAAAAAAAAAAAAAAATCAGCTTGAAATGGAGCCATTCATCACAGAGTAAACAGCATAACAGAAAGGTTGTGAAAGGGAGCTGGAAAATGTTAAGAGAAATAGCTTGGGGTAAAGAACAGAAAAGTTGCTGCCATCAAAAGAGCAAACAATCCACAGCACCCTTTCCCTGACATAATTTCACCCTTTTTCATTCTCCTTGTGAGGATGCAACATTTTTGAGGATGGAGTCTCATTATTACAAGCCTAATTAACATTCCGTGATGTACCAGCTGGACATGGACACCCTGCCAGCGCTGTCCCCCTTATTTTATTTTTTTACTCTGTCATATTTGTCCATTAAGGTTTTTTTACTTTCTAAAACTACACCAGCTCTCTTGTGTCATGCGCTGAGGTTTTTATTGTGTGTCAATGTACATAGGCTCTGCCAGTGTAGTTTCAAATGATCCTCTGTGGTCAGTCTATTTGCCACAAACTGAGGTGTCAGGCTGTAGTAACCATGGCAACAGCGTTGGACTGAATTGTATTGTTGAAGGTGTCTCAGTCCACAGGGGACCAAAGAGCCAACAACACAAGTCCAGTGTGCCCGATGCTATTTGTTTGCCAGGTCAGTTGCAATTGTTTGACAAATGTCAAAGGGTGGCGTCAAAAATCCACAACCGGAATTGTGAGTTTGGAAGACTAGATCTGTAATCCCAATCCCTACATCAGAACACTTACTTTTATTTTAGGTTTCACTTATTCAGTTTAGTTTTTAAATGTTTTTTGACAAATTCCAAACTGCTGTTGTTGCATCAGATTAAAATAATACTAGTGGGCTTCCTGACTGGAAATGCAAGGTAAATTTTAAAACTTAAAAATAATATATGTATATCTTGTTAGCATGTGATGTAAGAATTAATACTGCACGTAAATGTCTCACAAAGTAGGAACTGCTGCAAAGTTCTGCAATCAAATCTGCACAGCAGAAATCAGCAACTTGTAGTCTCAACCTGAAGCCACTGCAATTGAGTCCTCATTGAGGCTTTAAAATAAAATAAAATAATAATATTAGGTGGTTTCAGTTTGAAGCTGATGTTTAACCTAAAATCTGTTTTGTTTTTCTATTTTGACTGTTTAGCTCCAGCCTTGAAAAACTAGTTCTAAAGTACCACCTACTCTTTGCTTGGTCAGAAGAAAAAAAAACATTTACATCAGGGGCATCAGCAGAGTTACTGAGACCAATCAGACCAGCTAAAATACTGTAAGCACTATGCTTAGCCAATTTAATGTCTAGTCCCATAGATCACAAATTGTGGCACATGTACTGGTGAGACTCAGAATCTCCTTAAGTGGATTAATATTAACTAATTACATGCTAAACAAAGAGCTCATTAATCTGTGATTTATTTATTTTTTTGTCTTTAAACTGATTTAAAGCTAAAAGCAGATAAAGCTCCCTCACCACCAAAAAAAGACTACTTCAAGGAAGTTGCAATCTTTGCTACAAACATATTGCAGTGGAGAATCATATAAACCCCACTGTGGAAACTGTAGCTAACAGTTTTTAGCCAATGTGCTAATGTTTTCTTAAGCAGCATCATAAATGTCTCTGTAGGATCTGATAGCAACAAAAGATGTGAAACAATAAAAAATTTGATTTGTTTTTTAAATTTGTATTCAGTTGTGGAACAGAGGAAGAGCAAAAGTTGTTGTGTACATAGTTTGGTTCTCGGCACCAAGTCCACGAAACCATCACAGCCTTCAGCGTGGGTTAGGGTTTGGTCAGTTTACTTGATTGTCAGATAAGAATATACGCTTGTACCTCTGTTTTTTATCGTCTGTCATAATCCTAATACTTGGAGAATTTAGTAATTGCTGAGGTGGTACTTGTTAATATAAACCTCAAATGTTTTATAAGATAGAACATTAAAAACTGAGGCCCATTGCTGACAGAAACCAGCACTGAGAAAACACAAGTTTATTTTTACTCTTTCTGATATTTAGTTTTTTAATATTGCCTGTTTGGTTTGTCAGTAGCCAATAAGCTATTTTTAACCGAATTCATAAACTGCCATCTCTTTTATCTACTTTATGGAGTGTGTTAATACCATCAGCTAGGATTTATAGATCCTGCACACGAATCGGTGTAAAAATCCTACTTTTCAGTGACTGATGATGCATGTTGGGGTCACAAACATTTCTTTTTGTTTAAAACCGTGTTTATAAATGAGACTGCTGATACTAGGATGCCTGTTTGCAGAAGAAACAAGACAAACACTGTGATCTGTAGATGAGATGCACTCCTTCAGAGAAAGTCAGAACACACCAGAGGGAGGTTCAAACACATTTTGGAAGAGACTGTTAATGTAGGCGTTTATGGGGCAGCAAGAATTGGTCAAAGTTCAGTGAAATGCAACAACTTGATGCTTGAATAGAAATGCAGAAGCATGAGGGAGATTACATGACAGCTATTTGTGGAAATAGAAAGATTTATTTTTTTTTGTAAGCCAAGTGTTGTGGAGAAAGCTTGTTTAGTCATTTTTGTAAAACAGTAAATGTTTAAACAGTGAATTTAAACTTCATTTTTAAAAAATACTTAAAGTATTAGATGGAATCTATTTAAATCACAAAGGAAAAAAATAACCCTATTTTATTTCTGCACATCAGCTAGAGAAAAACAATAATTCAGCAGATAAATCAGCCCTCTCCTGGTTTCACTTTCTGTTTATTGTAATTTATTTATTATGTTGGTGTTTGTCAGCTTATCAGCACTGCAGGTGAGTATTGAGTTTGTGTGAATGACAGTTGCAGGACTTGCTCTGACAGGCTGAATTTCTGAGCCTCCAGCAATACAAAAGTGAAAGTGGCGGTGTTGAGTAAGGGGGCGGTGTTGTCACCCTTGTCAGAGATGGATGCTGCACAAAACCTGGACTGAAAATGGGGCAGCCACAGGAAAAAAAAAAGCAGAGGCAAGGGTCTTAGATACCAAATAGTTTCCCTCAGTGGTCTAACGAGATCTTCAAAGTTTAATCCTATTGTCCTTTTTGACTCGGGTCTTGATACTGACAGAAACAGTTGATAAAACTCCAGTTTAGATCATGAGCTTCTGTGTATTTGTATCTGTTGATGTAGGAAAAACTTTCCTCCACTTGTTGGAGATCCGAGTGCCATTTCCTGCTCTTTGATGCTCTTGATTGTGTACCTGAACTAAACAGTTTGAGTGTGTTCTGGTCTCTGTGGACTGTTTCCACTGATCAGTCTCTCAGCCCATCTGTCTGACAGGCTTATTCACAGAGCCCCATTGTAGGAGAGATGAACCCTCACTGCAGGAGTCTTCATTAAAGTGATCCTCCCCACCTCCACCTCCCCTTGCCCCCTTCTTCTTTTTTATCTCTCTGCAGGCCCTAGGAAAGTTAATGAGAAGACTTGATCAGCTGACACTTCACCTTACGACATCCCTTTATCCCATCTGTTGTCATCAACTAATATCAACAATAACTCCTTCATGTAGCTGGACAGTAGTGAATCAGTCCTGGGACAAACTTCCACTGAATACATTAAAATTATTCTATAGTATCATTTGTATTTGTTAGATATTTAAGATATTTGATATTTTGGCTATCTTTTGGAAATTATTTCTGTTTTACTGTTTGGTAAATTCTTTGTTTTTAATGTTGTGATAAACGGTTTGCATTAAAGAGGTCACTTTATGCTTTTTGTATGTTTTCTCAAATAAATACAGAAGGAAAGGAAATCAGATTTTTCAAATTAACTCTACCTTTGCTGACTCCTGATCCTGTATCACACATTAGTTTAACTGGTTGTCATGACCCTTGGGTGTTTGTTTTGTAGTTTGAATTAATAAATAAATTATTTTATTTGTAATTGTATTTGAATTTTTGGTTATGCGGCAGTGGCTCAAGAGGTAGGGGTTCGTCCTGGTTCGAGCCCTCGCTCCGTCCGTCTCAGCTGTTGTGTCCTACACTTCACTTGCTTTGCAGGTGGTCAGAGGGTTCGGTGGCGCCGGTGTAATGGCAGCCTCACTTCTGTCAGCCTGCCCCAGGGCAGGCTAGAATGTAGCTTACTGCCATCAGTGTGTGAATGTGTATGAATGGGTGAATGACTGATTGTAGAGTGAAGCGCTTTGGCGTCCTTGGATAAGATAAAGCGCTATACAAGTGCAAGCCATTTACCATTTATGCCTCTTTGTTTCAGCTAGACATTCTCCTTTGTTCAGTATGTTTCTACTTTAACTTCTTGTGTCTCTGTCATTGGCTGCACAACACTTGCAGCCTAAATGACAAAACGACTTGGTTTGCGCTCCATTTCAAACGGCATATCAGCTGGGCCATCAGCCCCGTTCAGATCCAACAGGTTAACCTGTTGAACCACAAGACTGGTATAAACAAAATGTTGTTCACCAGCAAATACTTTGCTCTCCATTTAAGAGGAGGCTCCTCCCTTCTCCACTTATCATCCCTTCTACCCAATGCATCGCCTGGCTGACTCAAAAGATGTGCCTAGTGTTTCCCTTATTCAGTTCACCTGCCTTAACTCAGCAATCACCTCTCCTAGAGTATTTAGTCTTTTCTGTTTGCATTCTGGGTCCTCTAAACGCTGCATCATAACACTGGTGGCAACATCCCACTGAATGGGAAATATTTGTAAAGAGATTGTAACTAGAAATTGAGACAACCTAGTATTTTGATACGTCAGAAACATTTGATTATTTAAGTGTTTTTGCAGTCAGATAAACAAATCACCTTGCTCTAGGTAAGGTCCAGTTAGAATGCCAGTTATTTGATGATTTCATGGTTTGTTTTCTGCTGATCTAGAAAGCAGTGCGTTTATGACAAAGATAAATATTTAGGACAAATTCTCATACAGTCACACTCAACCTATTCATCATCGCATAGAGATGATTCAACTCAAAGAACCACAAAGAATAATATATATGGAAAAACATCAGTTCAAAAGCATTTGCAATAGTATTGACTAACCTGTACCCCTATAAGCCCTATCTTTTGGATTTCTCTCTACCTGCTGCTGTGGTATGTGGGAGGTGCAGTGTGATGGTGTGGCTCTGTTGTTCTGCCAGAGAAATGGATTTGCAATGATGGATGGCACTGGTGGCATTGTACAGGTCTCAGCCTGCTGCTGAATCACAGCTTTAAACTAATTTTGTGGGCACAGAAAAGCCGTTGTGCTTTGTGCTTGGGCTCAAGACCTGGCTCGTCCAACAGCTCTGCTGAACCCTGCATGCCAATTACCCACAATCCCTCCCTTCACATTTGCCAAGAGCAAGAGGCAATGTAAGAAAATGGAGAAATATTAGCTCATTTGTTGAATTCCAGACTTTGTTTCAGGACTCTACTTTTCTTGATTGTTCCACTTTGGACATATCTTGTTTTCAAGCTTTTGTGATCAGGAGTTGGACCTTGTGTTGAAGGAAATGCATTATTTTACAAGTCTGTGTTTAGGAAAGTAAACTCACACTTGCAATCACATCCACTGTGCTTTAAGGCTTTTAACTCTCATACTTTTTCATGCATTAAACTTTTCATAGAGCAATTGAAGCCAGAAAAGGTTTTAATAGTTTCACCTGGATTCACCTCAGTTGGCTCTAAAGAACAGAAAGCAAGCATGCCTAAAAGGAAAAAAAAACTAATCCTGTTGGTTGTTTTTACTTTGTGAATTTGGTACCTTAGTCTGTTTTATGTCGGAATAAATTTTCTTTTGAGCATGACAGCCACAGTGAGTGAGCATAAATTGATTTCAATCAGAATGCATTTAGTTATGGTGAGTAAATATAAGCAGCTTAAAGGTATGTTTATGCTTTCATCTATGTATAATCATGGCTGCCTTGGATGAGAGTGGATAGAAAAGCTGAGAGAAAACTGACTTGAGGCTCATTCTGGGAATTAACAGCAGCAGCTGCCACTTTCTCTGGCTCTAAGCAGACAGCGGTCCACTCTGTATTCAGCAGTAAAACTGACGTGGTCAGACTACAGCTGCAGTGACAAGATTTTCAAAAGTACTATAGAGTATTAAGGCCACTCGGGGAAAAAAAAAAATATTTTTTTTCATTTATTTATTTCTTTCAGTTTTGAGAGTAAAGTTGAAATGGCAAGATTAAAGTGGAAATACTATTGCCTGAAAAATAGTCAAAATATTACCAGAAAAAAGACGGAATGTTGAGGGGAAAGAGTTGTCTTTCAAGGCTAAACCGGAGGAAGTAAACCCAATTCCTGCAGTGTAACTCACAGAACTCACAATAAGAGTCTCAATCACATACACGGAGTTTGACTTCTGGCGTATCTGTTTTACTAAAGAGCAATAATGCTAGAGATTTTTGTAAACTTTAGATGTTTGGAGATTTTTGGGGTTAGCACATGTTTGTGTTTGAGACTTTAATTGTGAAGGATTTAAACTTTTATTGTGAAGGATTTTAACAAGTTCTATGAGTTCTGCTGCAGTGGGAATAACAAACTACACCTTGGACTGGTTTAAATAAAATAGTTTGCAGTTTACTCTCAGATAAAAAAAAAAAAAGGAACAAATATAGTTCAGTTTAGGAGCACCATGGGGTTCACTTCTAGTTTAGTCTTGAAAGTAGCAAAGTCACCTGATTTTTAGATTTTTTTTAAAGATAAATCCAACATAATTTGAATTTTTAAAATCAGTCTACTGGTTACCAGTTTATTGTCAAAAAATGATCATCAGAATTGGTCTAAATTAATAAAATCCTTAACTAGGCAGCAATTGAAAGTACTGTGTTTAACTTCCTGAAACTTCCATTCGCACACCAGGCTGAAGCTGAGGAGTTGCTCTGATTGGCTGTACATTTTCAGATTATTCCTTATAACACATGAGCAAAGCAGTCGAAAGTGCCAGCACCCGCTCGGCTATCAGAAAATGTTTTATTTCATCTGAGTTGAGAAATTAATGAATTAATTACCTTGATAATTGCCTGACCCAGTTAGCTTTAGCGCTACCGTGCATTGTTTATTTAACGGATTAAGAACATATAGAGGATGAATGGGTTGTGAGTTACAGGTGGCCTGTAACTCATTTTTTCAACATGGAGACTTAATAATATACTTAATATCTTGACTTTATTCTCGACATTCTGACTTCAATGTAGAAAATGG
>JAOXNZ010000054.1:4013179-4024601 GCA_028566095.1 Kryptolebias brasiliensis | reverse complement strand
ATAATCTTGATACATTTTTAGTCATTGTTGTTTTATACCTGTATGGGTGTGAAACCAACAAATGTTTGTTTGTAAAAACAGTGACTGCGTAAGAATAAAGAAAAAGCTGGTTCCTTCTGGGGGCATTGTCTCTCAGATAATTGTTAGGGTTGAACTTTCCTACAATATCAAAATAAATCTTTAAACAAAACCTCAAAGAGAAGTTATGTTAGTTTCATGACTATTATTTTCTTCGTCTTTTGATCTGTGCAGCTTCGTACCTCTACCCCAGCTTCCAGGGGCTCATGTCAGACAATGACACACTCCGCCTGGGCCTGGACTTCCAAAGGATGCTGAGGATCAACCACATGCTTTACATCGCTGCCCGGTCAGTCTACATTTTCTATCTCTTAATATTTGTTTTCTGTTAACTGTGCCCAGATATGTGAACAATTTTATTTTACCAGTTTCTATCAACTGAACCTATTTTTGAGGTGAAACTAATAAATCCTAAATATCTGCCTGGGCTAATGTTAAAAAGCATGAGGAAAAAAAAAAAAATTTCTACAGAATGTATTTCCATGTGTAAAGTTGAACATATAAGTAATCAAAGAAAAACAAACAAATTAAATAAAAACAAGAGAAATTGCCTTTTCTGTGAAAATGCAGGGGGGACGCTGAGTGCTGAATGACTTTGCTGAAGAAGTTGAAACTGAGTTGTTAAAGCTTAAAAAAGCTAAATACTAGCTTAAAGCCAAAACTAGCACATTGGTGGATAGAAGCTAAAAGTAGCAAAAGCTAGCTAACAGCTAAAGTAGCAAAATGGTGGCAAAGGACTAGCTAAAAGTGGCAAAAGACTAGCCAAATGAAGCATAAGAAGACAAAAATAGAGCAAGTTGCTGTATTTGCTCTAATGCTGAAGCAGATTTAAAAGAACAATGATTTTGAAGTAATTGAAGAGATCTGTGTTCTCCTATAGGACAATACTTGTAAATAAGGGTAAATATTTTGTAAAACATATGTTATAAAAACAAAACGTCATAGCAACTATCTTCAGAATGAGATGAACATTTTGATGTATGAATGGCTAAAACAGGACAAATTATGCAGAAAGCAGTTAAGTTGCAAAACATTGTATGAAACATTAACAGAAACCTTAACCTACATAAAGTTCAAATAACAAGAACCACTAAATATTTAAAAGAAATTGCAGGATGGGTGGTAAAATTGCTCCTTTTTTTTTTATAAGTGACATGAAAGGAGAAGTGTTTTGATGCAGTATCAAAGTCTTGGAGAAATTGTAAAGCTGAAGTCAAATGTCTCAAAATTAGACTTTGAGAGCTTTTTAACACACCTAGTTTCAGGTTAAGTTACACCCCTGAAGTTTTTGTTACTTTTCTTAGCCTGATTGCACATGCTTTCCCTCTTGATCCAATGTTGTAAGGTAATTAAATAAAAAGTGCAGGTTTCTCCGCCTCTGCCTTTTTATTTCTTGTGCAAAATAAATTCTGCTGCAGTTTTTTGGCTCCATCCCAAACTGCAGCACTCCCACTGCCAAGAAATCCATCCAAAATGTATGGAGAGCCTTAATATTTCTAAATTAGCTTAATATTTTCCACAGCTGCATGGAACAGAGTGCATGACTCGCATCACAAAGTGATTCATATGAGTTTTGTCAATACTTGGAAAACTTTCGTGAGGTCTTAAAGCCCAAAAGGCAAAGTTTGCCTGTTATTTCACCTTCCAGACTCTGTTGTTGAACAGCTGTGATCAATCTCAGTGAGTCAAATCAAAGCTTTTATTTTTTTCCTTCGTTGTGGATGGAATAGTTGGATTAAAGTGTTATGAATGTTTGCATTCAAAAAGCATCAAGGCTGAATAAAAGCTTTTAAAGAAGACCCTGTCAATGTCTTTACTTTGTGTCTTGCAGGGACCATGTGTTTGCAATCAATCTTGCCACATCATCTGATCAGATAATCCCACAGCAGGTAGGAAAATCTGTCTGCTATTGTGATTGGGAAATTTTGCCTTTTTTGCAGTTGCCATTCAATACTCTCAGTACATATACAACACGTTATACTGTTTTGTAAGAATCTTGTGGTTTTATTAATGAAAAAAACTCACCTTTGTGTTGAATTTTCTCTCAAACATTAACAGTTAGGGGGTGTTTGATCTTATGATCTGTGGAAAGAATACCAGTAATCTGCTTTACTAGCCTAACAGGGCTAATTTAAGATGTTAGCGTGTAGTATATTTAGGATTCTATAACTATTAAATATGCAATAAATCTTTCACAGAAATGCCAGGCTGGATAGTGCAGTTTGTCAAATGTACAAATCAACTGCTCTTTAATTGGCTTTTTTTCTTTTTTTGTAACTTGACTTTGTTTTTCCTCCAAAAAAATGTCTTGTAATCTATATATCTGATTATTTTCTTTCCTACCATTTGCCACCTTTTTTTATTCAACTATTAAACCGTCTCTTCAGACTTATATCCACCACAAGTGGAGTGCTGCTCTTGTTCCTTTTGAAGTGCCGTGCTCTCTTGTATCTGAATCTAATTTGTCAAACATGATTGCACTTAAATAAAAGCCCTCAGAGGTCAGGACTTTTGTTTGCTTGTATTTAGATCAGCCCCAAACACAGATATTTGTTCTGATAAGGCCACCAAACTACACCGAGGAGATCTAAGCTGTTGATTTGTGTGTAGACGGTGGCACAAAGAAATGAGAACTTCTTAGTGCCGCAGTGTTCAATTGTTAGATGAGAACCTAAATAATGAATGTTTGATCATGTTGTGTTTTTTGTCCATTCACTCAAACTGCCTCCAGTATGACAGCAGCAACTGAGTGGAAAATTATAAAGACCCCACTCTTATATTCTGCTTCTCACTCTGCTTTTCCTGCTATCCATCTGAGGAGGTCATTAGTGTGTGACTGAGTCATATTGCTGGAAAATGGTGTGTCCTCAACATCTTAGATCCATTCTTTCATGCAAGCTCATTTTAAACAGTCTTTTCATTCCTCACACCGGGCATTCATTCACATTCTCCTCTTCACTGATCTCCCCTGGCTTGTGTGGCCGTAAGTTATTATTAGTAAACCAAATCAAGCGTAGTCGAGGGTAGAACTATTAGCATAATGCTGATTCCCACTGAATTGTGTCAGATCTTCACCAAGTTGTGCCAGAGGTGTTTCACAAAAAAAATAAAAACTACAGAATTACTGATAATGGTTATTTGAGTAATATTTTTTGAAATGTGATGATCAACCAAAGGTCAAACGCCTCTCGCCTCAAAGGACCGTACTCCCAGGAATCCTGTTTTTGTGATAATAGACTTTAACATTTTTCGATCAATCTGGAAATAGATTTTGATTCAGGATTTATTATTCAACCATGTCTGGGACAGCTCTTGTTTGGTTTTGCTCCTGACTGCCTGGCTGAAAGCTATTAGACAAAATTGAAAACCATTCCTGAGAAAAATAGAACAAGGGTGGTGTGGAATAAATTGTGTTTCAGGGAGTTACAATCCTAGAGAATTGAAATGCCAGCTCCAGCAAGGAATCAGAATGTGTTTCATTCAGTTTTATACATATATGTATGTAGCTACCTTAGTTTTTTTTTTCTCCTTCAATGCGACTACAAAGGATTTAATGTGCTGATCTTGAACTTATTCGGTTTTATTTTTTTTATGTATAAAAAGATGTTTATTTTGTAGAGACTGAAGGACATAAAAAAATTCAAAGAAAACAGATTATTTCCACACAGAAAGTGCACAGTTTAACTGACCTCTTATACATGAACAGACTAAAGCAAGTAATTATAAAAGTGAATATTCATAAAACTTGATAAATAAATAGTTATTATACATTTGAAATGTTTGCATTTCATACAAGAAAACATTTTGATTTATTTGAAGTAAAATGTGAAAGTATGTTTGGAAAAAGTTGGCTTAACAAGAGAAAGTCAAGACAAAAATAAATAAAAATGTGTCTTCAACAAGGCTGAACATGCCTGCTAATGCTTTATTATTGGGAGATGTTGACAGAAGGAGCTAAACTGAAACAAACATGCACATTACTGCAGGTATTCTAAGCAGAATGAAGGAGGCCTGAGAAAAGTTTCTCTGTGAATTAGTCAAGACTGAATAGGATCACTTTAATCCTTCAGCTGGACATGCTTGTTAACAAAATGATAGATTTTTTTCTATACTAACCCACCGGGCATATAGCTGTGGTACAAAAAGAGCATGTTTTTGTCCCGTCTGCACAGTGAGGGCATAACGTTTTGCCAGTAGGTTAATTGGGGCTAATTGACTTCTCTTTATATAGTTAGTGAAGTGATCCAAGCGTCTTTTTGTGGTCCTTTGTTTCCCTTGTGTGTGCAGCCTCACAGCTTATCTTCCAGAGTGATTTTTATCTCTAAGGACTGTTTGGCTGCCCACTGATGAGCCGCTCAAGCGCCGCGGGGGTCTCTAATATCTCTCTGTTTGTTTTTCTCCACAACAGTTTTATTGAAATTAATGAGATTTTCATCACAGCCGTTTCGTAATAGCACTTGAGCGACTGGGAGCAACAGAAGCTGAGATGGTGGGAAACTGTGGCATCTTTGAGCTGACAGCTGGCTGTCTTGTCATTTTTCAGAAACTGACGTGGAAAACGAAGGATGTGGAGAAGTGCACTGTGAGAGGGAAGAACAGCGTGAGTATCATTATCCAGACACAAATATCTTCATTTGTTTGCGCTCTTGGTTTTATTTCTTCTGCACTCTACTTCTGTCTGTGCCTTCATTTCCTGTGCCATAAAGTTTTGCAATAAGTAAAAAATGATTTGGTCTGAGTATCATCATATGGCATCACATAGTGAGGGCTATAGTTAAAACACCAGTCTGAGTGTGAGAATTAAAGTAAAAGTAACCTTCTGTAAGTCCTGTAGTGATTGTGTTGTTGTTGTGAAGGAACCAGCATGGTCCTGCTCCCTGATGTACAATAACACAGAGCTGTTTCCCTCCTCACAGGATGAATGTTACAACTACATTAAAGTGCTGGTGCCACGCAATGACGAGATGCTGTTTGCCTGCGGCACCAATGCCTTCAATCCCACCTGCCGTAACTATAAGGTAGGTTACTGCACCGCTGTGTGCCGACTCCTGGCCTCAATTACAGACAGCGGCTCATATCTGAACTATAATGAGACACTGTATGTGTGGGAATGTCTGTTCACGCTCTCTCGGCTGCACCCTGTTATTTGATTTTTGGAAGGAAATGATGCTCTATTGCCACATTAGCGCTGCTTTATCTTTGTTTGAAGATGCCATTATAAATTAAAGGCCTAGCATTCTTTGAATGCATATCGCCTGCCGCTTTTTATGTCAGAGTGTTAAACTAAGATCATCTTATGATTAGAAGGTACAGAGTTTAAGAACTTAAGTACCATCTGCCTGACACACAGCAACACAGATGGAAGACTGGGCCCCCCTAATTTACATTTACTCTTTAGAATACATTAGATGCAGCCATGGTTTGAAGCTTATTTTTCAGGACTGACTGGTTGGGGATGATAGAGGAAATACAACAAAAGTGTTTTTGATTTTATCATTTTGTGTATTTATAAATTCCAACAAGTATAATTTTTAAATTCAAGCTGAACAAGCAGACTTTAATAAGGTTTGGTCAAACCTTGTAAAGGACAACATGCAAGATCTCATGTGATATTTTGAGATCTTTTAGCCCTTGAAGTATGTGTTGAGGATGACTCTCAGCTACTACCACATCAAACTTTAGCTCAGTATATGTAAATTTGAATAGCTTATTTCCATTTTTTTATTGTCTAAGGTTGATTAGCTGTGACAGACATCTTGAATTATGTTGACTCAACAAGTTAATCAATTGTAGATAAACATTCAATGATTACAAATTTGTTTTGCAATCTAAAAGGCTTAAAGTATGTGTTGTGAATAGTCTTGGCTACGACCACAGCAAAGTTTGAGCTCAGTATCTGTAAAATTGACTCAGTTATAGCCAATTCTGTGTTTTGCAAGGTCAGTTGGCTGTGGTGGCCATATTGAATTGGGTTGATTCCAAAAGTTAATCAATTGTAGATGAACATCTACTGATTACTTTGAGATTTTTATTAAAAAAGTGGTTCCAAAGATGTTTTGTCGTCATGACAAAAGAACATGCACACACAGAGACGGGCAAAAACATTATTGCCTTTGGTGTCAGGCAATGGTTGTGGAAAGTTAAAGAGTTGTGCAAGGTGTTCACATTCCAAAAGTGTTTTATGTAATACAGTTGTACTATTTGAACATTCCACCAATATGCTGAAATTTTCAGATATTCTGCTAGAACTGAATAACAACAGAAGAAATGATGTTAACTGACGTTTTCTGTGAAATAACACCCACAATAATCTGCCACACAGCGAGGTCATACTGCGGTCTGCGCTGCGTTTGTCAGCTATAAAAGAAGTCTGGCAGTCAGCACTTCAGTTTGTGCTTTCAGTGATGATACAACAAACAGCTGTGAGCTCAAACTGCAGGTAGACGCATATAAATAACCGATTTAATACATGAACTGGGACAAAAAATAAGAACTGAATGCAGCACACATTAACAGGAACAGTTTGCACATGTTGAGATTTACTGACATCATCTTGTTCAGTTAAATGTGACATATGAGGCGTCAGATGTTATCTAACAATAAAAGAAAACTGATGAAACGGTGGTGCAGATATTAGCAGCAGATCAGCACATGCCATTCACTGTGGGAGTTGTCATATTTGTGTTTTGGTACATCGTCTACTGACTTCAAAAATTTAATGTTGGTAGAAAAAAAAACTGTTGGCTCAACAAGACACTCAGAGAAAAGCAATCTGAACACAGAATATGCTGGTGGGAGCTTCTTTTATACACCTCTGACACACTAAAAATGAAGGTGGAAATGAAAGAAGAGGAAAAAGTGGGGAGTGGGAGTTCAAATAGGAATCAAAAAACAAATTTACACCAGAGGATGAGTCTTGCATGCACTTTGTCTTCATTTAAAATTTAACACTTTAATAAATCACATACCTTTTGATTAGATTAAGCCTCTGTCCACACAGAAATGGCATTTTGTGAATATGTAATTTATTTTATATATATAAATTTACGCTTTGCATCCACACGGAAAGGAGCCACAAAACCATATTCTAGGTTACAGATTGAACAAATCTCAAAATGCCATACTTGCATTTTTGTATGGACAGCCAAAATTCAACCTTCTAAAAACAATAATGTCAGACTTCCACCTGCTGCCTGACCTACAACCCCAAACATGACAGACATAGCAATCATGGTAGATTGCATGCTTGTGTTTGTGTTGCAGATTCCAGTTGTTCAACTACATCAAAACTTTTTTATGCTTTCATGTTTCAATAAAAAGGCTAGCTTGATGAACAATGGAGCCTACAATGCTCCACGTCTTGTTTCCTGTTTTTGGTGTGTATTTGCAGCAGCATTACAGCGCCGCATACAGATCAGTTATAGTTACAGCAGCGTTTTCCATGTAGATGAAAACATTTCTAGAAAGGGTTCTGTGTTTATGAGAATATGTTTTGGCTACAACAAAAACAAACAAACAAAAAACATTTTGAAAGAGTGTTTCTGTATAAAAATACTATAATTAAGATGCTAAATATAATTTAGATTTGCATCATCCTTTTAACAAATGACACCCTTTTGCTCAAACTCACACAGTTTGAGTTCTATTGAATAAAGTCCAACATGATGTTACAGTGGAGGCTCAGAGGTGACATCACAGGTTTGGACTCTGATTCATACCAGGGTATTAGAGGAGGAGGGAGTACATGTTCTACAGGACGGCCTGTAAATCTAACAGCGCATGGGAGTGTGTAATCTAAAGGGCTGTGCAATAACTTCCCTCCCCCACTGTACACTCATCTATGAGCCAAACAAGTGGTCCATATTAAAGGCTTAGGAGGGTGGGGGGGGGCAACCAGACCTGCTCCTGTGGTTTCCAGAGTAGAACCCTGCAAGATGATAAACTGACTGCAATTAAACAGTTTCCTGGTGATAAACTGCAGTAGAATATATTGTTTCACTGTGGAGCTTCAAAAAATTGAACGAGCTCAGTTATAGATCAGTATTCTGCTGGTGCTGCGCAGTGGATTGTAGAGTTTTTAAGTTGTTTAATTTAGATTGATACATGTGCTCCAAAATCTTACCATCAACTGCATTTTAACATCTTTAGTTACTATTTAGGATAATATAAGTGATTTTGTGTAATTTAGCTTTTTTGCAGATTATTCCCTGTCAGTGTAAATAAAAAAATAAAAGAAAAGTTTAACTCCATCTTAACATAATGCTACTATACCCGTTGCAAAAGCAGTCATTTTAAGACATATAAGGAGATGTCTGTGTATGAATTTTGTTGACATTCCTCACATTTTATTTACATTTACAGCCTGGTAATTCATCTCATCCTTCGTCTGCTGGAGTAATGATGTTCCATCTCCCTTCTGAAAATGTATCTCCAAGCTTTTTATATTAATCTGTGTTTATCTCATGGCAAACTTACATGAACTATAAAGTCTGTAGGTTATGTAAAAGTGAATGAAGATATACGTTTTTCTTTTATTTGGTTTTAAAACAAACCAGCTGTAAATGTTAAAAGCGTTGAATAGAAGTTGTTCTTTTTAGTAAAGAACACAAACTAAATCAAACAGTAAATTGCATAATGTTTTTGATAGAAATGCTCTCCTAACTGTGGTAATTCTTCTCCAAGGCTACAGCAAAGTCAACCCTACTGAGGTGGATTCTTGAAGAAATGCAATGATACACGTCTTTAGATGGCATGAAATCTTGTAGGGCTGCAATTGAGCTGAAGAAAAAAAAACTGGAAAGGTGTATTTTGTAATAAGTCTCCTAAGTGAAAGAGACAAAACTTTTTTTCCTGTTTGCACAGTAATGGAAGAAATAAACAGCCCAGGAAAATACAAACAAAAAAGCCATTGTGCAGGAAAGGCTAGAACCCAAAGTCCTGTGCAAAAATGTCGAGTCAGTCTTTTTTTTTTTTGTACTTCCAAGGAGTAAGACTTTTACATAATGTCCTGATGCATGCTCAATAATCCAGGTAGAAAAATCTAACAAGGTTGAGAAGACTTCTTCAGTCTTAGGAACTGCAAGCAAACTCAGCCTTATAAGCAGCACCTTCGCACAGTGAATCAACCAGTTGGGTGTGACACTCAAAACTAGCTGTTCACATGCAAAAGAGGACCATCAGCCTAACCATCATCTCAGTTTCTCCAGTTGAAAGCGGTTGAAAAAGAGGACCCCAAACCCAGACCAGTGGTCAATTCCGTATGTTGCGGGAGTTTCAGAGAAACTGAGACGTTTATTTTCTAAACATGACATCCCAGTGACTTTCAAACCCCGAAATACACTACGGCAAAGACTGGTTCATCCCAAAGATCCGGTCCCCTGGCACAAACAGAGTAACATTGTGTATGCTGTTAAGTGCCAGGAGAACTGTGATGAAGAAGTCTGAAGACTGAAGAAGTCTTTTGGATAAAAGACAAAACGTTTCATCTAAGAAGTAATCGTCCAGAGGACCTGACTCAACCTTGTTAGACTTTCACATAATATTTTAAATTGCTGTTGATTGAAAGTTCTACAGGTTCCCTGAACAGCTTTCAAAGTTTTTTTTTAGCAGTTTTGCTGCTACTTATGTTCTGTTTATGTCCAGTACATGACCAGTTTTGTTTGTTTGTCTGTTAGGCTGCTTACTCCTGACCTTGAAATCCTTCAGGCATAAAAAGGCTCCTAAAGTCAAAGGAAGAACCAGTGTTGTCGACACATATCAGACAACTTACCAAAGAACCAATTTTAGATCAGATCTTTAGGCACTTTGTTTCCTGCAGCCTGTCACAAAGAAACAATTTGTTCCCATTTTCTCAGCTGAATTTACAAAAAATGTAAAAAATAGCACACTTCGATAAACACAAGATGGTATTTTAGCACCAACAAAGTGATTCTCAAATGGCTGAAAACTTGACATACAGTAAATTGACTGACGTGAGCTGAGTCTCTCAGTCCTGTGTCGGGTCTTTGGCTGAGATTTGTTTGTCATTCATCTGCCATTCATCTGCTGTAGATAGTTTTGTTTTTTGTTTTTTGTTGGTTTATGGGTGGAATATTTTCACCAATTTGGCCTCTTTCCTCAGTTTTAAAGCTTGTGTTGCTCCTTTTAACTAAATTTTAAACAAATTAAGGGTCAATTTTTGCACAGTATTGAGACTTTTAGAGATACTTCTCATATACAAAGGAGTACAAATCAGCAATAATTTAATAAGGGAAAAAATCAATAAACAATAAATTTGTACAAAAAAAGACAGAAAATGTTGGTCTTTTACTTATTAATTTGTAGGATATTTCTGAACGTTTTACTAGAAAATATGTCAGACAGAATTTTGTTGCTTATTATAGCAAAAAGGTTCAGAGTAGTTAACAGAATAGTAGTCTTATAGAATGAGTAAATGTCTGAAAAAAGACTCAAACTAGAACTTAAGTTTGCAAATTGAAGGTTCACTTTTAAATTTGCAAATGTGGGGAGAAAATAGTCTTACATGTTCAAACTTTTTAATGAGTTTTTTTATTGGTCTATACCACTATGTGTACCTAGTTTTTCGGATCTAAAAGTCAACATTTTATGGTTTTGAACAGTTTCCCGGTCCTCTCTGGGGGATTATAAAGTAAGCAGAGCATCTCCACAGGCTGACATTACCTGAATGTTCTCCAATATCAAATGTGCCAGAGGTCCTGCAGAGCAGTTGATGTGAAATGTTTAAAGAACTGCGTTTCGACCTACATTTAGACGTTATCTTCTTCCTGCCACAAACTCCCTTCAGTAAAGAGCGGCTGATTTACAGTTTTACCAAAACATTCTTTCTCCCTGCAGCACTCATCTTTTTTCCTTTATCTGGAAAAGAGAACATAAGATGACTATTCAGACAGCTGGGGAAAGTGGGAAGAAATAATAAATCATATCAAGGAATCTGTCTCCAGGACTCCACAAAAAAAAAAAAAATCTGTGCAGGACAGTGGGGGATTGAATCAGAGGCATGTGTGCTCCTATAAAAAGCTGAACGGATGTCCAGCCATGAACAGGCATCTTGACTGACCAGGCTGCTGAGACAGCTGCTTTGGAGACAGCAGAAAGGCTGGAGTCAGCATGCATTTCTGATAAAACAAAATCTTTAAAGCGTTTAATCCAGCTGTTCGTTTCTGCTGAAGGTAATAACCCCAAAGTCACTTTAAAAAAAAGATCACTTCTGTTTTGTGAGTTGGTGTTTTTGGGGGGTTCTTTTGTGTGAATTCACAACTTCCAGAAAATACAAAATACCCAACGGGGCAAGGGCTGTTTAATGACATACAAACTTTTCAAAATA
>JAOXNZ010000054.1:3995510-4007378 GCA_028566095.1 Kryptolebias brasiliensis | reverse complement strand
GCTGCTGTTATTATTCTGCACAGACATTTCTGAGGAAAAAAAGAAAAAAAAAACAAAACAAGCAGTCTCATAAGACACCTGTTTTCCCGCCTGCTCTCCCCCAAAAACAAATAGCTGCAAGTGTTTTTACATCTGTGCCTGTTGAACCGGATTTATGCCTGATGTTTTTTTTTGCCGTTATCATACAGACCAGGCAGCTGTGCCGGCGAGGGCTCTGCGGCTGCCTACAAGACATCCACCACCTTCCCTGATGAAACCTTGACTTTCATCAAGTCC
Source organism: Kryptolebias brasiliensis (assembly GCA_028566095.1). Classification (NCBI taxonomy): domain Eukaryota; kingdom Metazoa; phylum Chordata; class Actinopteri; order Cyprinodontiformes; family Rivulidae; genus Kryptolebias; species Kryptolebias brasiliensis. The sequence continues at coordinate 4,007,102 of JAOXNZ010000054.1, read as the reverse complement.
TATCCACTCATGGACGAGTCTGTTCCTTCAGTCAACGACAGGCCCTTTTTTACCCGCACCACCAGCAGGTAGACAGTTCACTATAATCAGAAAACTGAAAAGATTTTATCTTACTGACCTCTTCACTGACAGGAACATAGGATCAAAAACTCTTTTATGGAGCAATAAAAAAAACAATGAGAAACAATGCTCCATGGGCCACTCACTTTTTTAAATTGTCAGTCCTTTTACAACAGATATTCAGGAAGAGTCCTCCAAGATCTTGAAGCTCCCACACTAATGTTAGCTAGAGAAACTGTTTTAGTTGAAGTGTTCATGCTGGGTGCTAAAAGCAAGACTGAAGCTAAAATCAGCAAAACAGTAGCTAAAAGTAGTATAAAGACAAAAACAGAGCAAGTATTCTGAAGCAGATTTCAAAGAGAACAATGTTTTTGAAGGAACTAAAGAGATCTCACTGTATTTTTATAGAGAAATTTATTTTAAATTAAACTAAATATTTTCAAAGAAATATTTGTTACAAGAACTAAGTCATAGCACACTATTGTCAACTGAGCTGAATGTTTTGATGTTTGAATGGTTAAAATGGCACAAAGTTAAAAAAAAACGTACATAAGAAACTATAAACCGAATGAATGCTGACTTGGCGTTCACACAATGAATAGTGTATGTTTAATAATTACCCACTTATCAATTAAATATCATATATTATGCTTGGTAGTTCATAATTGGTTTAAAGATTTTGCCAAATATAAATCACAAACATAAACTCATTCTAGCATTTTAGGAATGAGGTTTAGGTTTGAATTATGGCTCAAAAAAAGAGGTATACATCAGTGTTTTTTTTTTTTAGTAAAGGTCTATAAAGTTATTCTATTTATCTAAGTCACTACTACAAACTTATTTTGACTAGACTCCTAATATTTGAACTGTTTGAGTTTACTGAACACACTGAGTAAGCATTTCAGAAATCATGGTTATTCGCAGGGGATTTAAAAACTTTATTTTGCAGCTGTTTACTGAGGTGTTCTTTTTGCTGAACATTTTCACTGATTCCAATTTAAAACATAACCATTAATTGGTATGTTGCTACTGGTGTTTGTTAGTTATAAAACATGACTGCAAGAGAAAATCCCAGGGTCATTTCTTTAATTGGTTGTATGCATTTGTTTTCTGTAGCAGCATAATGTACAGTGCCAGCAGTGTTTTTACACTCGGGAATGTGATTGGTATAGATGGGTGAGTTCAGGTGGAACGCTCAACCTTGTACCTCATTAAAACCCATCAGATTTATTCATGGGTCGATCTTGGCCCACATCAAAGCCGAGCCGCACAGGAAGAGAATCTTCCTCAAGTGTTGCCCTGACCTGCAGACGCTTCACAGCAGCAGGAGTGAGTGTGGGTGTGTGCTTGTTGTGACATTTGAGAATCCACCGGTATCGGATGATGATGGGTAGAATCGTGGATAAGTGTCAAACGTGCTTCATTCACTACTGCAAAAGCCTCAGACATGGGTGGACACACAGCAGATTCACGTCAGAGATCCAGTCTTCACACACACAGAAGGAGATACCACACGGGAGCTGCCTCCATGCTTCCTGAAGCAGAACCAGGCTGACAGCCAGCCAGACACTACGGTGGCTCCACACTGGGGGAAGCGTGTACTGCTTCACATCTGGCTCCAAAAACATCACATCTGCCGCGCCTATCCCCACTGACCCGCTAGATAAATGAAATCCAACCACAAGCACGTCACGCTGTACTGCCGAATCCTTGCAGGGACGTGCCAGTCAAGTCTATGTGGGTAAACACCAGCCTTCTAGGGACCATCTGGGAGGGACGGAGGGAGAAGTGAGGACACAAACTGCTCCAGATGTCCTCTATGGAAGAAGCTAGAAATAATAGAATTAGGGACAGCAGTCTTTAGGCACCTCATGATTGGATGCAATTACAATTCAGAGGACTGCAATGTGATTCTAAAACGATTATTGATGCATTTGAATGCATCAATAATTACACTTCAAACAAAATCCTGACCTAAAAGAAACAAAAATATGTTGCTTTGTTCTTCAGTGTAAACCCGTTTTCATTCAGACAAGATTTTGAGAATTAAATGAAGAAAAGGAGTCAAGTTGTTTAGTACAGTGGCATAAGATTCTGTGGCAACAGATGTCTGTCATGCATCACGTTAGAGCTGTCTTAACCCACTTTCTTCAGTGTTTCCACAACTTTGCTTTATTTCTGTTGTAAAGCGTGGGAAAGACTGTGATCATGTTTTGTCATAACTCAAAGAAGAGGGAAACCTGGCACAGGAGCCTTGGTGTCATGGATGCAAATTCTTCACTATAAAAGTGGCAAAGGGCTTTGTAATTCACTTTGCCTTTTCTGAGTTAGGTTGAAACTTTGACGTTGCTTGCTCAATGGTCCTCTGTAGTAGCGACAGCAGCCACCACCAGCTGTTTTTTGTTTGTTTGTTTTTTTCCCCCCTTCATGTGGAAACATGGACACAACTTGAGTATAGTGTGGTTTTTGCCAACATCATAGAAGCCAAAATAGTTCCAAGCTCAAGCTTTCCAATTCAGACGGAGCTGTGTGCACACCATAAACGGTCCAAGCGCTTCACATCCACACTTCAGCCTTTGCATTACTCAATGTGATGTTATTAACATTAATTACTAGTTTTTGAAATTTGTAAATCAATTCAAAGTTGTTCATATCCACGTTGTGATACACTGAACACCCACTCGTAAATGTAATGCCAACAACATTATTAGAGGAACTGCGTTTTGTTTAAATCCTTCAACCAGATAGGTGGAAGTGCGGACAGACAACATGAATGAGTGGAGCTTATCCCTCTCTCAACAAGCAGTGGACTCAAGGTGCCCTTCAGCAAAGCTTGCAGTCCTCCGCAGCTCCTCGGGGGCTCCAGTGGAGCCGCCAGACGGCTGTGGTGATACTGGGCAGTTCCCAGGTGGAACCATGAAGAGCAGGGTGAATATGAATCAGGGTGTCGCTGCGAAATGAAGTAGCCATCACTAGACTTCCTCATGAATACTGAACATTACTGTACAAAGAGAAAACTGCAAATTGGGACTCAGGATTAGACTACATGTCTGAACAACATGAAGGACAAATCGATTGAATGATGGTGGGTGGATGGATAGATGCATTAATAGGATGAAGGGATTAAAGGAGGTAGGCGATGAAAGAAGGGAATGGTGGGTTGGTCGATGAATTGACTGATTGCACACTGATGCTTTATACAATTGTCGCCCACTGTTTGTTTATTTTACCACAAAAAATTAACCAAACAAAGCATTAAGCTGCTGCCTGCACATTTAATATGATTAACTTGGCAGCAATTCTAATTTAAGTCAATATTTCAGTTTGTGTGTATTGATTATGTATTCCTCTTTTCTCTGTAATATGTCTGGGATCATAGAAGCTGCCTTTTCTGTTTTCTTATTTAGGTTCAAGTTGACCCAGATTGCAGTGGATACCTCAGCAGGACCGTATAAGAACTACACTGTGGTGTTCCTGGGTTCAGATAATGGTCATGTTCTTAAGATCTTGGCCAGCACAGAGGGAGCCAATGCATCTTTCAACACCCAGCTCCTGGAGGATATTGATATCTACAATCCAAACAAGTCAGAAAATGTCTTTTTTTTTTTTTAATTAATTCCATATTTATTTGTGTTTGGGCTCTTTATTTTCCTCACAACTGGCTTACTTTTACTTTAGTCATTTTCATGTTTTGATTCTCTATTTTTTTTACTTAGTTTTTGTTCCAGGTTTTTTTCTTTGCTATTTTTCCTCCTCCTCCTCCTTGTTCTTCCTTGATTTGTCCTTCCCACTCAGCCTTTAGTCTATTGTAACACTTTGCATCATCTTGTACAGCTGGAGGAGAGGCTTCTTTTATGCTGTCTTTTATGCGCAGCTTGAAAAGTGGATCTACATGGAGTTTGATTTACATCAGACTTTTGACATAATAAAAACTGTTTCAGTCATGTTCTATAAATCAGAGTCAGATTGTGACGGGTTTTTGTTTTTGGTTTGTGTTCCCAGGTGCAACGTGCGGGGCGAGGACAGGAGGGTGCTGGGTTTCGAGTTGGACCGGGATCATCATGCACTGTTTGTGGCGTTCTCCAGCTGTGTAATCCGTGTACCACTCAGCCGCTGCTCTGAGTATACCAACTGCAAAAAGTAAGTGATTTTTAAACAAGGCTAAAGTCTTATCAGTGACATGTACGATGGCTGGTACACTTAGTCTCACTTCTGATTTTATCCATCTAAACATGATCTTTTTGTATGCAATGTTAATTTTTGGGGGTTTAGATACATATATATTTATTTATTTATTGCTCCACCCAATCAATTGTGCTATTTCTTCTGCTCTGAGACTAATTGACGAGATATTTGAAAAATATTTTTATCAAATTGGACAATCTAATCCAAACTACAGCAAAACATCTTTAAATGAGATGTCATATAAATGTCAAAGAAGGCTTTTCAGTTGTTTGAATCAAATTTGATGCATTTTTCTAATCATTAGTTATGTGAACACTGATGCCATCAGATCTACAAGAACAGCTGGGAACAGAACATATCAACCTCCTTGTGCTTTGGAAGTAACCACTGTTAAAATTAAAGACCTAGTATTTTTTGAAGGAATGTGTATCACCTGCTGCTTCTCATGCCAGGGTTTTAAAGTAAGATCATTCAATGTTGAGAAAAGCTGTGTCCAATCGGACAAACCTCGAAAATAACATCATGCAGTTGCTTACATGATCTCACCTGATCTTTTAATGGTTGGACTATGTGTTGTCAATGACTCTCACCTACTACCACATCAAATTTTAGCTCACTATCAGTAAACTTGACAAAGTAATAACAACTTTTTTTGTTGGCTAAGGTTGATTAGCTGTGGTGGCCATCTTGAATTAGGCTGACTCCAAAAGTTAATCACTTGTGGAACTATATCCAATGGTAATTTCCTGAAAGTTGTAGATTTACATCCAAAGATTAGTTTCTAACAATTTCCTTAAAATTTGTTCAGTGGTTGATGAGACATTTTGCTAACAGACAAACAGGATTGACCAGTTCTTTCCAAAGTTTTAAGCAAAGATGTAACACAATGTGTAGCTCTTTGAGTATGTGTTGTGATGAACTCTCAGCTACTACCACACCAAATTTAGTCTCAGATTTTGTAAATTTCACTGAGGTATAGCCATATTTGTGTTGCCTAAGGTTGAGCTGTGGCAGCCATCTTGAACTGGGTTGTCTGTAAAAGTTAATAGGCTGTAGATGTTTATCCAATGATTACTTTATGAAGTTTTGTTAAAATTTGTCCAGTGGTTCATGAGATATTTTTAAACACTAATGTTGCATGATTGGTTAGTGCTCAGAGTATAAGCTGCGAATGACAATTACTACTACAACAAATTCTAGGTCAATATCTGTCCAGTGGTTCATGAAATAGGCAGATGCACACACAGACCAGACACAGGCAGTTACATGATCACTTGCTTTTCAAACTGGTGAACAGTAATTTCTTTTCAGTGTTTTTTGTACATTTACTTGTACAAAACACGGTATGCAAAAATTGACAATATGGATAAAAATAGATAACCCCAGAAACAGACTTCATAGGGTACTGTACTCTTTAACTGGTTTCAATTGTGCAAAAATAGAATTATCTTGAACCAGTGTAAAATCAGGACACAACAGAACCTTCAAGTGTTGATTTTTTTTTTTCTTTGAAGTCCACAGCCTTTTTTTGGCAAACAACATTTTGCCCCTGCTAATGTACTCTCCAGCTCCATGATCTATTTTTAGTGCTATGAGGAATGCTGGCCCCATACAACCCCCACCCCCTTTTCCTTTACCCCATCAAGCTGGTGGAATGACTTCTCCTCAAGGCTCTCTGGGACTGCAAATCCCCCCATAGCATGCTAACCCCTCATTGCAAAGGCCTGGAGAAGCTCTCAACATTGTTTAGTCATAAATTGGATCCAGCTGATTGGCTGGCAGCCAGCGGTGGTGGCCCCTGTCATTTATTTTATTTATTTATTATTTTCTGAAGCTGGAGGAGAGAGGAAAAAGCAGGAGTAAGGAGGGGGTGGACGGGATCGGGCTGGTTTTACTTGAGCTTCCAGGCTGGCTACATCCCAAGATCGTTTATAGAGACTAGAGCTACAGCACACCTCATCTTTAGATTAGGGGCCTCTTAAGCTGCATCAGAACTGGCTAGGAGGTCAAATTTCAACCCCTCCCATTCCCTCCTTTAACACACCAAGGAATCCATCTCCCTCCAGATCAGATTTACTTCTATCTCCTTCTCTTTCTGCCTCCATTTTCTTTCACTCTTGACTTGTTTTTCTTTCTCCCCCTTGTTGTAGCCCATATATATATATTTTTTTTTCTTCTTTTTTTTCCACCCGAGGCCCTGCTGCCAATATTAGGTTTCAGAAGATACTCTATTTTGAACAGCAGCAGGGAAGTGTATAAAATTGGAATTTTAATAAATAAAAATACAATAAAAGGGCAGAGGAGGCCCTAAACTCTAAAAGTCTTAGATTCAAGGATTTTCAGCTTCAGTTGATACTTCCTTTTTTATGAGCTGATTGAACTTGCTTTTATATTGGTAACTGCATATTGTTTGTCTTTTCACAACATGATGGTGATGGTATAGAATCTAGATGATCCATGTTCAGATTCCCTTTGGATGATGTTAAAATTCTCTCTTTACTCAGATGGCTTTAACCTAAAATAATGAAAACTTTAACTTGGTCATAGAAAACTGTAATCTAATTAAAGACCTAGTATTCCTTAAAGAAATGCATATCTCCCTCCACCCTTCATGGCAGATTTTTAAACTAAGATCATCTTGTGCTGAAAAATGACAGAGTTGTAGCCAGTTTGGTCAAACCTTAATAACTGTATGCATATTCTTAAGAGAGTTCTCACTTGTACTATGTGTTGTCAAAGAATCTCAGCTACAGTCACACCAGATTTTCACTCAATATATGTAAAACATAAGTAAGTTATAATCATAATCATTTATGTGTTTATTAATGTCAATTAGCAAAGGCAGCCATCTTGATAATCAGTTGTGAATGTACATCCATTGATCATTTTCTGAAAGCTTCACTAAAATCTATCAGGTTGGTTATAAGGTACTTTGCTCACAGCCACACAAACACATGCAGATATGGGCGAAAACATTAATGACCTTTTGCCTTTGGTGGTGGGCAATAATAAGTAGATTGTTGAGTTATAGTTATCAGTATTTTATGCACTTTAGATTTCAGTAACTGTCTAAGATTGTGTGCAATCAGTATTACCATATTATCTAAAACAGTTTCCAGAATGTTGTTTCATAGATTTTTGGCAACATAGCAGCTGGAAGGTCTGAGGCTCAGCCTTAGAGACCCTCAGCAGTTAATGGATGTTCCTTACAGTCTGTGACTGCAGAAAGACACTCCTCTGTATTCATCATAGTATGACAGAGCCAAGCCTTCAGTTTTAAAGAGCAGCAAGGGATAAACACAAATCCATGTTGGACAAAAACTACACAGACGGCAACTTCAAACAACAAATGACTTCACCGAATGTTTTTAACTGAACCTATAGCTGGCCACTTCAGCCACACTGCTTCAGGGCTGTCGTTTTTTTCTGTCAAATCACTGAAAATGGATGCCTCTGATGGAGCGAAGAGAGGCAGAATAGAGAGAAATCTGCATATATACCTTATGGCTAGTGCATGAATAATTTATTTAAAGAAACACTGGGGTATGTGTTGCCACATAGTGACAGTCACACACAGAAAAGAGTCATTTTAGCTTCTCTGTAACCGGAGTTCCTCAATCTGTGAACTGTGAAATTCAAAGAAAACTGTTGTTATTTTTCTTTTTAACTCTGACATTAGAATTTTAGACTTTCTGTTCATTACAAGGTGTTAGGATAGTTTTAGCAAGTGCAAGCAAAATACAGAACGTGAAATAAACAAGTGTCACTTTGTAGAACAGTTACTTTTGCAGTACAAACATTGAATTATGCTTTTGAAATTTTTGTAATTAAGAAAAACAGGCTTGTTTACCAGTGATGCTTACTGCAACAATAACGTCAAGACAGTGATGAATAAATCCAAGCTCATGAGCTCCACTAAAACTACAGTGTTTTATATTTTTATAAATGTTTCTCTTACTTAAAACAAGACATAATTTTTTGTGAATTCTTACTGTATAAAGTGACACATTTACATTTATTTGACAAAAAATGTGAGTTATATCTGCTATGTGTTTGGTTTTTCAACAAAGGGCTAAGGTGTTGTAGAGCCTGTAGGTCCAGATGGAGATTGGGTCATGGTGACTGGGTGGCTTGTCATGAAATCAGTTTTTGTTTTTTCCGGAGAAAAAAATTAAATCCAGCCAATAAGAGAATCAAATCAGAGATCTAATGTTGGTTGTTTATCAAATAAAATGACAATTAAAATTTTTGTTTGCACAAGATTTTATTTAAAGCTTTGTCATGCTAGGAGGTGAGTGATATGTATTCTTTCAAGTAATGCTACTTTCATTTTGTATTGTTTCTAGAATCTATAATAAACAGTTTGTGTAATATGTCATTATTTGATATGATTCACCTGGTTGAAGTCCTTATTAAGGGAGTTGTTCTTAAACCAGAGGCACATCAGATTGTTTTTGTCCAAGTTTATTGCTTTGACATTGGTTGTACATCATTGTACAACAAATAAAGAGCTAAAATGTTGTTTTTTTTTGGTTGTTGTTTTTTTGTGCATAAACTCTTCCTTCCAAATTTGTTCTTGCTAATCTGGAAATATTGTCATTTTTGAAGTAACATGTTTCAGTCACTTTTGGTTTTTTTTTTATTATGTTGCAAAAAAAATGCCATGCCCTGTATTTTACAATTTTACTATATATTTAGTTTAGTTGTGAGCTGCAGGTGCAGCAGGGGATTAAAAGTTTTCTTTTTTGATTTTCTTCTCCTCTGTGGCGATGCTCTGATATGTTCTCAGTGGGATTTCTCACCAGACTGAGGATGAAGATTCAGGTTCAGTTCAAATACTCATAAATCATTTCAGACTTTAGAAACAGGTTACAGGATCCTCATTAAAAATTATTTAAACTTGACTGCCTTGAAGGTTTTGGTTTGACACAGAAGGAAGCACAAAAGTGTCTTTGTTTGCTGCCGTTCTTTTGTCACTGTGTACTTCATGCTCATTATGTTGTTGCTGCTGGGTGAATACCTCGGTATTGCAAACAATAACCTCCGCAGCTGTAAAAAGCATTGCTCACATTTACTGACACTCAGTATTGTTTTAGAGTTGCACAGCAGTAGAAGGAAGGCCGCAAGGTTGATGTAACTCATTTGAGAGTGAAGAATTAAAATGCATTGACTTGAACCAGACAGCAAAATAGGCTTTTTCAGCAGATCAGAGGAAGAGTTTAATCAACAGTAACGATGGCTGGATCCCAGAGTGGAAGAAAAGCATTGAATTTTGGGATTCTGCCGGGACTTTTACTGTAGGGAATGTGACTAATGGCTATTGATTTTGGTTAATGCTGATGGCTTTAAGGGGAGGAAGTAAACAGGTCTACTCATCATGTTATTCACTGAATCAGTAAGCTGACATGCAGCACAGTAAGTAGGATCAGGTGATTGAACTATTGGCTGTCATGAGACCTGCTGGTAAAGCTTATGCTCCGCTCTTAAAATAATGTCATTCATAGCTGGTCAGTGTTTCTACTCTCTGTGCAGCTGATGATAAACTGAATGACCTTCAGTTCTTCTGGTTTAAAGGGGCTCTAATGCAAACAAAATGGCTGCACTGTGTGTGTTTTTTAAAAGCCAACAAACAAAACAGAAATTTGACAAATGATCCCTTCTAAACAAATATTTTATATTGAATAGAGTAATGACTTTGTTCTCTATTTAATTTATATAAAATATAAACTCTAAAAGTCTAAAGTTAAATAAATTCCATAAAATGACACAATAAAATGCATAGCAATAAAAAACAACAATATCAAAATACATGCATGTGCTTACATTTATATCTACACATATGTAGCACATATATATCACCAAACATATGCCTATGCAAGCCAACATCCATAAATTCCTACATTGTAAAATAAGCTGCATTTCTTGGTAGGCTTGATGAAAAATTGTTGTTTCAACTTTTCTTTGTTCAAGATGGTAGCAGCAGAAGGAATAAAGGATTCCTTATAGCAGTTTTTTTACGTGCTAATGGAGGTCTTCTGCCAGATGGCAGGAAATGAAAAGATGAGTGAAGAGAGTGGGAGGAGTCGTTATAGATCTGTGCTGCGTTCCTAGACATAGATTGATTATCTCAGTGTTGGAGTGAGAGTTGGTTTCATCTTACTGACCTGGTTGACAAGCTGGTTTAGTTTGTTTTGATGTTTAACTGAGAGGTGTATCAAGATGTAATATTAGGGTTAGAACCCTCTCAATAAATGAACTAGAAGCCATGGCTGGGTATGTTTACTTGTATATTTCATTGTTTTTTTGTGCTTTATGTATTGGTTGGGGCTGCACAGTGGAACAGCTAGTTAGCACTGTTGCCTTTCAGCAAAAAAGGTCTGGGATTAAACTCCCAGCTGGGGTTTTTTTCCAAGGTACTTTTTCTTGTTCTCCCTGTTCATACATAGGTTTGTTCTGGGCACTCCGGTTTCCTCCGGTTAAGTTGATTGGCAGTTATAAACTGGTCTTTGGTATGAGTGTGTTTGTGGCTGTTTGTCTCTGTTTTTGATGGGTGAACTGTTCAGGACGTATGCCGCCTCACCTAGTAACTGCTGGCTGGACCTGATTATGGTATAAAATGGGGGAGCAAAATCAGGAATGGAAAAGTCTTTCCTGGTCTCTCTCTTGAAGGTATCAGAGTAGTAGTCTGATTCTGGACATATGATTGGTTGGTGTAATGAGTTTGATCCTTGTTGGTTCTCACTTTTTCTTATTAAACAAACTGTGGCTAAAAAGAAATATTAAACCAGAAGTAGACATTGACAAAACTTTCACTTTTAAGCCATATTTAGTCCATTGCTAGCCTAGAAGTCTGATCAGCTCAAAAACATTCACACTAGATGAGCGTTTCTGCTCCGATATAAGAGCAGCATACAAGGATTTATATTCCTAGTTTTTATGAACTCATGGATATCTTGCACTCCTAAATGGCATGATATCACTCAAAGTTTTTTTTTCTGTCTGATTTATGATCAGAAAAAGATACCGCAAAGTTCAACACTTTGCGGCTCCTCTCAGCAGGGATCTTTGCAGCTGGAGATTATGTCCTTGCTCAGGATCAAGCGGGTATGGAAAATAAATAAATGTGTTGGTTGGTGGTGTATTTGTGCCTTAGTTGGGGAGTAAAAGGCAAAAACACATTTTTAATATGTGGTTCTTTTTTTATTTTGAAATAATATTTTATAGTATGAACAGTGTCATCCCTTAACCTTTACCAGTTAAGTCCTGAAATGTCATACGCCAATATTAGGTGCTGTATTCATAAAAATGAGATTGAAATTGTGAATATTTTTGATAGTGTTGATCTTT
>JAOXNZ010000054.1:3967124-3991240 GCA_028566095.1 Kryptolebias brasiliensis | reverse complement strand
ATGTGATGATAAACTAATGCAGTATATTTTGGTATAACAGTCTTGTGTGTGTTGATGTCTTGCCAAGCACAAAAACGTCCTGTGGCTCTTTCAACATTGATGTTACCAGAAAAGCAACTGATTTTCTTTTCCATCCATGTAAACTGGAAATTACTTCCTTAAGTTGGGATCTTACTGTTGGAGATTTGTTGACAACACAAACTTGACTCAATATTGCAAGAAAATACAAAGAATTTCAGTTGCAGTCTCACTGAAATCTGAGTGTTACCAGCGGGCTGTGCGGGCATGTTTAGCAGCAATTTCTTTTTAAACCATAGCCTGTTTTTATGTATACAGCTAGCGAAACTGTATTTTAGACTATGCACATTATTTCATTGCCCACCTCTGCCCACGTTTTAGCCAACTCTGCCAGTTTTGTATCCACCTTGGCAGACACTCCTACATTTATGATGATTTATAAAAAATAAAAATAGCCAGATTTGGGCCAGTTTATTATTATTATTTATCATCGGAGTGGATTGCAGACCGTGACATGTTTCTGTCAGAGAGATCCGCTGCAGATGCCGAAATGCAGCTCTTGCACTCTTGAAATGGGTTGGAGACGTCTGCTACAAAACTGAGATGGGTTTGAGAAACCCAATGACTTTTTTGAGAGATGATTTGTCTCCCAGATTTTTTTTAACATGTTCAAAATTCAACCAACAAGACTGTGAGCTTCTCCGACTCAAGTGAGGAAATTCAGAACCCCTGTGAATGTCACAAGTCATTCTGGACCCTCCATCACGAGTGCTATTTGAGATACTACCTATACAGTTCTACCTCAAATGTTCTATATCAGCACTAGAGATCAGCTTGGCTGCTTCCTTTATTGATTTTTTGAAGATAACTTTAATAGATGTTTCATGTAGTTGCATGAAGAATGCCCCAGTTGGCTCTCTGTACCAAAACATCTAGTTTGTTTTTCTGTTGCCCCTTTAAGGACATTGTTTTGTTTAAACAGAGCCAAAATCCACAACTTTATTTTTCCAGAACTGAGGAAGAGTTTTGTTTTGGTTTTATTTTATTGTTCCAGTCACTCTTTTTCAATGTGATACCTTACAGTTTTTGTAAATATATATGAAAACACAAAATCTCACACTTCAGTTTTATTAAATGATCTAAATATTGAGTGATCTTACCAAGTGTTCAATGCAAAGTTTTTAAGATCTTTTCCAAAGAGCCTGGCAAGCTCAAAGAGTTTTTGTAACCTGAGGACGATTAACTAATCTTATTCATTTTGAGAAGTCATTTTATTAAACTGAACTTGAATAGGAAGTAGATAATATTTGTGGTAGGTAGTAGTGAGTGTGCATGTGTGTAATGAGGCATACAAAGTAGTTTGAAAAAGTTCTTTACTTTTCTTGTTTTGTTTAGAGTTTCAGGAATACAATTAGGACTTAGGGTGACGGCATTTAAAGTTGGGTTTCTGGTTCAAGTGAAGACTTGTTCCTCACAAGTACAGCAAGATGTGCTTGTGATGGGGAAGAGGAAGTGCCAATGTGGCTTCATGCTGGCAAGGTGCACAAAGTTACTCGCTGACGGTTGATTTATGAGCTGCTTTTAGCGTTCAGGACAAAACCGCACTGGAAACAAGTGAACCAGAACCTGAGAGAGACCAGCCAAAAAGAATACTGTCCAAATTCAGCTACAGTGTCAGCCTCCTGCCAGAAAGCAAAGGAGAAAAAAAGTTTGAGCAGAACGAAAACAGCAAGAAGGGAAAAACGAAACTGGGCGAAGCTAAGGAGTTAACCAGTGAATGTAAATACGTTTAAACATAAAAAAAGAGTAAGTCAGCAAAAGTTAAATAAAGAAGAAAAATGTGTAACTTTATTAAAACATCTGTTTGTCATTCACGTTTTTTTATGTAAAGAAAAAAAGTCCATTGGCTGCTGCTGAAAGTGTCACTGAAATATGATCGTAGTTTAAATCTGCTTTAAGGGATATCTTTTACACTTTATATATCACTGAAGAATGTGAGGAATAGCTGGTTAAAAAGAGAACAGGAAAGAGGATCATGAAGAATGATAAAAGAATGGAGACGATGTGAATCAGCCAGCATCAGAAAGAGTCCCACAGTTTGATATGAAGCATCTCAAAGTCATCTACCTCCTGGAACTCGCTCTTTTCATGGACCATCAGTCTTTTTTTTTTTTTTTTTTTTGTCTGGAATCCTTTCTCATCTGGAGGTGGCATAAATTTTAATGACTGATTTGTACCAGTTCCAAACGATAAAGGAGAAAGAGCAGCGCGAATTCACATCCCATTTTTTTGTCTTTTTATTTTTATTTTTTTCTCTTACTTTGAAAGATTGTGCGGATGAACAGCTCTGCTTTATGCCATTTCTGAGCATTTAGTCTAGTCTTCCATAATGCATTTGACAAAGTCTGTGTCACCAGAGCATAATCCCAAATCCCAGGCAAGAAAATGGAAAGAGATCCTGGAAGGGGAAAGCAGCTCAGCTCTGTGGTGGAGGTGGAAACATCTTTAAAGATAAGGCCATGTTTACTTTGGTTATCACATGCTGCGACAGACAGACATCAGTTTGCAACTTTAGAATAAACTCTGTCCATGATGTAAGTTCTTAGCACTTTGAATATGTTTTGAAAAGTTAATTATCACATTGATTGATTCTCCATATTTATGCAAATATTGGAATTATAATCTTGCAGAAATAATTTCTTGAAGGCAGACTTTTCTAGTGCTGCCATTTGAGTGTGTTTTAGGTTTTGTCACACTCTTCATGTTGACAGAGTGGCTACACTTTCAAGTTATTTTAAGCCGGTATCTGACCTTGTTTGTAAATCATATTGATAATATTTTGCAAATATTCACCTTACAAGGATGCATCAGTCTGGCTTGCTGTATAATACTGCATTCATTAAAACAAGGGCCAGCCATCCATGAATGTATTTTCTCTGATCTGCTGAATGAAATCAATACTGTGCCGCTGAGTGCAACACTTTTCTTTTTTTGCCAGAATGCAAATAGTGAACTAACAGGAAAACCAACACATCAAGTGGAAAGAATTCAAACTGGTTTGTTTTGCCACAGTGGAGCAATGCTATTAATACTTGAATATTGGTGTCAAGCTCACTGTTATGAAGTAAAGGTACAACTGGACTCACTACAAGACAAGTATCTAAAAGACGCATGCTTAAAGGGAGGCAAACGGTTCCTTTTTTTCCAAATTAAACAAAACAAAACAAATTATCACTTGTTTCAGCTGCCTTTTCCTGTCCAACAACACCAAGGAGGGTTTTAAATAGAAAAGAAATATGTTCTTCTACTACACCTCTGTTTGCAAGCTGTGATGTCATTTATATTGTGTTTTTAAACAAGTCTAATTACTTTACTTTGATGACCCTTACGGTGCAAAATTATGCATTTACAATAATATATAAGAGTTATAAACCACACTTCTATTTGCTTCCAGTGAGACAGACTTTGTTGTAACCTTTTCAAGTGGTTTTAATCAATAAGTTCTCCATGTTTTATCTTTCTCCATGTCTTTTAGTTTTTTCCTTGAAAATCTTTGTGGTTACATTCATTTTTTTGTCCAGTTCCTGACCATGACAGTATTTTGTGCACTGTCTGCTAACAAAATGAGGAAGGGGACATGTAGAGGACAAAATAAGTGTCTAGCATAAAAAAACTATCTACAGCAGATAAACAGTATCTGTAAACTGTCTTTAAGAAATAAATAAGAAAGCAAAGACGTAGTTCAGGACTTGAGAGATGAAGCTCTTTGGGAATCACCTTGTTGGTGATAAAAATATTTGAGCTCAGCCTTCAAACACACACAGTTTTTCAAAGATTTTTGCTAAATCAGTAAGTTTAACATTTCACTGCTCTTCCATGGACGTCGTCATTGTTGACCTATTTTCAGTCACTTTGGCTGTTTTTGTAGATAAACGAATGCATGTGGTAGCTGGCATCCAGTCACAAATTTGGCTGACAAAATTTTAATTTCTTTATGATTTTTTTGTTTGCTTGTTTGTTGTTGTTGCCGGTTGTCAGTACCTTTAATGAGGGCAGAGTGAAACCCAAGATTTAAAGTCTTATTAATCTTGTAGCTGTAGAGATTGTTACATAAAGATGTGTAATTCTTTGGGATTTTTTACCCTCTGTATCGATTCTGTTGCTGCTATTTTTGGATGTTCAGTTGTTCCTTGCACCAATTTCCAAATTGTTTTTCTCCTGTGCTGTAAAGTGTGTTTTTAATAAAACACCATGTGTTTTTCTTGTGCATTGCTAATTATAGGTGAATGGTGGAAATCTGTGTTTGCATAAAATCCGTGTGAGATGTATTTTTGTGTTTAAGCTATATAATGTACTAATTGGTTTGTTAGAGAGTGGGTGTGCATGGATGCTTGTACAAAGTGGATACTGGATCATTACCCTTGAGCTTGTGCTGTTTATGAGCTTGTGTCTATTTTATTTGGTTCACTGCAACGTGTGGGAGGATTGTTGGCATCGGTGGGAAACATGCCGCAGTTGAAGGAGCTTGAGTCAATCTCATTACTCAGCCATCGAACGGATGCGTCTGGATGAGCTGTTGATTTTTACCTGACGCGAAGGTGAAAGATGAAGCTTTTATAAGAGTGAAATCGTAGGCTTGCTTTAATCAGAGCAGCAGAAAATCAGTGACTGTCATATCAGGTTTCTATTCAGTTGAAAGTGATTCAGAAGTTGAATTAAGTGGATTTGGATCACCAGCACACTAGTTTGAAATGGCAAAAATTTCAGTTATTTCACATGATGAAATATTTCTTTGCTCTTTTGTTAAAACTGTAGCTCAGATTTTTGTGTTTTTTTTAGTTAGATTTTTTCCAAAGAAAATGTAGCAAAAATAGATTGCAAAAATTGTGTAAGAAAATAAAAAATAATGTAAACATGATTAACCTTTTAATCACTGTGGTTTCAATATGGCCTGAATCTGTGAATCATTTTGTCAACACTTGTTTTTTGGTGTCAAAAATCCATTCAAAATCCTTCCTGAAATGTTTTTGCAAAAACACTTCCATATCTGTGTGTTTTTATCCAATTTTGTTTTTCTTATTCTCTCTGAAAGCTTTTCAAACAGCTGTGTATATCATGCCATTAGCAGCAGAAGGTTCAGGAAAGAAAATGTCTTCATAAATATCACTGTAAATGACAGGTTTTTGTGTCAGTCGCTCTGAATCAACGCACTTCCCTCGAGACAATTTTTCACTGATATTCCACAATCAGACACTGAGACGTTCATTGCAGAGCAGGCAAACTGTAGGTACCAATTTCACCAGCAGTAGCCTTAATACACTAACTGCATTGCAGCTACAGAAAGCGCTTTGTGAAGGTAGGAAATGACTATCTAGGGAACAAACAAGGAGTCATGCAAGTAAATTTCAACTTCTCACAAACAAACTTCTGCAATCTGCTAAGAGCCTCAGAAGTGATGCTGCACAACCTTGAGGAGAGATTTAAAGGTGCATTTTTCTTTCAGATCTTGGCTCTTCTTTGTCCCAACAATGGAGAGACTCTGACCTTGACCAGACACAAAACAAATTAAATTCTGGAATAGTGCCCTTATCTTCCTATCTCCAAACAGTCCTTATGAGCAAAATCAATTTTGGAAAGAGGTGCTTTGTCAGTGAAGGACATTCAGTGAAATGGATTGATGCAAATTTACTGACAGGTTTCTTTGTTACCGTGTATGTTTGTGTGTTTGTTTATCTTCAGAGGCGGGTTTGAACAGGATGTGGAGAATGGCTACCATCAGCATCCTGATACCTGTCACGGTGAGATGCACACCTTTTATTGATTCTCAGTATTTTCAGTTTTATGGCAACAGTTGCGAGTGATTTTGGTTAGAACAGCATTATTATTCAGCTAAAGTAGCATTTCAGTTTATGTTGAAGGAGCCTGAAGAAAAGATTGTCCACCCAAGGGTACAATTCTTCTTAGCTTTGTTGCATGTGTTCAGGATGTAATAACAGCAAACGTGACAAATTAAACAGTCCTTGTCTTTTATCAGAAGATGATCTGCTGTGTAGAAATAATAATTATACAAAAAATGTACCAATAATGCTGTTTTTTTCTTCTCTCCAGACGTGTTGGCAACCACTCGCAAGCAAAACACGGCGCTAGATTCAGTGTATGGTCAGTGAAAGTTTTCATGTTTTTCTTCATCTGCTTCTTCTGATAAACCTGATTTGGGTTTAAGTGTAAACATTGATATCCTCAGACTGCTATGTGATACTTTGAATGTTTTTTTTTTAATTGTTTAGGAAATTTTACTTTCAGCCAAAATCTTGTTTTCACTATTAAGTTAGTACAAAAAAGGGGAACATTTCTATTCTAATAATCCTCAGTCTTTGTAGTATTTGACTTCTGAGGTTTCAAAAACTGCCATTTGCCAAAAACTTTTGATACCCCAAGAATTTCCTCGGAGTTGTTGTTTTGTTTCTGAATGCATGTTTACCAAAGACCCTCAGTCCTGCTTAGGTAAATAGTTTTTAAAAACATTTCAATTTACTTTTTTTCTTCACTGTTTTACTTTTTGTCACGTGATTTCTTTTTAAATTAGTTTTAGGCATCAGAACTATTTTCTAGTTATAAAAAATAAAATTTATATGTTGTATAAACAGCTTCACAATGTTGAACTGACAAACAATAATTATTGTTTCATTGTGTTTTGAAAGCTAATGTTAAAGGCTTCACTCTGCAATGATTTGTTGGGAGATCCTGAGAAAATGGCAGACTGATGTTGGTTATTTTCTTTATTAGTGGGACAAATAAGACGATTCTAAACAAAGCTAAATTGTATCTCACTTTTTATGTAGTGCGACTGTAGAATTTTACCAGGAACAAGGGATTAAGTTTGCTGTAACAGATTTCAGAAAAAAAAGAATTGGCATGACAGAAATCTAAACAGAAGAAAGCAGTGAATTATTCAAATTGGGCAAATGATTAGGCAAAAATGATGCTGTTCTTTAAATACCACTGCATATCACATTGAACCTCCACCTACTCACTCACTGGGAGAAGCGGATAAGATTTATTCAGTTATATACCCACAAAGTAAATGTATTTAAACTTAACAACGTAGGAGGTTACAGAATGTGTTACTGAGGCGACTAAATGGAAAGAACCACTTCTCCCTATCAGCCAGTTTGACAGTTTAAACATTGAAGCCATTGTCTGGAGCATCGCTCCTCTGATGGACCAGGAGCTATGCTGGCCAAGCTGCCTAATGCCCTGTTTCAAGAAAGATCATCATCCCTGTCACGTTTCATTACTTCCCCCACCAGCCACACCGAGCAGCTCCTGGCAAAACAAAACGCAGCTAAGATGACAATGTCTCATACAAGATTGAGGTGGTGTTGGATTTTCTAATAATGCAGAACTCAAATCAAGGTCAGTTTAAATCAATGATCGTTGACCAGAATGATTTCCTTATATACACATCTAAACCACCAAACCCAACTTTCTGAGAAGTTTAGAGGTTTTACTCAAAGTCAAATTCCTTTGTCCAAAAACAAATTGAGACATCAGGGAACTAATGACAGCAGCTGATTCGAGACAGTGATTAGTGTCAGCCCAGAGCCAATCATGCAAGAGTGGCTCAGCTGAATCATTTACATCCCTCTGCACTACTGTCTGCAAAAAAACCACTTTGTTTGCCAAGGGCTTCAGTCTGGACCTCCACAGTCACTCAGTTTTCTCTAACGCCTCCCTTAAGGAGGAATTGCCACTCAGTTGATATCAAGAAAGATGAGCAGCCCTACTGTTTAATCCCATAGGCGTCTTACCAACCTGGTGCTTCTTAGCAATGTTTTGAATTCTCAACATTTAGTCAGATCTGTGTGTTTTGTTTTTTTTCACACTGATTCGCACAAGAAGCCTTTTAAGTCTCTTCACTAAGGATCAATTATCAGCTTTTCTAGACAATAAAACACCCCATATGTCGAACAAAGCTGTTGTCACAAGGGGCTGTTTCCTTTTTAAACAAAACACCATATGCAGGGGCCATTTCTTTTTCCACTTTTTTGTCACCCACACAGTCACAGCAAGCAGAGAAAATGGTGTGAGACGAGCGTCTGGTTCTCTTCGATGTGTTATATTTACAAATGAAAAGAATATAACTAAAACATCTCTACATAAACTTAAATTATAAAATTGTTTTGATGAAAGTGAAACTAATGATCTAATGCTGAAGCTGTGGAGTTTGTCCTTCTTTTTTTTTTCTCTATTTTTTTTTTTTTATTATTTGTTTTGGGAGTGCCAGGGCCAAACACCCTACGGTGTACAGTTTCAATTTGCCTGCCGCAGATGGTGAAGTGACAGGACACCTCATTCAGAGTGAACACTGTCAACTGGCTCACAGTGAGCAGAAAAACAAGCACTATTCCTCCAGCCTGAGTGTGAGCTCTGCAGAATGCTGACATTATGGCTGGCTTATTAGTACATTAATCCAAGCCAATAGCAGCATGCTGCTCACCATAGTTTAAGGACAACAGAGAGCTCATCAGGCAATCAAGATGTGGAGTGTGTCATCAAGACAAAAATGTCTGATAATACAAGGCCTGTGGCAGCTAATACCCAGCATGTTTCTTGGCATATGTTTGCAGTGATTCTAACTGTAATGATGCTTGCTGTTTGGCCACAAAATGAATTGTTTGTTGTGAGCCTGGGTGAAGTAGTGGATAAAAAAAAACATTACATTACCTAACCAGCCATCAGTTTCTGTGTCCACCTATCTGTGGGAAGAGTAACCACAGCAAGTGCTGAGTTTTATTTCTAGCCATTTGCTTTCCTCCCACAAATCAGAGGCAATCACTAAAAAAATCATATTTTGTTAAAAACATAAGCAGACTCTAAGCAGAGAAACAGGATTTTATTTTTTTTAATTAAATGTGATTTTAGGCACCCAAATATTTCCTCTCAAGGATACAAAACATGATGCTGTATTGTTGTCCCCTTAAAAGTTTGCAAAACTTTTAAATCAAGAATGTGGGGGTGGCTGCCAAAGTGGGTACAAAGTAAGCCAAGGCAGGTTTGATGTGGGCAGAAGTGGGCAAAAAAATAATGTCTCATTTTGCAAGCCGTGCACACTAAAATATGCTGTGATTTTCAAAGATTGGCTGCTCAAAACGTACCCACGCGACTCATTGGTCGTAAACAGAATTCAGTGAGATTGTAACAAAAAATCTTTCCTATTTTCTAACACTTTTGAGACACCAACAGTCTCAGCCCAGTGAAATGCTGCCCTTTGGAATTTAATAAAAACTTTACAGTACAAATTATTTTAGAGTTTAGTATGCTAATGTGAAAATGCTCAAAATACAGCTTTCTAGATAAGTTCAGTGTGGATTTAAGCAACAGGTAAAGTACACTTCAAAACATTCAGTTTGTTTATGCATATTAAAGTAAAGTGATTGAAGAATTCAAGAACCCACACTGTGCTCATTTTCAGGTTTAGAAATTAGTTTTGGTGCTTCAGAAGGAATCATTTACATACTTTAAAGTTCAAAAGCCCATAACTCATGCCTATTAAAGGCACCCATCCAAATGGCCTATTCTGCTTTGACTGGCCAGCTGATGTGTGAAATAGCTTCACACTCAGTTTTTATAAACTAGCTATTCAGTTGACATCGATCATGTGTAATGGTGGTGGGGTAAGTAACTGAAGAACACCCTGGATCACAAACTGGATCATTATGAACAGCTAACCAGCAGGGTATTTTATATGAAAAAATAGCTCACTTTAGTGTTGGCCTTGGTTTTGGTAGATCTGCAGACCTTTAATGTGTATAAAAAGCCATGAAAATACACTACAGGTAAGAGGGAAAGTATAAAATATGACCTCTTTGACTGCTGCTCTGTGTGTTTATAATGCTACTCATCATTACAGGGTCTTTATGTAACAACTGAAGGGTTTGTCACCACTCAAGACTCATCCTCATTTCTCTGAAGTTGATTCTCCACACTGATTCACATTCACTAATCACTCGCTCTGTTGCCCTCCCCTCCTGCTCCCTCTCCACTACAACCACAGGGAAGACCACCCCCACAAGCGCCAGCACTACCCATCATGGGGCAGCATTCCCAAAGGAGGCAGGTGACTCTGAAAGAGGTACAGGTCCTGATCGCCTTCCCCCAGTGGGGGAACAAGGGTCACCTGACTCAGAGCCAATCAGTGTGGAGATGGAGGGTAAGGGGGAGGGGACATTTGTCCCCATTAAACTCTGACCTGCAGGGGATTTCACTGCTGGGCCCCGATCGCCTAACTCTACACTTCTAACCAGACTAACTAAAACCAAACTTAAAAAAAAAAAGAAAAAGATTGTTTCACTCTGGTACAACAGTTTTTTTTTATTTACAGCATAAAATTTGGCTACTGTAACATGTGATTCATCAAGCACATGTGTATATAGTAATTTCACTCCTAGTGTCCCTCTATAGTTATAGTTTTTGAAAATAAATTTTCTGCTTTATGATCTGCGATGAGGGATGATGCTGAATAGTAAGAAAATGAGGCTTGATAATAAATCAGCTCCTCCTGGGGCTGACCGTTCAAGATTACAAGCAGTGGTACGCACGCAAACAGTGAAACAGTTATTCCAGGGTGAACTATCGCTTCATTTGGCTTACTAACACCTAACTCTAAATCTTAGCGAATGCCAGAAAGCAATGCTAATTAACTTTTATCACCTATATAGTTAATTAGTCCTAGTGTTACTTTATGTGATGTGCAATTTCCCAACCAGCTTCAGCTGAACCCCAGAGTTGTAAGATTTGTGGAGCAACAGAACTGCAATCAGAGATGAACATGGATCCAGACTTTGAGTCCAGTGAGCTCAAAATACTGTATGTACAAGAATGATCTGATACATCTCAGTGTGCTATCATGAGTTGAGCACATTTTATATTGTAAACAAATGCTGGATTAGCTCATAGCTTTACTAATTAGGTATAAAAACAGTCATAGCCTGTTTACCTTACCAACACACAAATCTCAGTGTTACAAGTACATATACAGTAAAAGAAAGAGGCTAAATTGATGAGTACAAGCATGGTAACGCTCCAGTTTCCTCTTTATTTTCTTCTCTTTTCTCTTTTTTTTCCCCCTTTAAAAAAGTGAATCTTACCTCCTGTCACTGTTTATATTCTAAGATTCTGAACTTGTTCAACTGCTGACAGATTTTACCTCACATCTTCAGTAGTTTTCCCTCAACAGACATGTCAATAACAACAATCTGTAAACCTTCCTCAATAAACTTAAGAATCCAATGCATCCATTTTGTATGAAATATCAGTAGTAAAAACCACAAAAGCCTTTTTTATTTATTTTCTTTTCTAGATTTTTGTATCAAAAGACAGACAACAACTAACATCATAAATAATAGTCAACACACATTAAGCATATTATTTGCAGTGTGTGTGTTAATGCACTGTAAACACAAAAACACAAAATATTACTACGATTTTGTTGGGGCTTCATAATTTTACTTTCAGACAATTTATCACTCAAAAGTAAAATTGTTGGGCTTACTGTTTGTAAATTTAGTTGCCGGAATGACTAAATAATTTGTATTTCTTTCAAATTTGTAATTCTTTAAGGAAATCTAGGCAACCTGTACTTTAATTGAAGCTGTTAAATGCTGCTGAATTATCAAAGTTTTATGTCTCTCAGATAAGCCTGTGGTGCTTTTCAGTCCCTTAAAGTGGCAATTGCATAAACATTACTGCATCTTTCTGTGGTGTTTACCTTTAAACAAACATAGCAGGGGCTGTGACAACTGAAGACACACTTCATTTTAATCTGCTCCTTTCTCACTTGCTGTTTGCAATCTGCTTCACTGGCTGGTTAGGGTTAGGCATCATAACTAAAGTTAAATTATCAAAGTGGTTAGGTTAAGACATTTAAACTACCTAATTAGGTTTATGGAGACCTTTTTTCTTGTTGGACTTTAGCAATAAATCTAATTGAGTAGGTTTAGGCATCAAAATGGTAAATGGACTTTACTTATATAGCACCTTTCTAGCCAACCAGGCACAATCTGTGCCCTCATTTACCCTTCTACACACATTCATCCAGCACTACAAAGCTAACCTGAATAAATCATTCTATAGAGTCTAATCAATGCTTTAGATCGCATTCATACATCGATTTGTAGACTATTTAAGTTTACTAATCAAGTTGCTTTTTTTATTTTCATTTGTAGGCACTCATTCTTATTAGTTTACCAAAAATCTAAATTCTTGTTTAGGTTTAAGTAATACATTTCTTTGTTATATTATGGCACTAACTCTAACAGCTTAAGTTTAAGAAATGGCACTGTGTTATTAGGTTTAGGAAAACAACTTTGCCTGTGGCAGTAATCTAATAATGGTGTTGAATAAACCAGAATTTCCTCAATTTTAGCATTTAAAAGTAATATAATTTGTGCTTTTATTTGTGTTATTTCCAAAGGTTTTAACAAAACATGTTGAAATATTGCTAGACTTTATAAACCTGTTGAACTAACAGTTAAATTACCACAGCCTATAGAGGTCCAATAAGTTTAATCAAATCTGGTTGCTTTTACTTTTGCTCACTTGATTGTAAACATTTGACAGTTGTCTTGTTCTAATGAACATTACAAGCTTATATTAGCTTTATTGATAGGAAACATAATGTTGATGAAACTCTAATATGATAATATAAAGGAATAGAAGCTTCAGTGGAAAACACATTTTCTAGATACTGACTCCTAAATTTTTCTAAAGTTAGTTTTTTTATTTATTTTTTATTTTTGAAGTTTTAGGAAAGAGATTAAGTTCATTTGTCAGGGATTCAACAAAGACAAAGCAGCCTGACAGGCTGTTTTGTCCTTTTTTTTTTTGTTTCTGCATGCACAAAGACCACATCACAAGTCCATAAATCCTCAGCAAGTAAAAGAAGCTTCCATTCACACAGACAGGCTCTGTGGCTGTAATGATGAGCTATTCAGGCTTAAATACAAAAAGTCTAGAACAAATAAACAACCAGCAGGACTCTGAGCTGGAGAGTCAGAGAATCCAGGAAAGAGCAGCGTATAGAATAGAATAGAATAATAATAATAAAAAAAAACTTGCAGCACAATCTTTTTCAGCCAGAGACTATGACATGACCAGTTCAATCAGAACAGCTGAATGGCTGGGTTGATAAGGTGGGAGAGGAGCTGGTGTGGCAGTAACAGCATCACCGTTCCAACAGTGTCTTCAGTCTCTCTAACTTTATGTCCATTTTTTACCAGCTATCTGACTTTCTGTCTGTATCTTCTGCAGAAGGTTTGCAAATGTATCACATATCACAGCAGCCACAAGGTGAGCCAGTAGACAGCAGAGCACAGATATCAGCTAAAAATAGAACAACCAGTAAGGAGTGAGAAAGATACCTGAACTAAAATTTTACAACACTCCAGGTAAAAGAGTAGATATGTGACTCTGGTAAGGTGAACTGTCCTTGTGCATAGTCTTCCTTTTCCAAAACATTAGTATTTTTGACTAAACATTACCCCAACAAGTACCTACAATAAGGCTGCAATAATGGGAAGTAACTGTGCTCCCAATAATACTGGTACTAAAAACTTTAGACTTGGGCATGGGTCAGACTGACGTGCAGAAAATAGATTATAAGTATTAGAGGGAACCAGAGACGAACAAAATTTTACATTAACAAAACAACATAAACTAGAGAAATTACATTTTCTTCAAAAATGTATGAATTCTGAGGGCTGATTGGCTTTGCTGAAACTGAGTTGTTAAAGCTAAAAGAAGCTAAACATTAGCGAAAAGCTAAAAGAAGCTAAATACTAGCTGTGTACACTCTGTTTAAGAGATGTTTATTGAAGATATGAAGATAAAGATTCATCTCATGCTCATCTGAGGTATTTTAATCAGTCTGGTTGTAAACACTTGCCATATATTAACAGCCTTCACAGATGTACACATAATGGATCAATACAGGCCTGAAGTACAGCACTTTTCAAGGTGCCTGTTTTGTGTTAACTATGTAGTCATTTATTTGCACTTTACAAACACTTCACAATACACAGCTGTGGCTGAGAGCATCAAGAGTTGTCACTAATGCAGGTGTAGATGCTGATGTCCCTTTTACAACATGCTGAGACCTAAGTCTCAAACTGACATCCATCCATCCAGTATCTGCCGCTTGTTCCAGAGTCAGATCAAGTCAAACTGATATAATATTGTGAATATGATCAAATATATAAATAAAGCTTCAACATCGACACGCATAAGATTTATGAATAGGAAAAAAAACTTTAGTCACTGCTCATGGTTTGTATTTGTGTCACTTAAATAAAAATTCAAGTAAATATAAAAATATACTGCAGAATAAAGTTTTTGTAGCATTTTAATAAACTTCCCAACTTGTAAGTAGGGTTTGTGCTCTCTACATTACATTTTGCCTTCTTTGCACTTTAATCAAACTCCTATTCGAGTATATTCCAGTTGTTGGATCTCTGAGGGAATCTCCTGCTGTGAAGTGAACTTGTGAACAAGCAACCACTATGAATTCTCCTAACAGTCTCTGGTGTTCTTGTGTGAAAACAGTTTTAGAAACTGCTCTGCTGGTCCTGTTATTTTTACAGCAGACTGGATGCAATTTAGATATCCTGCTAAACCGACTAGAAGAAGCTGTAATGTAAACATGTAAACAATAAGCCCCTTTTACAGGAAAATGTTACTGTTTTTTGAAAGAAAAGTACCAGTGCTTATACTAATATTAAGAATAATTTGGTTTTCAAATTTTCTAATAAACCATTAAAAGGACAGAAAGTGTTACCCAATCCATCACCAGAAGATACTAACTTAATATAACGAAGCAATCATTTTGTTCCCTATTTAATTTAAACTGTGTGTAGACTTTGATAGAAGTTGTGTAAGAGCTTTCTAAAGAGCTGTGAACATTGACTGACTATTATATTTGGCAAGAATTTGTCAGTTCCCAACAGCAGCCTAACAGAGTCTTCAGATCTGCTAACATTTTGGGGGACCATCTGAAAAAGAAAGCAAACGTTGTGTTAAATAATTTTTGCACTATCTGAAAGACTTTTCACCAATTCAAACACATGAGTGAGCCATCATGGGTGTCTAAACCTGTGAAATAATGTTAGAGGTGCAGGTTCAATGTGCAAATAATATTTACTTTAAGAGACAAATACTCACTGATAGGGGTAGTCTGGTCATTTTTGAAGTGATGTTCTATCAAATAGTTATCAATAGTTAGTACCTTATCAGTCTGACATCAGTCATAAAGTAGAAAGTATTAAGAAAACGGGAGAAGTATTCATCCAGGCTTGGCTAATGGCTAGCCAAATGTTTTTAAAGTTTATAAAGCCATTTTTGTCAAAAAGGCTATACTGATGGGAAAGAACGCTTCATTAGCTAAAACTAATCCTCTACACTTTTGCATGACACCATTTGTTTAGTTTGTTTTCTTAAATGAACAATGTCTGCATGTGTGCTGACCATAGACCTTATAAATGTTGGTGTCCTAAAGCTGCTGAATGTATCAGTCCAACGAGAGTTGAGTAAACTTTTGACTGACGCATTTCAAAAATGACAATACTATCCCTTTAAATCATTTCCCATGCAACCGTGGGCAACCACATTTCATGAGGCTCAGTTTAGGTCAGATAAATATTGTGAATTATTTTCTCTAATATATGTAGCTGCATTACATTATGCAAAAAAGTAAAATGCGAGAGCAGGAACCTGTTGACCTGCTGCTATTTAGAAAAATGCCAGAAGTTCGGTTGATCTGGAGCTGCTTCTGGCTGGAGAATACACCCACCTCTCCATTTTCTGAGAGCACAAAAATCAGTGCAGTAGGACTTCCTCTCTTATACCCTCTGTTATGATTTGAGTTTTTCTTTGCCTCGCTCACACATTTAGATGAACTGGTGTGGGTTGAACTGGACAAAAAATGTTAGCAGCTAATTCAGCTGACTAGCACAGGCAGATAATGATGATGATGATAGAATGGAGTCGACCGGGTGTTTTCAGTCTCATTAAAAGAGTGCACGAGGAGAGCAGAGAGTGAACTCAGCCTGAACCTTTTCATCAAGAGGGTCTGGTTTCCTAGGGGGGGACACTGATGCCAGCCAGTTTTCCAAAGGGTTATTTATACTTCTAAAGACCATAGCAACAGACACGGCCCGTATCATCAGTCATTCAGCTCGGGTTGTGTATCCCCTCTAACTATCCTAACGTTATCTGATCCTCAAAGAAGCTTCATGTCACATCAGGATAAAAAGGCACAAATCTGTAGGGTTTTTAAATGTGGCATTCCTTTTTTTAAGAACTGTCAGAGTAGAAGAGGGCGCTCATATGGAGCCAGAAATAAACTTCACTGCTGTGCAGTTTATTTATTTTTTTGTCTTATTTATAATCCTTACAATACTTGAGCATATATAAAAACTGGAAAAAAAAAAAGTTCAAAAGAATATAAGAAAGAGACAACAAAAACAAAGTGCATCACGGAGCCAAACAGTCCTACAAAACGACCAATTTATTTCATAACGGAAAGTAATCAAAAATAAATACTTCCTATAAAGGAATATATTATGTGTTTAAACCTTCTGCTTGAAAGTTTGTTCTCTGTCTCTTAAATAGTTCATATTGTTAAAAAGGTATATCTTTTTATGATTAGCTGCTATATTTATTAAACTGCAGACAGGGTAAAATAGAGTCAAAATATTTAACACAGTTTTAAATCTTTAAGGGTCATTCAAAGCTTCAGTCAGAACATGTTTATTAAGATGGTTAAATAGAGATTGCATTCATTTTGCTGATCTCATTTATCTATGTTGACCTACTGGCTGATTCTAATTTATCACAATCCAGCCATGATGTACACACACATCTCGCTGAAACACCTCAGCTGATGGAAACTACCTGAGTCACTGTCGTAGGGAAGTCACCTGTTAAAGGTCAGGCATTGCAGCACCATTTTCCCTCATCTCGCCTCACCAGCTAAAACCTGAATTTAAGTGTCATGTTTTTCTACAAAAACACGCCTTGAAATCTGCAGTAAAAACTAACTTTAAAGGCATAACTGGCTCATTTTAATTAGCTTTAAAACTTGGCTCTAAGTGTCACTGCAGTCTGCGGGGCCCACAGTGATCAAATCCAACCTGAGCAGAAGTATCGGCTCCTTATTGTTACCCCTTACCCTTTAGTTTATCTCACTGACCTCTGGGGAGTGTTACTCCCACTTCATCTGCCTGTTTTTTTCTTCTTTGTTCTGTTTTTAGTTGGACTAACCCCTTTTAAGTGTACCTGCCTCCTTTGTTGAATTCTCTTCACTGACTCTCGTCGTCTTTTTAAGATCTGCCTCACTAAATTTCCAGCCGATGGTTGAAACTGTGCTCAGGTATTGCAGTGGCCTGCGAGTTTCTCCATCTCTTAAAGCAGCAGTTCACTCCAAAGCAAGCACTGAGAGTGTCTGAAATATAGGTTTTAATTTATTTGAAAGCAAAAAACTTTCCTTTCATTATTTTTATACAGTAAAAAATTGTCATTAAACTTTAAGGAAAGTGACTTTGGTGTGGACTGTCTCTTTAAGTTGGTTGGTGAAGCCACGATTCTTCCAGTGCCACTTTTTACTCTTCAATTGCTCATAATTACAGCAACAGTTGTACTGGAAGCATTTTGCCTTACCAGCCATCTGAATGGCAAATAAACAGTTGCTCTATTTTTGTTTCTGGTGCAGTTGCATGCAAGAATAATGAACAACTCTATGCATGCGTTTTGTCAAGTTTATTGATTTGTACAGTTAATAAAATCCAAAGTTGCACAATTCCAAAAAACATATTTAGTTGGTAATGATGCAAATAGTTTATGAATTTTGAGATATCCGTCTCTGGAAATAATCAAACATAGATTTTATTGGTTGGGCAAAGTGTCCAGACATCATTTGTAGACCTTTCTACTTTTTGTAGCAAACAGTGCAAGGAAAACTACATTACTTTTGTTGCAACGGCAGCAGAATCTTTGAAGATGGATATCTTAAAAGCTGAATAAATAAAGCTCAAACTATCTGCATATGTTTAACAAATGTGTTTTTTGAGTAACTAGAGTGAAAAGACTCTTTATTCACTGCCCTTTGAAAACTTTTCTCCTCATAGGTATAAAAACTGGCCTTAATTCTAAGATTTCCAGGTGCCTTAGCATGTCTAATTTATTGGTATTTAATGAAGGATGTAATGAAATATTTACTGTGTATGCATCAGCACACCTGGAATGAAATGCATCACTCATTACAACTTTTCAATTGAAATGAATTTGTTAGATTACATCGTATTGCTTTAGTTTGTGTGTATATGTTCAAATGCATGCAAATGGCTGAGCACTGAGGTGGAATACTATGCAAATTCATAAAAACAAGTCTACATGATTGAATTTACTCAGTCAACAGCCAGAATCCTGCACACATGCAGCTCAATGTGTATGAAAATGTGCAAAAATAGACATGGTGTTTGTTTGCTGTGCCTGTCATTGCCCAGACAACAGTATTTGAAATTGTCAGTTTACTAAACCTCCCAGCAACAAGGCAGAGTAACTTTCAGTCAGGTTAAAAAAAAAGGGAAAATGATTCATTTGTTTCTATCTTTAACCTCCGGGTGTCCTTCAAGAACTAAATTGTTTTTCTGGGTGTGAGAGAAATAAATCTTCAGCATTAGTGGGAGAAGGGAATAACACTTGTATGTGAGGCCTGAAGCTATTTTGTTTCATTGGTTTTCTCATTGAGATGGAGCCTCCTTTAATGGAACAATCACTTGCACTTGTAAGATTGCAGAAGCAGAAACTAATTAGGGCTATTTTGGAACATCTTTACTTGGTGGGTAAAAATAGAACTTGTTCTCCAGGTTTCAAAGCATTTAAACACATCCCTAGAAAAAGCCAGATACAGTCTTAAAGTTATGTATACATTTAATTAGTTGTTCGAAAATCTTTTACAGAGTTAAAAAGTTTTAATAGGTACACTATTTGGTAATGTTTTATTCTGCCATTTTGCAGTTCTGATGCTTTATTGTTGTGCAAAAGATGCAAAGAAAAACATGATTTTACATGAATGAAACTTAATTTATTTTTAATTGGCTTAAATTGGTGCCAACTTGTGGATGTTGTTAAATCAGTTTTCAAAGCTTGCAAGAACAATAATTATTTAATTAATCACAGATTCTTAAGACAGTCACTTCTATTGTAATGTATTTTTAGATTTTATCACCTGCAGACCTTCTTACTTACTTTCCTTTATGTAAGAAACCAGAAGCAGTTAGTTAAACGTTGCACAGGGATCGCTGTGTAAAACCTGCCTGTTTACATAACTACACTGCACTGTCTATTTTTAACAATATGGATGCAATCACAGAGCTTCTCTTCCTACTACATTGTGGAGGAGCTCAAGAGTTTGTTTCTTTTCCTTTTTTTTTCCTGATGACAAATCACAGCTGCTGCAGAACACCAAGGCTCAAAACCCCAACTGAGTGACGGTCTGTCACTCACCCCACCAAGTCTGCCTCTCCATAATTTTCTCCTTTGCACTTTTTCAAATTTTATTTTTTGTTTTGTTTTTGCTCCGTGACATTCAAACTTTTTGTGTCCTCTCACAGTCATGCTCCTCTTTAACCAAGGTTGAAATTTTTAAATTTCATCTTCTCATCCTTGCCTTCTGGCTGCCACTCTCATACCTTCCCTCCTTTGCCTCAACTCATGCAGCCCATCTGTCTTTTTACCTTTTGGCAGACTTGAGTATTTCTATATTAAGGTTCTGCTGAGCCAAGACCTGGTTGTCTTGACACAGAAAGAGAGGAATACTGACTCTGAAGCCATGTAAACACTAATGCCAAGTTGTGGAATGAATGCAAAGTAGCAATAATTATCCCCTTTAGTGAAAGTGACAATTTAAGCTGACAATTTAAGAAGTTATATAAGCGTGCTGGTATAAGCTCCTTTTTTGTTGTTGATTTGAAACACACACACGAAGCAGTGAAAATAAGGTTAAGTTAGTTGAACTGTTTAGCCATCACCTCGTGTGAGCCACCTTGCAACTTCCAGGCAGTCGGCCTGATTCACAGGGTGTTAATTTCACTGTGACCAGTGGCACCATATGTCCCACATAACCAATGATTGAGTCTTCTAGCCTGCTCATGAAACACATTGTGACAGATTGTTTATGGGCTCTGGATTTGTTTACCTCAGCTGCGTGTTTCACTCCCTGTTGTGCCACTTGACTCATACCCTTCAGCCAGGAGGAACACCTCAATGGGCCTGTAGCAAAAGCTGGTGGGTAGGTGTCAAGGTCCAGATGGAGCAGATAACTCACCAGTACTGGGAAGCCTCAGGGGTGAAAGAAGCCAGACTGCATGCTGAGACGAAAGCAGATTTTAACCGCTGCTTACAAAAGCTTGATTCATTCGCCACGACCAACAGGACACCAATCAGTTAGATCCAAAATCCTGGAACTACAGCGATGCTCCAGAGCTGATTGGCAGATATTTTAATGAGACAAAAAAAAATTATCCAAGATTAAAAAAGATGTATTAACAGGCTCATTGCAGCATCACTTTTGAAAGCTGTTCCCCACTCGGATTAAAATGATGATTTATGCCTTTTTAATGCGGTCATAAGAAGAGGCAATCAAGAGGATAAATGGCTTAAAAATTGTGAACTATTAATTGGAATCTCCACTTTAAAGCATTATTTTCAAAAATATAATGCACCACAGCATTTTTTTTTTTTTAAGAAAAGAACTCTTCAAAATGTTTGCAATTTAACAAGACAATGAGATCAGCCTCTACCTGCTCAAAAGCTGACTCTTGTGTGGTGAAAGGCAAAGACAACTGAATACTCCTCAAGACACTTCATGATCCAACTTATGATGCCCAGAAAGATGGCCAGAAACAATACATCCACCATGGGGAGAGAAATCTTGTTTGATTACCATTTCACAGCATTTACACATCATATAATGTGCCAAATTAAAACTGTCTTGTTCTTTTGTTATCACAAATTGTGTACTTATCGTTGGCTCTGGTGCCTTTTTTAGGTTTTGAAAAAAGAAAAATTTTACTCATTTGGGACTAAAATCTATGAAGTTTGCAAAATCAGATTTTCTTTATACAGCATCCCAACCAGTGGCATGCAAATGTTTAGACACCCTCTTTTAAAATCTATTACAGTAAATGGTTTAATGCAGGTTATAAAGTGGTCTCCAAAAGATAAATAATTAATTCGACTACAAGTTATTCAAAGAATACTTTTTGTGTATTTCTAAAAAAGGAATAATCTAGAATAGAGTTTCAATAAGGTCAAGTTTGGGGCTTTTATTTAACAAAACAAATTAAATGTAGGACAAGTTATTGAACAGTTTATCTTTTCTTATCCTCCTCATCACGACTTTAAACATCTCATAAATTCTCATTAATCCTGATTAAGCATTATTGTTTTCTGTTTTCTTCAAAGAACCTTTCATTAAATGTTAAATTTTCTTGCTTGGAACAGCTGCATTTTCCCCCCCTCCTCAGTGCAGCTCAGCCAACCCCCTCCACAGACTAATCAGTTTCACAGAAACTGTCATTAAGGCTGGATGGAAGGGTCTGACACCACAGATGGCAGCAGCCTTTTGCAAATGAGCCCTGATTACGAGAGGTGGCAGGTTTCACTCTTCTCATCATCTCTGCCTTTCACGCCATTAGGCAAACAGTGCGAGGGTCACAACACCTGAAGACATTTACATGGAAGATTTAACCCAACTAAGTAACCTTGAGTTTTTTGTGCACTGCTGCACAAATGGCCCCTTGGCTTCATTTTGTTAAATTTTGACAACCTCATTTGAGTTCATGTTGGCAAAATCACAATATTCAGTTAGGTATTGGAACATTATTTTTGGCTCATTCTTCATACCAGGTGTTCTCGCCCCTGATCTTCTCATTGAAAATCAGTCAGAAAATGACATCAGGTTCCTGCTGCTGTGCTTCCATCAATATTTGAAGGTCTAATTCATCTCAGAGTTGGTTTCTCACCGAGTGGGAAACTCTTTGCTTCTGCCAGTCTAAAGGGAAGGACAGGGCCTAAAATGGCAGGTTGTATTGATTTATTAACCACTGAAGTAGAGAAAGCCAAGAGTTTAGTTCAAACACTTGTTCCATGCTGTTTCCCACATATGAAGCTCCTGTGTTACAGGGGCTATATTACCTATATTAGCTCTTGAAAATGTGCTTTTTTTTTTTGCTCAGGCTCAATACGAAATGCTCCTATTAAAATACCCTTTTCTCTATTGTTTTGAAGGTGTGAGACGACCTCCAGAGCTGGAGAGGACTAATCACAGTGTCCATTACACCCTTCTGATAGCTTGTGTTTTGGTGGCCTTTGTCCTTGGAGCCTTCGTCTCTGGCTTTCTGGTCTCATGCTACTGTAACCACACAGGTCACAAGACAAAGAAATTGTCAAAGGATCCTGAAGCCCCGATCCCACATGCTCTGTCACTCCGTAGTCTGGCAAAGCTAAATGGTCTCCTGGACAGCCAGAATAAAGAGGACAAGCTTGAGGTGTCCTCTCCAAAAATCTACAATTCATTCTTTACTAACAGCAAGGAGCATCACCCACCAAGGAGAAATATCCACCATGGAATGACAATGGGAGACTTGGTTCACCCTCACCATCATCACCTCCACACCTCCTCAGAGCTGTCTGGTCTGCCTACACCAGACTCAACCCCTGAACTGCCTATCAAGAGCATGAAAGCCTTCAAGAACCAATGGGAGAAGAACCAGAACTGCAACAATGCCAAAGAACCAAAGTCTCATAATGGCTCCAGGCCCAGTTCAGCTATGCTTCACCAGCAGGTCTTCCCCTACTCTCATGGCTTGTCCAATGGGCAGCCAGTAGTTGGTCACCTGCATCCAGAGGAACGTAAAATCCACAATGTTGAGCGTGTGTTATCGCAGCCTTACCCTAGTTACTCTCAGAAGGTGATGGAGGTAACATCTCTGGATGAGCTTCTGAAGCATATCCATGATGCAAACAGCAGCAAGAACCCCCAGTTAATGAGCCCATCAGGCCTGATGGCCAGTGGAGGTGGAGGACAGCTTGCCTTTTCCAACAGAATTCAACCTCATATTCCTGAGACTGAATCAGCCCCCTACTACAGCTCCTCCACTTTACCCCGGGACAGTCTTACTCGTCGCATGGATGTTCCTCCTGACATCCCCTCACACCACCAGTCCACCCTAGAAAGGAGGCACTCCTCCCAGCGGCACTCACTGATTGCTGCAGCTACCAAGATGCCCAGTGCGGGTGCAGTCGGAGGAGGAATGATCCCCCGCCAGCACAGCTTCAGCCAACGGAATGTTGGGCCTCACCAACCACCTCCCCTTTTGGCACGAATGAACTCAACAGGCAGCGCTTGCGAAGTTCACTATCCTCTCATCCCAAATGGGTACCTGACACGCCAACATAGCTATAATGGAGAACAGCAGGAGGTCCAACACAGAGGTGCTATTGTACGCCGAGCATCCTCTCTCAAACCTGATGTCCCTCCTAAGCCCCTGTTCATACCTGCTACATCTCCAGTCAATGAACAAGGGAAATTTAACTACTGAAAAGGTATACTCCTAGACTGAAGGATTGTTCCCTGATTGTGATTATCTTTAAGGAACTTCTTTTTGAAGAAATCTTGTGGGTTTGAGGTTGCAGACCCTCATCGGACAACAAAACAAATTGCGTGGTAGCAAGTCTCACTGTGGACAAAAGCCTCAACCAAACTTATTTCCACTTTTCTTTTTGTCCAACAAATATCTTTGTACCATATTGGTATTGTTCAGCTTCTTGCTTATTATACAACCACTGACTCAGGTGACGTGATGCCACCTCATTATTTTAGGCTGCCAATGTCCTCAATGTGGATTTACAATGCAACAGAGCTTTTGAACAAGTTGATGTTGGACGCAATTGGACATATCTTGAAGACTTAAAAACCGGAGGCTCCTGCAATGCTTTAGTTCATGCTTTTGCTCAATCTTTTTTGATGTAGTGTTTGTATC
>JAOXNZ010000054.1:3936096-3950553 GCA_028566095.1 Kryptolebias brasiliensis | reverse complement strand
GCTGCAGCTTATGAATGTCTAACCCTCTCACATTTCATCTTTACTTCTCATAAACAAAATATATTTATAATACTAATCAAAATAAATGCTGATATTAAAAAATAACACAATAGCAAACAAGAAAACGACACACCAGACAGAAGCTCAGTTTTTCTCATTTTATCTTTCCTTACCTTTCCTTTTTTACGCTCAGATTTGTATTTACTGGTGCTTCTAATTGATAATTTCATTGAGTGTGTAAGCATGCAAAAATATCAGAAACCAATTAAATGTTTTTATAAAATAATTTACTTAATTAACCAAATATTTTGAAAAGAGTTAAACTCATTACACCACAAAATAAGGAGTGCTAATGCAGTTTAAGTGGTACTGGCACCCTCTGAATCATCATTTGGAAGCACTTATGATTCAGGCTATTTCATTTTTTTAAAAAAAATCTTAATCAACAAGAGGGGCACAAGTTGCTAATTTATCTTCACTTTGGAATCAGACTGTGTAAAGCATAAAAAAATTTCTAGTCTCTTTTTTCAGCTTTTCTTTCATGCAGGGTCAGAACTCAATCGTGTTCAGATTCAAAGCTTTTAGTGTTTTTATTAGTTTTTGACTGAAAGAAAACAGGTGAATTTTAAGGGTTTGACAGTTTGGGACATGTTTTTGCTTTCTTTATTGAAAGGTACATAGAAATACAGCAATACCACTAATCTGTTTGTAAACTGCAAGTGAAAATTGGTTAAGATACCTCAAAGTTGCCTGTTAAAATCTTACAAAATGTAAAGGTAAAGAGTTGTGGCATTAATGGTAATTATTTGCTCTTAAACAATAAAATAAAGCCCTTTTTTGTTTGTATCTCCATATTTAATTCCAGCTGCCACACAGCTTAATATAACCATTCTTAAAATATCTTCTGAAGTCGATTAAACAATTATCTCTAATTTTAGTGACTTCAGAAGGCTGTGAATCAGTCAAACAATAAGCTGTGCCTACATCAAGTGTTTACTGGTTCGAAAAAAAAAAAAGCAAGACATGATAGAATGTGCTCAGATGTAAATACTTTAAAACAAGAGAACACTTCTACAAGGTCTTTTCAGCAGTGATGACCCTCAGTAAAAATAAATATTTAGTATTTAGACACTCATTAGGTAGAAGGGAAGTGCCGTTCAGCGGGTTTATGTTTACAATCTAAAGGAACTTACATGACAACCAAATATCCAGAACTTCTCTTCAGTGGTGGGTAAATATATCTGATCAGTTCTGTGACCTTTTCCTTCATCTGATGAACCTTTAAGAAGAAACAAATATTATTTTTATCAAAGCTTATTAAAAGCAAAAGATAGATTTGGATCATTTCTAAGACTAAGACTTTCAAAACACTGGTGTGGTTTTAAACTCTGGTGATAAAAGCAGAATCCACCTTCACCAGATCACTGCATCTTAAGAATTTAGGATTTCAAACGTGATCCAGAATACAGCCCGTTTCAAATGGAAAAACTGCAATCACTGGATGGATTTTAATGAAACTTTCAGAAATAATTTACTGGATGTACATGTACAACTGAGTAACTTTTGGAGTTAATCCAATTCAAAATGGCTGCCACAGCTAATTGACCTGGCAGCCAGTTTTACAGATATTGAGCTAAATTTGGTGTAGCTAAGAATAAACCTCAACACATACTCAAAGCACTAACAGATCACACATTTCATAAATATCTCTGGCTCATTTACATGGTTTGACCAAAAC
Source organism: Kryptolebias brasiliensis (assembly GCA_028566095.1). NCBI lineage: Eukaryota > Metazoa > Chordata > Actinopteri > Cyprinodontiformes > Rivulidae > Kryptolebias > Kryptolebias brasiliensis. The sequence continues at coordinate 3,948,815 of JAOXNZ010000054.1, read as the reverse complement.
GGCTAAACATGACATTTCTAAAACTTGAGCATGAAAGGCTGTGGGCAATATGTATGCCTTCAAGAAATGCTAAGCTTTTAATTAAGTCTGAAAGACAAAATCAGATGTTAAAAATCAGATGACGCTTTAGACAGGACCTCCTTGCTTCCTTGTGTCTTCTATAAGCGGATCTGTTGGTACTTTCAAAGCTATGTCTCATTAACCATCAGGGGTCTCCGTACGGCTCCATTTTTTGCTAACTTCATCTCACAGCCGCCCACCTGCTCATGCTGACGGCAGCAGCTTCGACTCCGGCCTGCTCACGGTGAGCGCTGATACTCAATTAGTCCTGGAACAGCAGTGCTCCCATTGAGCTAATGATTCACAGCAAACCCCCCACTCACTCTTCCAGTCTTTTTCTTTGTCTCCCCCCAATTTCTTCACTGTGAAACATTTCTCCTCATACTAATTTTTTCTTTAAATTACATGTCTTAAAATCGTGCTGTCCCAGGATCATTACTGTCAGCACGAGATTGAAGACATGACAGTTTTGAGACATGTAGATTTCTCTGTGCAGGCGGTAACATTTTTAGTCTTTGTCACTCTAAATGAGTTTAGGGCCATGTGTGTGTGTGTGTGTGTGTGTGTGTGTGTGTGAGAGAGAAGAAAATGAAAACCATGGGTGCAACCACAGGATAGATCTCAAAGACTCACCTCATTGATTGTTTTTATTTTTTGCCACCCATTTGTTTTCTACTTCCATGAATCAACAGACATGCTTTTATTTAACGTAGAGAGGAGGTGCCTCTGACTCACTGGTTATGAGCATTCTCTGTTCCACACATGGAGCTTTGTTGTTCATTTTTCCCATTTTGATGATATTGAGTTGGTGTTTTCTAAAACAAAGTGAGGATTTTATGGTTATTGACTGGCAAGGATTAAAGACTTTGAGAGGAAAACTGGGTCATGTATTTTTGCACCCACAGACAAAGCTTCACAGATCAATTTTCTTAGATTTGAATTAAAACGTAATAAGAACTGCTTACATACACCAAAATCTAATTTTTAGCTTCCTTTCCCGTTCATTTGCAACACATTTGAGGAGGTAAACTGATAACATTTTAGCAAAAACAGCTATAAGCCCTGGTAACTGTAGAAAAAATAAACCTATGATAACTTTTTAGGTTGATTAGAAGAAGCAGAACAAATCATAAACACATCAATGGCTTATTTCAGCAAAAAACACCTAGAGAGGTATTGTGTTGTATTTACACAACTTCTATAAGTTGTTTTTTGCAAATAACAGTGATGCTTTTTTTACAATGCTCATTTATTTTAATACTTTTTATACTTCTGTACTGGTGACAACCTTTGAAAAGAAGTTATGTTATCAGTGTGTCTATTTGTCCTACTTACTTTGTCTGTTAGATGATTTGTGGAAATTTCTTCCCATTTAGCTTAAATGTATCCATCATTATTTGAATGAAAACCAGTGCTGCATCAGACACTGTTCATCCAAATATTTATTACAGAGACTGGAAAATGTCTCTGGACTTTAAGAACCAGATCTCTGGTTTGAATCATTTTTTTACTTCAAGCTCAGGTCCTCTACCAGAGGCCTGGGAGCTTGAGGGTTCTGTTCAGTATCTTAGCTGTTCCTAGGACTGCGCTCTTCTGGACAGAGATCTCTGAGGTGTTCCTGGGATCTGTTGGAGCCACTCTTCCAGTTTGGGGTCACAGCACTGAGTGCTCCGATGACCACTGGTACCACTGAGGCCTCAACAATCCACAACTTCTCTGTTTATCTCATAAAATTCCAAACATGCCTTAAAAACATAAAGACCAGAGGTCAGATGCATAAAACTGTAGTTTTGTGACTAAAACTGTTTGGACACACAAAGTCATAAATGTGTGTGCGTGCATTTTTTTTCTCAAGACTTTCTTTAAAGTTAAGCACACTTTTACAAGTTATAATATCAGTGGTAAACAGTTAAAGATCAGACTCAGCTAATGTGTTGATGAAAATGACTAATTAGGTGGACTGATTTGATTGTGACATACAGTATTAGGGATATCAAACTCTACATAACATTATAATTATTGTGAGGAATTATCTGCTCATGTTGCCTGAAAGATTTTTCTAGTGCTATTCTAGTGCTTTTCTGGTTTTCTAATTTTGATCATGCAGTTCTTATTAGCTTGAAATCAATTGTTTGTCTCAATTTCGCAGTTAGAAATGTATCTGACAGGAATGCAGAGCTTTATAAGGATTCACCCTGACTTTACTCTCACCATAGCTTTTAAAAATCATGTGCATTTATCACCATAAGGGACCTTCTTTGTTTCTGACGAGCCAAAATTAAAGGGAACCGTTTGGCAGATATTAAATGCTGTGAAGAAATGACTAATATTCATCACTCTGTGGTGAGAGGAGCAGCCATTTTCCACTCCATTTCTGTCAGTTCAGGTTTCTAATAAACTTGCCTCATTAATTCAAATGATGCGACACAACAGAACCTTGTTGTGGCAATCAGGAGGTTAGTTAATCCAGCCAATTAGCCTCCAAGTGGCCATGGACTGATCGCACTCTTTGAAGGGGCTTCTGATCCCCTCCATTTGCACGGTAAACAACAAAGGAAGACAAAGGCACTGAGCCATTTTATGAGCCGCACTGCGAAGAGCGAGACAAGAAGCTGGATGGTGATTTCCTCTCACTGGGGCAGCAGTCAGAAACAAACTAATTTTCCCATAAAACACAAGTTTTGTGTGTCTGAGAGTGTGTGTGTACAGCATGCTTATCTTTATGAGGACATCAGTGTTAAAAACTTACTTTTTGTCTGTCTGTTAGCAAAATATCTCGCAAACCAGTGGACAAACATTAAAACTCAGAAAGTAACTGTTGAATGCACATCTACATCTGATTAACTTTTAGAGTCAACCTGATTCAAGATGGTTGTCACAGCTGATAAACTTTAGCAAACACAAAAATGTCTATAACTTAGTCAACTTTACAGATATTAAGTCAAAAATGTGTGTGGTACAAGAGGAGAGTGATCTCCACCCGATACTCTGAGCACTAAAAGATTGCACAAGATCTTTGTTCAAGACCTTGTCTGCATTCAAGATGACTGCAACAGCTAATCAACCCTAGCAAACTTAAAAATGGCTTCCAAATTTTAGCTCTGTATCTGTGAAGTTGACTGAGTTGCAGCAACTCTTGTGTTTGCTAAAGATGATTAGCTGTGGTGGCCATGTTGAATTTGGTTGACTCCAAAGGTTAATGAGTTTCACTACATTCTGTCCAGTAGTTCATGAGATATTTTCCTAACAGACAGAGAAGCTTCATTCTAACAGTTATGGCCAAAGTCTTAAGCAAAAAATGTTGCACAATATGTAAAAATTGGAGTATGTATTTAGGCTAACTCTTAGCTACTACCACAACAAACTTTAGCTCAATATCTGTAAAACTGGCTGAGGTATAGCCAGTTTTTTGTGTTTTGTAAGGTCACTTTGCTGTGGCAACCATCTTGAATTGGGTTTACTCCCAAGGTTAATCAGTTTTACATGTACGCACAGTGATTTCTTTCTGAGAGTTTGATTAAAATCCATCCAGTGGCTCATTAGATAATTTGCTAACAGACAACCACAGTTGACTCTAATAGTTCATGGCAAAGTTTTAAAAACACCTTTTTTGTGATTTGTTAGTGCTGAAAGTATGTGTTGGGATAACTTCTCAACTACTATCATACCAAAATGTAGTTTAATATCTGTAAAAGTGACTGAGTTGTTGCTTATATAGCAAAAACATTGTCACCATTTTACCTTTAGAGGTGGGTGATAAAGTTTTACACCATGTTGTTGCAACTTCTTAACCAGCAAAATGCAGAAGTGTGTAAGTGTTATGTGTAAATCTTTCAGTTTTACTTGACTAAATGTCCTCACAAAGCTAGACTAAAATATTTGTGTGCTGGATGTGGATTTGACAGCTGAAGACGTGCTGAATGGCAGATTTTCTGGAGTTCAGTCAGTGAAAAAAGCAGCTATTCTTCCAGACAGTCACTTTAGTAGATTAAAACCTGAGATAGCAAAAGCTCATCAGGGTGTACTATCAGCTCTGTACTGACTGTCCTCAGAGTCCCATCTAAACAATGTTTGACCACAGCCATTAATTTCTCAGATGGACCAGATGTCTCAGCTGGAAGATTCACTTTGGAGGTTGTTTTGGTTCCAGTAAATCTGTAGCTGCACACTGACACCTGGTGGCGATAGACTGGAAGTGTCAGGCATGTTTAATAAAAGTCTAATCTTTCTTCAGAAACCCATAATGCCTTTTAAAAAGCAGCTTTACTCACAGACGATGGATTTAAAGATGGATGTAACAATTTGGCTCATTAGAGCTATTCTTTAATGAATTTTAAAAGTTAGATCAATAATATTTTACTATTTTGATATTTTACCATTTAAGTACACCATGCACTGTTCTGTGGTCAGTCCACAGATTTTTATCACCCACTGCCAAAGGTGAAGGTGAATCAATAATATTTTTGCCCATAGATTTGAGATGTGTTTATCCTGTTTTAGAAGACACCTTTTCAGAAAGAATTTGTTATTTTGACAATAGCTTCCAGCACTTGCTAGTATTTATCCATTTTTTCCTCCACAACTGATATGTATGTCACTGGCTGCAACACAAAGTATGATTGACATGCACCAGCAGACAGAAGTTATAGTTTATTTTATAAAAAATCCATACCCTCTTTTTTCTTGAGCAAAGATTTGTTCATTGAGGCTAAAGTAAGTTGTATTTTAATGATATCAGTGTCCTCCTTACCAAACAAATGCTTGAGGCTTGTTTAATTTTTTGATTGCAAACTTTTAATATTAATGGGGGTGTTTTCCCAAAAGGTTTTCTGCTGCTGCCTCTTATTTAAGTGCTGTAATATTTTCCAGGTGTGGCTGCGCAGTCGAACAGAGCACCTCCCCCTGAGAGTCTGCTCATTTTTTGGTAAAGGTCTTGTACTGTCAAACGGGGGACTGATTTGTCCCCTGTGAGCTTCTCTCTTAAAGTTTTCTTACTCTTCCGGTCCCTAATATCCTTCAGTCATTCTTGTAAACCTAATTACAAACTGAGCAAAATGCCTACCTGCTAATACCTTCCAATCTTCTGATAACCTTTTCCTTTTGTGCTGTTTTTAATTGTCTGATGAATGCTTTTAGGAAGCTGTCGCTGCTGATTAATGTAACAAATTTTGAGGAGTCAGCGAATTGATAAAGCTATTAAATCTTGTCCGTTTGCCTTTCCTAACAGACTCCGAACAAGCCAAACTACACTAAAGCTGAGTTAATTTTGCATTTTCAAACTTCATTATGGTGCTCCTTTTGATTTTCACAAAATGTGAAAAAAGTCAATTTTAATTTAAAAATCCATCCAATCATCCATCACCTGGCTTCCACTTATGTGTGGAGGGAATCCCAGACATCCCTGTCCTCCCCCCAGCAACACTCTCCAGCTCCTCCTGAGGGATCCCCAGGTGTTCCCAGGCCAGAGAATAGAATTCCTCCAGCAAGTTCTGGGTCTGTCCCAGGTTTCCTCCCAGTGGTAGTTCCTAGAAAACCTCTAGAGAGAGGTGCCAGGAGGTATCCTAATCTGATTCCCGAACCAACTCAACTGCCTCTCTTCGATGTGGAGGAGCAGCAGCTCTACTCCGAGCTCCCTCCGTATGATTTAGCTTCTCAACTTATCTCTAAGGCTGAGCCCAGCCACCCTACAGAGGAAGCTCATTTCATACACTTGTATCCAGGATCTTGTGCTTCCAGGTCATGATCCAAACCTCATGACCATAGGTGAGGGTTGGAAGGTAGACAGACCAATAAATCAAGAGCTTTTTCTTTTGGTTCAGCTTCTTTTTCACTACATCAGACCAGGACAACACCCTCATTACTGCAAACAAGGCCTTGATCTGTCAGTCCATCTCTCGCTCCATCCTACAGTCACTCGTTAACACAACTCCAATGTACTTGAACTCACCCTGGAGGGAGTATTCCACCTTTTTTTGATTGTTAACCATGGTCACAGACTAAAAGGAGCTCATCCGAGCTACTTCACACTTGGCTGTAAACCACTGCTGTGCATGTTGAAGGTCATGGCCTGAAGACGTAACAGAACCACATCACCCACAAAAAACAGAGATGAGACCCTGAGGCTCCGAAACCAGACAGCCTCCTCTCCATGACTGAGATCTTCTTCATGAACACCACAAACAGGATCAGAGACAAAAGACAGTCCTGGTGGAGTCCAACCTGCACCGGGAATAAGCTCGACTTTGTGCCCAGAATGCAAGAATTCTGAAATTTGGACTTTTTGGATCTTAATATAACTATTGCAAAAAAATACATATTACACATTTGCATGCTACTATATATAATTTTTAGTACTTTACATATGTGCATAAAAATAAAAACAGAAAAACAGAACACATTTATATTAGAAATGTACTAATATAAATGTATAGCACAATGGCACTCTCAGTACCTGACACAAAAACTTATTTTTTTGCAGTGAAATATATCATAAATTCCTTATGTGTTGCTATGAAAGAAAGGGTAGAGCCCTCACTCACAGAGCAGCTTCTTTCAGTCAGCACAACAGCAACGTTCCAACTGTCGATGATGACAAGCAAACCCCCCAAAAACGAAGATATCCTTCTGTAACACTGAATAAATGAAAAGGGAGCACAGTAACCATTAGACCTGCAGGTTTCCACAATTTCTCAATAATGCCCGAGTCACTCCTGGAGATTACTCAGGGCTCCAAATTGGATTAACAGCGATGCTTCTGCTTGCATTTAGTGTAGGGGAGTCGATGAGCCAAAGGAAGCACAGAGCTATTAATTAATGCTGAAGGGGAGATGTGCCACTGAGTTCATACAGTAAAGCCATGAAGACAAGAGACCATTGTGGGAGAAAAGGTGTCAAGCAAAGAAAACCCATCAGAGGAAAATCCACATGAGGAGCAAAGAAATCAATATTGCCCTGAGCTTTGCTTTTAGTGTTGTTAAAGGCTGACTTGAACACAAGTTTTCCTGCAGGCAAGTCTTGGGAAACTTTAGCATTAAGAAAGTTTGCAAAGAGCATGGCTGACATGTTTTCTTATTAGAAACCGGAAAGCTCTGCGAGAAAAGAGTGGAACATAAAAGACGACTGTCGTGGGGACAGATCGAAAACTGCTGGCTCCCAGAAAATATTTCTTCAAGCAACATACTGTATAAAACCTCTGTGTTCTCTGAGTCAAGTGCAGACAAGTTCAATTTGAACCATGAAGTAGTGTTGTGCGTTACTTTTTTCAATCCCATTTATGGCTTGCATATTTGTTGAATAAACCTGAGTGATAATGAGTAAAATATGCCAAAACATCGGTATGTGCATTTATCTCTTCTAGGCTGGATGATTGTAATTCTTTATCTGGATGTTTGAAAAACTGTATTAAAAGTCCTCAACAAATCCAAAATGCTGCTGTCAGAGTTCTGATGCTACCCAAGGATTTTTTTAGATGGTTTAATTTAACTCACAAAAATTGGTCTCTTTTGCAAAATAAACATAACTAAACAATGAAACAAATTGGTCCATACATCCTGTTAGTGCTTGAATATATCAGAGTTTCATTTGGAGTAACACAGAACAGTTTACAATCAGCTTTTTTATCGTTTCACTCTCCTCTGTTTAAACTTACTGAGGGGCTTTAATGGGTTTTCTCAGTTATCTGCACTTTGCTGGATTATTGGAGAGTCTTTAACTCGTGTTCAAACATAATTCTCAGTTTCTATAATAATAATAAGAATGTTTTGTTTCCAAACCGTTGTTTTTAAAGGAGAAACAAATGTTAAGCAATGTATTTACCCAGGCTGGGTCCAAACTGTAATTGTAACTAAAGCAGGAACTCGGAGCCAGTTTTGGAAAGCTGCTGACCACGTTGACACATTCTCTGAAAAGGCTGACTAATGCTGCTGTGTTTAAAATGAGTGTAGAGATTCAGCTGGCAATTTTTAGAATAGGCCCAACAATAGTGTCAGGGAATCAGGTTCTTACTAATTTGCACTGTTTCTGTTGAGTAAAAGTAATATACAGTATATACATATATTATTCTTTTTTTCTTTTTGTTTTATTTCTGAAATATTTTAAATCTCATTCTGCCCTGGTGAAGATTAAGCAGATAATTGTCATCTGTCTCACATTAACAGAAACCACATTTGCTCCTTTTGGCTGCACACTGGAGCTTTTGGAGCTTTCTGAATCTCTGAATAATTCCTGTTTTTGGTAATGAGTTCCCTTTATGAAATAAATTTGATTTTGACTTGAACTTTTGCTTGTGATAAATGAAGGGAGAGAGGGGACTGTTACTTGATGCTATAGTGTGACGCAAAATGGAGCTGAACAATTAAAATAATGTGTATTCCTTTTAACAACATAGTTCAGGTTAAATTATTACACATTTAAGCACCAGGTACATACCTGGTAAGTATAAGGTAATGAGTCACTTCATTATTCATTTCAGCCCCTGTAGATCAGTGGTGTCCAGTCCTGGTCCTGGAGGGCCACCATCCTGCAGGTTTTAGATGTTTCTCTGCTGTGACGCACCTGATTTGAATGAATGAGTGATTAACAAGCTTCTACAGAGCTTGAATGCCTGCTGAAGAGCAGAGAAACAACTAAAATATCCAGGACAGTGGCCCTCCAGGACCAGGATTGGACACTACTGATGTAGAGACTACATATATACCAGCTAAGTACCAGGTACTTACCTGATACCTACCAGGTATGTATCACTTACCAGGTATGTAAACTTACCTTGTTTTTACCTGATAAGTACAGGATAGCATATCACTTCATAATACAGCCTGGTCCTAATAGTAATTAGATAAGTACCTGGTAAGTTGCAGGTCAGTATTAGGTACATGCTCAGTACATACCCACAACATACCACATAAGTACACAGTATGTAACCTGTAAGTACCAGGGTATGTAGTGCCAGATTATTATCCAGTACATCCCAGTCTGTATTATGTATTGCAAACAAATTATTTTAGTTTTAAATGTTTGTTAATGATACCATAATCCATATTTTTATTAATTCCTCAGCATTTCATGATATTCCAGAGTGCCATAAAGGAGGTTCAATGGGATTAATAGATTGCATTATATAATTTATATAATTCAAATTAGAGCAATCTTCAGCATCAGCAGGCATCATTTGTTGACTCTCTGCTTGTCATCCTGCAGGGTTCACACTTCCTGTTCAACTTCTCTGCCTCCCAGTTGGTTTCCTCATTAGCCAGCCACTCTGCTTCCTGGTCACTTTTTTCTCTTTTCATTTGTGATTCTCTGCAGCATCACCTCCTGTTTTTTTTTTTTGTTTTGTTTTTTTCTCCTGCCACTCTGCCCTCTGCCTACTAACAGCCTTCCTCTGTCTCCCACTCTGAGCATCCTCACTTGAGCTCATCACAAAAGTTTCTCAAGTGTGGAGGTTCCTTGTTTTCCAGCAGTTGAGTCCCTGCAGGTACAGTCATCATCTCTGTCGCTGCCTCACGGTTTGAGCTGTTTGAGTGTCTTTCTGTTTGTAGCCTGAAGCTGTCAAAGTTGACGCAGCAGATGGTTTGTCACTGGGGATAGCCGTCTGAGAAAACTGTTTGACAAAGGGACAGACACCCTCAAAAAGTATTTGGCAGGTTATTGGATGAGCCATCTGTCCATCACCATATATCTGCTTTGATAAATTAGATTGACTAAACGGTAACAGTTGGAAAAACCAGATTCTTGTGAAACCAGCTGGGAGGAAAGTAAAACATTGTTCCCCTGAGAAAAGTTACGTTCTGTCAATAAATACAGAAATGACTGTTCTTATTTAACAGATGCTGTTGGCATCTATGCAAACTTCATTTAACCACTATTTGTTGCCTTTCATGCCAGAGTTTTAGACTAAGATCATTTTCTGTTAAGAAAGAACAAAGTTATAGATGTTTTTGTCAAGCCTGTAAATAACAAGCGCGTGAAATACTGAGAGATTTCATGCTCACAGTATGTGTTGTGAATGAGTCTCAGCTACTACCGCATCAAATTTTAGCTCAGGATCTGTAAAACTGACTGTTATAGACCTTTTTTATTATTAATGTTGTCATCTATGGCAGCCATCTTTTTATAAAAGATATATTTATTATGTTTTATCGACTATATGGAACAGACAACAGCAACAAACAAAGAAACCTTGGCCCATAAACACATTCGGGAGTCCAATTCAATTCAGTTAAATTCAAAAATACTTTATGAATCCCAAAGGAACATTAAATGTTGTTGTAGCTCATAATCCTGTCAGTCACAGTCAGTTGTTAACTGCATGTATATAAAACAAGCACTTAGAATGAGTATTGTACATTTTGAGACAATAATAGTATTATAATACTGAAGCTCTTGTAATATTTGTGGAAATACGACAAAAAAGGGTTCCCATGTTTTAATAAAAACAGCATCATAGTGCAGCTGTCTTGTCAAGTAATCAAGAGAAACATAGTTAAGTGTAACCTTCTGCCACTGTGACGGCCATCTTGAATTAGATTGACTTAGATTGTCTTTCTGAAAGTTTCATCAAAATCTGTCCAGTGTTTCATATTTATAAGGTTAACTCCAACAGCTAATGCTAAAGCTCTCCTGCCATGAGTAGCCCTCTGAATATGAGGTGCTGATGACTCTCAGTTACTACAACACCAAATTTTAGGACAATATCTGCAAAGTTCACTGAATTACAGCCATCGGTGTGTTGGCTGTGGTGGCCATCTTGAGTTTGAATGGCTCCAAAGGTTTATCAGTAGTAAAGCCACATCCAGTGATTATTTTCTGAAAGTTTCATTAGCATCTGGCCAGTGGTTCATGAGATATTTTTCTAACAGAGTTGACTTCAAATAGTTAATGGTAAAATTTTAAACAAAGATCTTTTGCAATTTGTTAGTGCTTAGAATATGTGTTGGGGATCAGTCTCAGCTACAAAAACACCAAATTTTAGGTCGATATCTGTAAAATTGACTGAGTTACGATAATGTTTTTGTTTGTAACTTTAGTTAGCTGTGGCAGTCATTTTGAATTGGGTTGATTCCAAAAGTTAATCAGGTGTAGAAGTACATCCAAATGTTACTTTCTGCAAGTTTCAATAAAAGTTACCTTGTGGTTTATGAGATCTTTTGGTAACAGACAGACAGACGAACACTATTTAATATAGCATTTTATGAGACATTTCACATTTTATGGTTTAGAACATTCAGAATAAATAATAAAAACGCTCTACATTTTACCTTTTAAAACAAAGCAGGTGTACAGCATATATAAAATATCTTACTCTGTTCTGATACACTGACACATCATCAAATGTGTTTTGGGTTAACATCATGCTCCAGAGTCAGGTTGGATCAGGGTCTCTGTCAAAATGATTTGCAGCCTTTTTGACACGAACCAGGTGGCTTTAAAACTTAAAAGCAGAAGTTGAGTTGCTGAGAGGGATCGTGTGTCGATGAGCCGTTTTGAGGCAATGACTCAGATTTTCCTGGCATCAAATCATGCAGCATGTTCTGCCTGACTTTTGGCTGTGTGCTGACTGTTTTTTTTTTTTGTTTTGTTTGTTTCATTCTCCCTTTAAGGTGTATTTTTATTTATTTATTTATTTTTGCTAATGGCAGTGTTGGCCTTGATGTTAAACTCTGAGTTGCTGCCAGTGTGATATGGGTAGAGATGAAATGTTAATGATCAGTGTGTTAAAATTTTTCTAGTTCTGACTGGCTGCATTTCGTAAAGAAGCGTCCTACAGTGGCATCAGATCCAAAGTCAACCAAATATTGTCATTCCCGACACGTAATCCAAACACTAACAAATCACTCAAGATCTTTGTTTAAAGTTTTGGCTTTAACTGTTGGAGTCAGCTCTTGTCTGGAGCTCTGGCAAAATATCTCATGAACCTCATAAACTTTGTGTCTGGACTTTAATGAAATTCCCAGGATCACTGGATGTAAAACTCGTTAACTTTTAAAGTCAGTCACGTTCAAGATGGCCACATCCAGCTGGCCTTAGAACACAGCAATGGCTATAAATATTGAGCTAACGTTTGATGTGGTAGTAGCTGAGAGTCGTTCCTATCACATACTCTGAGTGCTAACAGATCATGAAAGATCTTTATTTAAAACTTGTTTAAACTGTACTTATCTGAGACTTAAAGCCAACATTCAAACTTTACATCAAGTATCTTTTTATTTCCACTTCTGAGCCTCTTCAAAAGGGGTACAAAAATTTAAATAAAGGTTATGCTGGAGTTTGAACTGATCGCGCGCCTGATTATGAGTAATTTAATCACTGCTGCCAGTAACTGCTTCTCAGATAGAACCTGGTTCTGGTTCTGCTCTGCTGCGTCCAGCAAGTAAAAACCACATTATCCACAATGTCACCCTTGAAAACAAAAAGGCTTGGCTGGTTAGAGAATTTTGGCATTTAAAACTGTTTCATTAAGATAAAATCATAACAGAATACAAATTAAATTTGTAACTAATTTGTGAATTTCCAATTTGCATTAATGCATTTAATTGTGATTACAACTCTTAGTTACTGACAGCCCAAAAATTGACCTTTAGGCCTCAGAGGTTGTGAAAATCATTTATCTTATTTTCTCCTGATGATGATGATGTTTATACACAAATCATTTGTAACTGAAG